>JAVUPR010000411.1:827500-1427500 GCA_036785695.1 Gentiana straminea | reverse complement strand
TGCGTAAGCAGGCATGTAAGTGTTCCTTATTTTTGCTTCTCCACATGCATATGAAAAGGTAGTTGAGTAAATCTTGAAGCGTTAAGCTTTTATACAACTTCCCTCAAGTATGATCAGCCTATTATTGATTGTGTATCTTTTCTACTGAAGCCGTGGAAGTGTACATTGGTAACAAAGATCCTTCCATAAGTTTTACATTTTCCAAGAGAAGCTAGCGGTTTGAGCTTCGGCCCCTTACTACTGATCCACTTATGCTTTTCAGGACTTGAGTGGGATATTTCCAATCACCGTCACCCGATCCACTTTCCACCACCGTCGTCTTTGTCCTCTGAATGCGCTTCTCCTCCACTGATTCATTGAAAGGAGTTCGTCTGTGTTAAAGAAGATTGGGTTGGGTTCCATCCGGTTCATTTCTCTTTCTGGCTTTACGTTCTTGGTGTTTTCCGGTATCTGTATCCAAGGGTTGCGGTTTGGTTGCAACCTATTGACTTTCCATCAGGTATTTCCTCATGTCCTCTTCTTCTCCTCCTTCTCTTCTTCTTCTGTCTTTCTATTTTTATTTGGCCAATTTTTATGTATGTGGTTGTTTTTTTGGTTGATTTCTTTTTCTGCATGTGTAATGTGTTGCCGTGGAAAGGGTCTGACCCTATTTTTTTAGCATTTTGTGGATACAAATTTCAAATGAATGAATTCATGAGCATGTCATTCTCAGTTCTGGGAATGTGGTTGGCTTTCATATGTTACACATATTGAATGCACTTATTCTTATTTTTAACCTATGAATTGCTGAAATTTATAAAGAACATGTTAGTAATAGCCAATTCATAGTGAGCTATGTTTGAGTGGCATGTTTTCTGCATTACCTTCGATCCTTCATTTAGTGCAGATCTGCGTTTATGTTTTTTTTGGGTAGGACACATCTTTAACTGAATATATAAAAAAAAAACCTTAAATTCCAAAACATGTTGCATCACTGTTTAGATCAATTTTTAGGTCATATTTGCTCCATCCCCGACCTACATTTGATGTTTTTCCTAGAAAATTGCATATTTTTTTGGCAAAAGTCAGCTGATGAAATTATTCAGAACTTAAAGGAAAAAACCTCATTGCATGGCTTCTTCTCAGAAAACATTCCATATGATGGATTTTCATAGTGCAGATTGATTCAGAAGCAAAGAAAATGTTTTCATGTGACAGGTGTGATGCATTTGCCTGCACAACACGAATACTAACAGAATTATTAATGCCTTGACAACATGAGAGGACATGACAGATCAACCATGAGGCTATGAAGCAGCAGACTATTAGTCTCGCCAAGGTAGATTTTTGCTGCGTGTGCATACTTTGTTTATTTTTTTCATGTGATAAATCATGTGTTTGTCAAGGATGTTGATTCATTTCCGTACATTATGCCCCTTTTTTTTTGACATAAAAGAGTCTGTTCAAGAAATTGAAATTTCATATTTCATGTCCCATATTCCTATTTTAGCATATGAATATCAGACACCGACTGAAAAAAAAAACCATTGATTTTCAGGTTGGACAAATCTGACTACATGGACTGTTGTCTTCGGTGCAACAAAATCTAAGGGGAACTTCAGTCGTGTCTTCAATGTCCTGAAAAGAATCGACGGTTGCTTGTACGCTGTTAAGCAGAGCACTAATCGACTACGTAATGACGCAGAAAGGCTTTGATGGAGGTTCAAGCTTTAGCGGCTTTAGGTACACACCGGAAATGTTATGCAACAGTTTTCGACGCATACCTTTTGCGTAGTATACATTTTTAGTTGGAATGCTTTGCCTTCAATGCATCGTGGCGATGTGTGTCTTTTGCTCTATAACTACGACCCCTGAACTTAAGAAATCAAACTCTATTTTTGGCATGTAAAGTACGATGATGGCGTGTATTTTGGTTATGTAAAATAACGGTTGCACTTTTCTCTGCATAGAGTGATCATTTTGTTTGGTACATACACTCTGAATGTTGCATGACATTATGATATGCAGAAAAAAGGGTAAGAACATGTTGTTATACGTAAACTAAATATATCGTAAATTATGTTAATACACACACTGTCAGCCTTATACCTTGCTTATTGTTGAACACTATAGTACCATAGGTTTCCTTATCGACCAAGGTACTTTTGATACCAAGTAATTCAGCAAAACCTAAATTCAACTACTAAAACAGGGCACGCCGTGCATCGCACGGTGCGTCCCACTAGTTTCCTTTAAAGATAACTCTTATAGACTTTTCTCATACAGGTAATAGTTGTCTTCTTTTTTTTCTTCTTTTATCAAACATATTGGTATATATTTATATACTCATGCAAGCACATGTGGTAAACGAACACAATAAAAGGAAATAAATGCAATAATAATTATTGGTAATTAAACGCCTGTCACTATGCATGCGGACGTTTCAACAGATAGTTTTATTCTCATTCAAAGTACTCTGGTCCAAAATATAATTTATTCACAATACCAAGATAGCATTAATGAATATTTTTCCTTATATTACCTCTAATTTATATCAATTCAACCACTTTTATTTACTCCACAATTGTTGTATTTATGATAGTCAAGGGGTGTATTAAACATTTTATCCCTACATTAATTACATCTAACTACTTTCTTAATCAATGTGAAAATTCTAAGATGATTTATATTTTGGATCGGAGGTAGTAACAATTAAAATCTCAGAGTAATTTTAGGCAAACAAATTGATCACTTTTAATGTGCAACATAATACGCAGCTTGAAAAATAATATTTACTGATTATTTACTCCACACACCTAAAGCTTGATAACGCCCAAAAATGCCAACAACCAAAACGTTTTACAACCAAGCTTATAACATATAGGTGTTTACTTTAGAAAATAGTAATTATTTAAAATAAATATATAATTTATTATTAAATATTTCACAAAGTTAAAATAATTTGTAACACATAAAATATATACTGTAAAAAAATATCTTAATTTAACTTTTGAACTATTATAACAATATTTACAATAATTCCCCACATATTAAAGTTTTAGAAAAACACGACACGCTTTTGCTGGACTTATGTATGAGTGTAACGCATCGAATCTTGTGACTTTCGGACTATGAACCAGATCTAGAAAGAATAAAACTTAACTTACTGAAACGCTGGTGAAGCAGAGCTTCTATGAACCAATGCATCATTGTTGTAAGAAAGCGGTTTTTCCAATCACATTACACTCTAAAATATCATTGATCAACGTCGTTTTGTACATTTTGACCTTGCTCGCGCCTAGTAATTCATGAGTACTCTAGAGATTTTTGCCAAAGAATCTCATATATAGGAGTGGCCCCACTCCACACTCGTATACGTGAATTCATCAAGTGTATGCCGCTTTAATACACCACCCATCCGCGGTCATCATATCGATACCAACGAAACTTATTGTTCCATGTCCGGAATACCAGGGCCGAATAGGGCGGGTGTGCCGCCGCTTGTCGAGGTAGTTCCCATCGCTGTTGATCCGGACTGGTATGCATAGTGCCACCCGGGCAATCTTCCCTATGAGTGTTTAATTTGTTGGGGAAACCCATGGATCGGGCTCCTCGATCTTAACCGGGGTAATCTCGTGTTTTACTTACTGTTTTCTGCCTTTTGTACTTAGAGCAGTTTGTCATAAGTATACATGCCTAGCATATAGCGTCAGGGCTTACGATATGATGCTTAAACGTAATTTCGTTGTGCGTACTGACGAGCTCTTTACTTTGTAGATAACATGGACACGACCAGACGCCGCAACGAGAAGGTCCGGCTAGAAAGGCTCGGCCAGGCAGATAGAGGTCGCCAACTTGTTGCGGGCTGACATGTCATCCCGCCGACTATTCCTCCCTGCTCCGACCCCGTGAACGTGGCCCCAGAGGCGGTCACTAAAGATCCGGTGGCCCTAGGTGTGAGAGAAGTAAATGATGTGGTTGATCCTGCTGCCGAGTAGATGCATGCGAGGTCGGGTGTTGGGCTTAGGTTCCAATTTAACTACTCTAGAGGTGTTTGGTTGTTTGTATTTGCCCATAATCTGAATCATACAAGGAACAAGTTTTATAGTCCTAAGTGTGTCTTCATTGCGTATCCGTTTGTGAAAAAAGGATGGACTCTTTTTGACTTGGAAAAGAAAGAAATATTTGTATCACGTGACGTGAAATTTATCGAACATGTATTTATGTTCTCCTCTTAGCCTTCCGATGACATTAATACACCTTCACCCATATTTAATGCTGATTACAATGATGACTTTTCTTCTGATGGACCACCCTTGGGTTCTTTCCCAGTTGTTACCCCGGACGTCGTTGAAGGGGCCAACTTCCGACCCCTGATAATATGGTGGAGGTGGAGTCGTCCGAAACTATTCAACCAGGGGGAAGGTGTGAGTGACACCCCGGACGGGGTGCATGAGGTGATTGAGATGGGTAGAGGAAAACACCAAAGAATTCTGAACTCGCGATATCAAAATTATTCTACTAGTACAATAGTGGAATAGAAATGTCCTTCCGCATACTCACCTGCTTCATCGGCTTTCTTAGGTACTATTTCTTATCATATTTCACATTTTGTTAGATATGAACGGTTTTCTAATCCGCATCGAAAGTATAGAGCATCTATTACTGCATGATCTCCTCCTAAATCCTGTATGGAAAGAGTAAAACATGAAAGGTGGCATCAGGCTGTGGCAGCCGAGATTAGCGTGTTAGAAGTACATGGTACTCGGAGCTGCAGCCTCTACCTTCTAGGAAGAAATCCTTTGGAAGTAAATGGGTATATGCCAAATAGTGTGATGAGAAAGGTGTTTTGCAGCGTTTGAAAGCAAGCACGTCTTGTAGCTTTCAGTCATCATTAGGTAGCAGGAATTGATTACATGGAGACTTTTGCCCCAGTGGTGAAGATGGTAATGGTTCGAACCTTCTTGGCAGTTGCAACAGTTAAACATAGGGTAGTACATCAAATGGATGTCCATAATGCCTTTCTACACGGTGATTTAGATGAAGAAATTTATATGAAAATTCCTCTAGGTTTTGAGAAGAATCATTCCAACCTTTTTTGACGTATGAAAAAGTCGTTGTAGAGATTGAAGCAGGATCCAAGATGCTGGTTTGCAAAACTTGCCACTGCCCTTAAACATTATGGGTTTCGTCAGACTCATTCCGATTACTCTCTTTTTTCATTGCAACATGGCCATATCCATCTTTATGTTCTTGTCTACATTGATGACATAATTATAGGAGGAAACAATCATTTGACTCTAGAGATCTTTAAACGTTATTTCGGGCAGTGCTTTTAAGATTAAAGACTTGAGGGCTCTTAAATATGTTTTTGGGTTGGAGGTTGCTCGGAGTAAACATGGATTTTTTTTTATCTCAAATGAAGTATGCATTAGATATCATTAGTGAGACGGGCCTTCTTGGGGCCAAACCGGTTGAATTCCCAATGGAACAACACCAAAAGCTTGGTCTTGCATCTGGCGATCTACTGGAGGATCCTGAGCCATATCGTCGTTTGGTTGGTCGGCTTATCTATATGGGTGTCACTCGCCCGGATTTGGCGTATCCGGTTCACATACTCTCCCAATTTATGCAACACCCGCAGCAGGAGCATTGGGACTCAACTTTACGGGTGGTTCGTTATTTGAAGCTGCATCCGGGCCAGAGAATTTCGTTACATAGTGATAGTGAGTTAATGTCAGAAGCGTGGCGTGATTCAGACTGGGCTAGCTGCCCGATCTACCATTGTTCTTTGAGTGACTGGTTTCTTCGCCTTGGTTCTTCTCTATCTGCAGTTTGAACAGTTTCGGGTGGAGCGACGGTGGTTGCGTCAAGATGGCCGAAGAGTCCATATCCAAGAAGAAGGGTCTCAATATGCATACTCCAGACAGAATAATTGGCGGGGGTGAGTTTTAGAGGTTCTTGTATGGCAGGGTTGAATGCTATAACTTGAGAGGATGAAGAAGGAGGTTGATCGGAAGCCATGGAAGCTTAGGAAGGAGACACTGATGAACAAGAATGGGAGGATGAAGCGCTGAAAGCTAGAAAAGATAACAAGGATAGAGGAGAAACAAAAAGAGAACCGGCTCCTAAATTGTCACACCATAAGATAGTTGTTGCTGCTGGTTTGAGCTTGAGTTCAAACAGAACATTAAGTAGCCATTGTTTCATAAGCTGCATTGGCAAGTGCCCTGTATTCAGATTCTGTGGATGACCTGGAAACCACATGTTGCTTCTTGGAGGACCATGAAATCAAAGAGCCTGCTAGATATATGCAATAAGTTGCTATGGATCTTATGTCTTCTTTATCACAAGCCCAGTCAGCATCACTGAAGGCATGAATATGCAGGGTTAGAGAAGATTTAAACAATAGGACATAATATAAAGTACCTTTTACATATCTGAGAAGATGTTTGACTTGTTTCCAGTGAGAGACTGTGGGTGCCTGCATGTGTTGGCTCATGGAATTTACTGCATAAGCCAGGTCAGGCCTGGTGTAGGTCAAATATTGTAGGGCCCCTATAGTACTTCTGTAAATGGTAGGATTCTTCATAAGTTCTTGTGATGGAGGCACTTTTGAAGTAACAACCATGGGAGAGGGACATGGTTTCAAATTCTCCAACCCCAATTTTTCAAACAACTGTTGAGCATAAACATGTTGAGATAAAAACAAACCATTATGATTTCTCAAAGCCTGAACCCCCAGAAAATGATGCAGATGGCTTAGATCTTTGAGAGCAAACTTGGAATTTAAATCACTAACCTTTTGATTCTGAAGACATCATTACCTGTGATTAGCATGTCGTCTACATAAACAAGGACATACAAAAGTGTTCTACCAGTATGTAGAACAAACAAGGAAGGGTCAGACTTGGACTGAACAAAATTCCACACAAGCATCTGTTTTCTTAATTCATCAAACCAGGCTCTAGGAGCCTGTTTTATACCATAAATAGCTTTCTTTAAGTGGCAGACATGTCCTGGCCTGAACTTATCAATAAAGCCTTCAGGTTGTTCCATGAACACAGACTCATACAATGTCCCATTAAGAAAAGCATTGTTGATATCTAATTGCCTAATAGGCCGGTCTAGGGCTACTGTAAGAGCTAAAATGATCCTGATAGTGGAGGCTCTAGCAACAGGACTAAAGGTTTCTGAATAGTCCACTCCTGGTGTTTGGTTGAAACCTTTAGCTACCAACCGAGCTTTATGTTTGTTAACAGACCCATCTGGATTCAACTTGAGATTAAAAACCCATCTATCATCCACTACATTGTGGGCTTGAGACCTAGGAACCAATCCCATGTATGATTCCTCATTAAGACATCATATTCGTCTTTCATAGCCTGCATCCAAGATGGGTGATTCAGAGCTTCAGACACCCTAGTAGGTTGAATGAGTGGAAGGGTTAGATGTGGCAAGATAAGAAAAGGTTTTGGGTTTGAAGATGCCACACTTAGATCTGGTTTTCATGGGACGTTGATAACAACAGAAGGGCATCTCCACTCCGGTTGTTCTTCCGGAGTCCATAGTTGATATTTTGGAGGGCATCTCCACCCCAGCTGTTCTTCTGGAGTCCATAGGTTGTTGCGTTTTGGAGGGCATCTCCACTCCGGCGCATGTCTTTTGGCTCTCCCGGAGTCCATTAGTCTGTGTGTTTGGAGGGCATCTCCACTCCGGTTGTTCTTCCAGAGTCCATTAGCTGTGTGTTTTGGAGGGCATCTCCACTCCGGTTGTTCTTCCGGAGTCCATTAGTTGTTGTGTTTTGGAGGGCATCTCCACTCCGGCGGTTTTTTCCGTAGTCCATAGTTGTGACTTTCTTCTTCTTCTTCTTTTTTTTTTTTTGTGACGACATCAGCCATGGATCTTGTGTTTTTTCGATCACACCTGGAAAAATAGAAATAAAATGGGCAACCAAAGAAAATGTTGATGTTGATGCACTACTGATCTGCACTTTTTCCTCCCATATGACAAATATAAATATAAAATATATGTAGAAGATGTCAAAAAAAAAAAATGCTATATATCAAATTATTTATTTGTTTATTAAGACATAAAAATGACTCAAATTTGGACCAGAACAACGCATAAACAGCACTTAAAAATCTAGAATCTTTATTTGATAACAAAGTGCCGATGACCAAATTCTGGAACAAAAGCATAGAGAAAAAAATAATCAAGAAGATGCTGAGCGATTCTGTTTTTTTTTTTTTTTTTTTTTGGTTTGAGAATCGGAAAAGGTGAAAAAAGGATCGGGCGAGGGTTCACCAATGTTAAGGCACTCAAACCCCCGCCCCTGTCTCTGATACCATAAAGAAAACCAGAAACTCATTGAAAAAGAATAATACTGAAACTGTTTTTCTGATAGATCAATTGATACAATACTACTCCTTTATATAGGAGGGAAATCTGATACTATTATTTATTAGCAATATTCACACATTAAATGTAGATATTACGTATTAATTACAAAATAATTATATATTCTGTAATTAATGTGTGTATATTGTTAATATTATTTATTTGAATAATATTGTCTTCTATCAGAGTCATCTTGAACAGTAGGACTGGTCATAGGAGATGAAGATGCAGAATCAGACCTAGACTCTCTAGGAGGAGGACTAAGATGAGGAAGATTAGAAGGAGAGGCAATAGGAGTTGTTGTAGAGAAAGATGGATTGCTAGAGGATTGATGAGAGGGATCAGCAGATATCTGAGTACTGGGAGATTGATGAGAGGAATGAGCTGACTCAATATTTAATTGGTCTGGTAGGTCAGAAAGTTTGTCTGAAGGAACATAATAGGGTCACTGACAGTTGGTATGGTGGAAGTTGAGGCAGTAGTGGATGGTGTACTGGGTTTGGAGTAAGGAAAGTTATTCTCATCAAAGGTTACATCTCTAGAGATGTAGAGCCTACCATTAGGACTAAGACAAAGATATCCTTTATGACAAGGGCTTAGACCAAGATGTGTGCACTTCTGCGTATGAAATTGAAACTTCCTATTGTTATAGGTTCTGAGGTAAGGATAACAAGCACAACCAATAACTTTTATCATGGTGTAATCCGGAATCTTTCCAAATAGACATTCAAAGGGAGAATTATGACTCAGGATAGGAGTTGGAAGGTAATTTATGAGGCTAATAGAGTGCATGAATTCTTCCCACTAGAACTTAAGTGGTAAGGAAGCCTGAGCTAGGAGTGCTAGCCCTATTTCCACAATGGCCCTGTGATTTCTTTCTGCCTTGCCATTTTGGCCATGGGCATGAGGATAGGGATGTCTAAAGTTAATTCCAAAGTCTTTTAACAAGGGTTCAAAGTTTCTAAATTCTCCTCCCCAGTCTGTTTGCAGACACTTAATCTTACTATTAAACCGAGTTTCAACATGAGTTTTGAAGTGTGTAAAGGAAGTAATAGCATCAGATTTAGCTTTTAAGGGAAAGATCCAGGTAAACCTGGTGAAGTCATTAAGAAAGTGTAAATAATAGGTGTATCTAGTTGAGGAATAAACTGGAGAGGGCCTCCAGAGATCTGAATGAATCAGATCAAAGGGAGCAGTGGTCTTAGATGTGGAATGTGAATAAGGCAATGAATGTTGTTTACCAAGACAACAAGCTTCACAAAAAGAAAGATTTTCATTAAGATCAAGAGATTCATTACAGACTCTGAGAACTTGACTAAGAACCCTACTAGAAGGGTGACATAACCTTCTATGCCAAACAATGGCTTTGTTTTGAGTAGAATGCAAACTAACAAAAGACTCATAACTAGACCTATTAGGACTAGTACAGGACTTGGTGACACTGGAAGAAGATAAAACTTCAGATAGTTGAGTTGATGGAGACAAAACTTCAAAATCTTCTAAGAGTGCCTTGCAACACGATTCTCTTTGTAGTTAGATCCTTCACAAAACAAGAATCAGAGTGAAATTCAAGAAAAACAGAATTATCTGCAGTTAAGTTAGAAACACTAAGGAGATTCTTTGTAATGTTAGGAACATGAATAATACTCCCTCCGTCCCATTTTATGTGTCCAGTTTCATTTTGCATTTTCTGGCACGCATTTTAAGGTGATGATAACTAAGCCAATTTTGACACTATCTCGACGAAATTACTCATTAGTTTACACTACAATTACTGAAGAAAGGTTGGGCGGTAATTTCATCAAGATAGTGTCAAAATTGGCTTAGTTATCATCACCTTAAAAAGCGTGCCAGAAAATGCAAAATCAAACTGGACACATAAAATGGGACAGAGGGAGTACCATTTAGAGAAAGTTTAGAGGTACTATTAGTGGGAAGTTTAGATTGACCTACATGAGCAATGTGTAAGGACTCACCATTCCCTGCAGTGAGTGCATCAGACCTTTCATACCTAGAACTTAGATGCAGGTTATTAAGATCATTGGAGACATGACTGGTGGTCCTACTATCGGCATACCAACTAGGGTCCATCATAGTGTCAGTAGAAGCAACATAAGCAACATTTGACCTTGGGCTAGAACTCTGATAAGCACTATTTCCAAAATTGTTAGTAACAACAGGACCAGTATAGGAGGAGTCATACCTGTGATAGCAATTTGCAGCTATGTGCCCAGTCTTGCTACAAACTTGGCACACTGGTCTGGAACCTGAACCAGACCTTCAACCTCCTCTATTTCTACCACCTCTGTTACCTCTGTAATCACAACCTCTGCATGTGTCTTGTCCACCATAGGTATTTCCTTGTCTATTACCTCTATTCACTGATCCAGACTTTTGAGAAGCCAAATTAGTAGTTGGAGATGGAACATCTAAATTGATTGAAGGATTGAGCCATGCTAACAAAACCGTTCATGAGTCACAAGCTGAGACTGCACTTCTTGCCAGGTCAACGAACCAATCCTTGATGTTATATTGACGATAACAGACTTATAATCTTTGCCAAGGCCGTCTAAAGCTTCTAAAATAAGCTCAGCATTGAAGATCAGATACCCAGCTGTAGCTAAATCATCTGAATACGATTTCATCAGGGCAAGATAATCCACCATTGATTTAGACCCTTTGTCAGTTCAGGTCAAAGCCCCTTTCCAGCATGCGTGCTTCAGACCGATTGTTGAATAGAGTCTCCAAGGTATTCCAGACCTCGTGGCTAGATTGACAGCCTACTACTTCAGTTAGGGCTTGTTCGATCATGGATGCCATCAGCCAACCCATAAGTAGAGAATCAGTTATAGACCAGTCGTCATAGGTTGGATTTGTGACAGTACCATACACTAGAGAAACAAAAAATTGCGGTGGACGGGTCTGAGTGCCAAGTAGATAACCCTCGAGACGATGGCCACGAACAATTGGAAGAATAGTTGACTTCCAGAGAAGATAATTACTCTGATCTAATTTCACGGTGCAGCTCTGAGTCAGATGGCTGCCAAAAGGAGTTGGTCCGACAAGGCAACTCGGCGTTGGAGATGAAACCATAAAGGTTGACAGCGGTGGCAGAGATCCACGAGATAAACCAGAAAACAAAGGATCGATATGAGAAACATAAAGATCGGGAATCCCACGAGTCTGCATGTGACCGGCGACGGTCACAGTCAGAGTAGGAGATGGTGTGTGTAAAAAGGTGTTTTGAGGAATCGATGAGGTCATGGTGCTAATAGATGATGAAGATCCGGGAAAGGGATTCACCGGAGTAGTGATATTAGAAGATGAAATAATCGGTGGCGTTGGATCGCCGGAAGTGACGGTGGCGTTGGCCATAAAGCCTGATCTCTAATACCAAGAGAGAACACAAGAACTAGGGTTTAATTAATATTCCATTATAGATAATATTCCTTGTACAGAGTATTTATAGGTGTACATAATAATGACAACTCTAGTAGGTTAGTCTTTAATAACAACAATATGATCCTTATACTCTAACATTTATCAACAATTACAATATTTACTATTTATCTAATTAGGTTAAAGGTTGTGAATGACAGTTTTAATCTAAAATGGTTGAGAAGAACAATTACTACATATGTTACTATATTTTTGTATATGTGTTACTGCATGTGTTACTACATTTTGTCCTTCTCAACTATTTTATATTTTATCTTGTCTTTTTGGCCCTGGTCCCTATCTAATTATCAACTATTAGGATCATGTACAACATTGATGATTCACCGGCAAACGATCTAAAAGTATCTGAAAACAATGTCACTATCAGACGGGGTGAACCATCCAATGTAATTGATACATCGTCTGGCTTTTCTCTTGGAACTTATTTACTTTCCAACAAACATCTTCTTTGTGTGTCGTTTCTTACACATAGGAAACATATGAAACATAAGCAAAGTGTTTGTTCTTCAACACTTCCTTCAAATATTATATGATATATGGGGCACTTTCCAACCGAAAATGCTAAAAACTGGAATTTGAATAAAGCTTTATATCCACATCATTGTCAAAGAGTACGAGACAGTTGCATATATCCTGTGAATTTTTGTGTGAGCAAAGACTATATGATGACAATGTGCTTCATTGTGCATTATTTTCAACAACAAAAAAAAAAAACGAAATAATAAAAAGAAGGGACGAAATAATAAAAAGACGTGACGCATTGACCACAACGATGCAGTGACCACCGCGATGTACTAACCACCCCCGATGCAGAGACCACCATCGATGCAGAGACACCGTGATGAAGTGACACATCGATGCACTAACAACCGCGATTCGGTGACACCGTGATGCATTGACCACCCCCGATCCATTGACCACCGCAATGCAGGGGCAATCCCGATGCAGTAGCCATCCCCGATGGAGAGACACCGTGATGCAGTGACCACCCCGGATGCAAAGACACCGCGATGCACTAACAACCGCGATGCATTGACCACCATGATGCATTGGCATCGGCAAACATATATGCAGTGACATCGACATTTTATGTAGTGACATCGACATTTTATGCAGTGACATCGACATTTTATATGCAGTGACATCGCCATTTTATGCAATGACATAGACATTTTATGCAGTGACATCGACATTTTATATGCAGTGACATCGACAATCATATATGAATGACATCAACAATTTATTTAGTGATATAGGAAATCAAATATGCAAGTGACATCAACATTTTTGTTGATCTTTTTGCCCCGAAATTGGAAGAATTTTCGGGGAAATCGAGCTTATGAGCCACGTCGAGCTATATAGAGTACTTAGTCGGTCGAGTTCGATGTTGCCTTTTTATGGCTCAATCGAGCCCGAACTTTTTTATTCGAATCGAGTTCGAGCCCTAAAAAGTATCGAATAACACACAATAACACCAACATTTTATAAAGTGACATCAACACTCAAATTGCAAAAAACAAAAACTTTGTAAAATGTAAATGCAGTGACATCGATGTCACTGCATCAATTCTCTAACTGTAAATGCAGTGACATCGATGTCACTGCATCAATTCTCTAACTGTAAATGCAGTGACATCAATATAACCGCATCAATTTTATTCCAAATCATACACAAACCCACCATCTATTGCCCAAACATCCTGGGGCCAAAAAACAAAAAACTAACCATAAAATTCAGCATTATCACAATAATTTATTCTTTCCTTTTGAACACTTTGTTCTGCAAAACAGAACCATCATCCAAGGCAGCATTACCAGTCAATGAAGCAGCAGTGGAAGCCTTAACAACATCGAAGCAGTTAAAACAGATGCACCAACTCCAAAAGGATCAACAAGAGCAGGTCTAGTTGCAGGTAATGAAACAGCAGCAGGTTGTCAAAAGGGGCACCAATCAACTTAGAAGTTCCAACACCTTTCAAAACACCAACAAGAGCAGGAGCTGTATCAGGAACACAAGCAGCAACAGAGTTTACAGCAGCTCTTCCAGCAAACCTGGAAGAGAAAGTGCCAACCAAACTAAGAAGCTCCAAGTTCTCAGGTTCAATAACCAAATCCCCGAGATCAATAGATTCCAAAGTGCAACTATCAATCTTAGACAACTTAATAACTTCATTAGTGAGAATCCTATTGTTCTTGAACAAACCTACCCAAGAATTATCCTTTCCACAGGGCAAATGCACTCATTGTTGGAGCGAGAACAAGGACAGAAACACTAATAACATCATCAATTATAGGAGTCAAAGCAGTAGCCGGTGCAAGAGAGGCCCCAGAACAAGAAGCTGTTGTATCAACATAAGTTGTACCCCTAACATCATCAGAAATGACCAAAACAGCAGGGACTGAATCAAGAACAGAAGCAGCAACCTGAACATTAAGAAGGTCGTACTAGTTGAACCAATTATTTACTCAAAAAGGGATTGCACACAAGTTTGCAAAACAACACACCAAATTAAGATTCACAAAGCAAGTATAGCACAGTCTACTTAAAATAATGTCAAATGCAGCTCTAGAAAGTATATGCATATATACATACAGAAAAAGTTTAAATTCAATTACAAGGAGATTCATCAAGTCAAACAAGTACACAAACAGTACCGATGACTAAGCTTGTAAAAAGTTCTATACAAAGTTTATCAAAAGGGTTCAACAACATGATGGGCTCATCATGATGAAAAAGGTCATTTATTCTCAAAAATTGCCCATCAACAGTCTTGGATTTTTCAACAACACTCCATGGATTAGTATAGCAGCCAAGAATCATCTTATGCTCCTTCTGGTAGTCACCGGGCTATCAATACCATTCATTTTTCCAAAATACTCTATCTTTGAAATAGGGAAAATATAATAATTAACATAAACCTACATAAATTGATCATGAACAATAAAAGAAACCAAAACTGAATCGTGGCATATAAATCGAAGCAAATAAGCAGAAAAACGAGATCAAAAAATAGGGCATTACCTCAAATACTCCACAGTCTATTAGATTCACCCAACAAGCATACTAACCTTGTCCCTGGAAAAAATAGATTAAGCATACCCCAGACTGAATTATGCGGTGTAGTGAATCTTGGTTTTCTCCATCTGGACTGTGAGCTTTTCTATAATGGTTGATGGATTCAGTGTTTGGGTTTTACTGGTATCCTCCATGGGGAAGGGAGGAGAAAGAAAATCTTCAGCCTAAAATCCACCATTTTATGCTTACCCATGGCGTCGACGGATTTGCAATTGATTCACACCGAGAGCGGTGATTCCGAAGATTTTGACGAAATTGAAATGAAAAGCCGAGCAGGCCATGGCTACAGCTGAACGAAGAAAGCAAATAGGAAATAGGGGTAATTTTGTCCAGGAAGTGTTATTTTGTCCTTATAACTAATGATCTTTTTTGGATGTCCTAAGTGTCTAATTAAGTCCCAAAACACGTCCTTATAAACAAATAACACTAAAAAGAAAACCTTCGGGACACAACAATGGCTGCAAGTGCAATCATAAGAGTAGCATTTTATCATAAAGTGTTACGGCATATTTTTTTTACACCATTGATCATGTTGTTAGATTTATTCATTGACAATATTTCATAATTATTAATGGTTTAAAAACATGTTATCATCTTGTGACATTTTTATTGAAATGACATTTCCGAATCGTAATCAAGAAGTTGGTTAAAGAAAATTCATTTAAAAAACCCATGACATCAAAGGAAAAAAACCGGTAACGCTATCGTCATAATAAATACCCGAGGCCTGAGGCCGCTCACGCACGCATGCATCGCAGATGTCAGCATTTGGGAAAAGGTATCTTACCCATTTTGTATAAGCTTCACGCAAGCAAGCGCGAGAGATGCAAGCAAGGTAGAAGTAGAAGCTTTGACAAAAGCAAGAAGAGGATTTAATGCTCGAACGCATGTGATAACTAAATTATTCTATTAGAGTTAAATAATAGATTGTTTATATCTTGTTGTGTAAGGGTAGTTTTGGTAATGTCTATTTGTGTACACTTAACAAAGTGTGTGCAGCTCATATATTTGTAATAGGAAACTGTCTAGAATTTAGTGGAATAACAAAACAATCTTATCTGAATTCTATTTCTTCACTTGGTATCGGAGCGCTAGGTTCGCCAGCATAGCCATCACCGCCGATGACCACCGCAGCGTCTGAGTCTTCTACAGTTGTAGTCATCTCAGCAACCACTGAAGCAGCAATGTCTTCACCATCAAACACTCAAACAAGAGTTGATTCTCCTTCAGGAACACTAGGACATGGATTCGTACATGGTTCTCTATCAAATCTCGCCGGAGTGATGCCAACTGGTTTTCCGACTTCGGCCTTGTTTGGAACTACTACCTTTGCACCCAAAAGCTACATGCAACCAGGGTTTATCTCAGAAACTAGTCTTCCTCCTATATTAGGTTTGAGCTTTGGTAGATTGGATAATAATCCATCTTTCTTCAACACTGGTTTTTCTACCTTACCACCTGCACCGAATCTTAGCTCTTTTAATCCTCTGGGGGGCTCTTCTATGTCGAATCTGCCATTTACTAGTAATCTAAATCAGGTTTGCAGTGTTAAGTTAGATCCATCCAATTATCTGTTGTGGAAATCAACAATTCTGGCTATTATTAGGGGTCACCGTTTGGAGAGCCATGTTCTTGGTGAGGAAATGCATCCCAGACTTGGAACAACCTCTCTGTCTGTTTCACCATCACCTTTTCAACGACCACAGAAAGCTGAAGAATGGAAAGTCACTGATCAATTACTGATAGGATGGTTAATGAGCTGTATGACCACTAAAGCTTTACAAGAGGTGGTTGGATGTACATCTGCCAGAGAGATTTGGTTAACTCTTGAGACTTTGTTTAACATTCAGGCAGAGGCTAGAATGTTGGAATACAAGAGTGCTTTGACTAGAGCTACCAAAGGATCAAAGTTTATGGCAGGTTATTTGGCACAGATGAAGTCATATGCAGACAACTTAGCTGTTGCTGGGTACCCTATATCATAATCTAAGCTAATCCTAGCTACTCTTGGTGGTCATGATAAGGAATATGAAGCAGGAGTTGTGAATTTAACAGCTAGAGTGGGATCCATGAACGGCAAGAAGTTCAGTCTCAACTTCTTGTCCATGAAAGACTTCTAGCAAGGTTCAATAGTGGTATTGGCAGTGATAATTACTAACTATGCCAGCAGTAATAACCCCGGGCCTAATTTTACTGCCAGACCTAGAAACTTCCCCCAACAACAATAGAGGAAGATGGGGTAAAAGCAACAGAGGCAGAGGTGGAGGAAGGAACTCCAGTAACAATACATTTTCCAACAAACATGTGTGTCAATTGTGTGGCAAGAGTGGACACATAGTCACTGCTTGTTGGCACAGATTTGAGCAGGATTTTGTTCCTCCCAACTCCAACAACTCATCCAAACAAGCTATGGTTGCCACTCCATAAAGCATTAATGATGCAGCATGGTATCTTGACAGTGAGCAACTAATCACATCACTTCTGATATCAACAACTTGCATATCACTTGAGACTACACTGGTTCAGATAACTTAACAGTGGGAAATAGTGAGCAGCTTCCTATCAAACATGTTGGTTCTTGTTTTTTTCCTACATAAAACAATCAATCCCTACAACTTAAAAACTCTTTACATGTTCCTAATATGACAAAAAAAATCTTGTTAGTGTTTCTCAACTGACTAATGATTATCCTGTTACTATAGAGTTTGACAATCATTGTTGTTATGTTAAAGACAAGGAAACAAAGACCCTGCTGCAAATAGGAGTTCTTAGACATGGTCTCTATCAAATCCCAGTCATTCAAAGATCCAACCAAAAGACCTCCCTTCAATCCAAGAAGGAGCCAGAATCCAATAATTCTCTCTGTAATGCTTTTGTTTGTTCTACTGCTTTAGACAAAATCTTGATATTTGGCATAAAAGACTTGGTCATCCTTCCAAGTCTGTGTTTAAAACCATTTTGAATTCTTGTAATGTCACTCTTATGGTTGATTTATCTTTCTGTGAGGCTTGTCAGTTTGGGAAATTGCATGATTTACCTTATCCTAAGTCTACTTTTCATGCTAATTCTGTGCTAGATATGATATACACTGACCTATAAGGTCCAGCGCTTGTTAAGTCCACTCTTGGTTATCAATACTATATTCACTTTGTTGATGACCACTCCGAAATACACCTGGATATTCCCACTGAAACACAAATCTGAAGCCTTGTCTGCTTTCATTGTTTTCAAAAAACTTGTTGAAAATCAATTTCAGACCACTATCAAATGCATTCAGTCAGACTGGGGGGGAGTATAGAGTCTTTGAGCCCTATCTTAAAGAACAAGGAATTGCTTTTAGACATCCCTGTCCTCATGCTCATGGTCAACATGGTAGGGCAGAAAGGAAACATAGACACATTGTAGAGATGGGACTAACTCTTCTTGCCCAGTCTTTCATGCCACTTAGATTTTGGTGGCATAGCTTTGATCAAGCTGTCCAAATCATAAATGACCTTCCCACACATGTCCTGAATAACAAGTCACCTTCTCAAATCCTTCTAAAAGGCAAGCCTGACTATACTAGATACAATGTGTTTGGATGTGCTTGCTATCCTAACCTTAGACCTTATAACAATCATAAGTTTAGTTACCATTCCATTAAGTGTGTGAACCTAAGGTTGAGCACTCAACACAAAGTTTATAAGTGTCTTGATCAATCTGGAAGGATCTATATTTGTAGAGATGTGGTCTTCAAAGAACATGAATACCCTTTCAAAATTGGATTCTCTCAAGGTCCTAATAGGGTTGTCCTTGTTGACCCTAACCTTGTTAACACGTACCAACCATCTCTGAACATGCCAACTCCTGATCCTGATCCTCAAAAGGAATATTGTCATACACCTACTGAAATCAGTAAGAAAAACCCCTGTCTTGAGTTATCTGACACAGAGATTGTTCATGATGAATCCTGTCAAAGTCCAAACTCCAGTCATGTGCCTTCCATTTCCAATGAGTCTCCTAGTTCATCCACACACACACCCTTTCAAACATCCCATACTTCTTCCGAAGATCTAAGTTCTGAGTTTGAAAGCTCATCCTCACATGTTTCACCAAACAGTGTGGAACAATAAGTGATACCTCCAAACCTACTGGTCATCATATGCAAACTAGATCCAAAAATGGGATTTTTAAACCTAAAGCCTATCACTCATCCATCACTAAATCCAACACACCTACTCACCTAACTGAACCTGTTAAAGTATCTGATGATTTGAGTAATCCTCAGTGGAAGCAGGCTATGATAGAGGAATTCCAGGCTCTTCCATATAATCACACATGGATCTGGTACCTACAGAACCAGGACAAAATCTAGTTGGAAATAGATGGATTTTCAAACTCAAATTAAAGCCTGATGGGTCTGTGTTAAAGCATAAGGCAAGACTTATGGCTAAGGATACTTGCAAACTTATGGTGTGGACTTTACTGAGACATTCAGTCCAGTTGCTAAAGCCTCCATAATCAGGATTGTTCTAACTTATATTCAAATGATCCATTAGGCAAGTAGACATTAATAATGCCTTCTTGAATGGTCCAATTAATGAAGCTATCTTTATGCCACAACTAGAGGGATTTGAATATGCTGCCAAACCTCAGTTGTTTGCAGACACAATAAAGCTTTGTATGGGCTCAAACAAGCCCCAAGAGCATGATTCAATGCTATTAGATCTCAAATGCTCCAGTGGGGTTTCACTCAGTCCAGGGCTGATAATTCATTGTTTATTATGCAGACTGATTCACACTTGATGTATGTCCTAATATATGTTGATGATATTTTAGTAACAGGGAGCAATGATGTCTTGATACAAAAGTTCATCCAGACACTACATTCCATATTTGCTCTAAAGGATCTGGGACCTATATAACATTTCACGGGAATGCAAGCTTACAGAAATACTGAATTACTGGCACTCTCACAAGAGCATTATGCAGGGCAACTGCTTAAAAGACTGAACATGGAAAACCTCAAGGCCTGCAACATTCCTATGTCTGTTGGAAATCATTTGAGCCCAAATCAAGGTGAGCCTATGCAAAATCGTCTCATTTACAGAAGTGCTATTGGAGGTTTGCAATTTCTTACCTCTACTAGACATGATATAGCATATTCTGTGAACTATCTAAACCAATTCATGCAAGCTCCTACTGTGGAACTCTGAGGATCCTTAAAGAAACTCTTGAGATATGTTAAAGGAACCTTACACTACAATCTATTCATTCCAGTAAATGGTACTGTGTGTCTACAAGGGTTCTCTGATGCTGATTGGGCATGCTTTCCTTCAGATAGGAAATCTGTTACAGGGTACTGTGTTTATCTTGGATCATCTCTTGTTTCTTGGTGCTCAAAAAATAGGCAGTGGTGTCTAGATCAAGTACAGAGTCTGAGTACAGATCTTTGGCAAATTTGTCAGCATAAATAGCATGGATTAGACAACTTCTGAATGAGATGAAAGTAAAGATGTGGAAAACTCCAGTGGCTTGGTGTGATAGCTTAGGAGCTGGTTCCTTAGCTTAGAACCATGTTTATCATGCCAGGACCAAAGCATATAGATGTGGATGTTCACTTCATCAAAGACAAGGTCATAAACAAAGAACTATCAGTAAGTTACATTCCCTCAGAGTCCCAAATAACAGATGTGTTCACCAAGGATTTACCTGTGACTCAGTTCAACAATTTCAGAAGCAAACTAAATGTGATGGCTGGGACATTTAGCTTGAGAGGGGGAGTTAAATAATAGACCGTTTTATTTCTTGTTGAGTAAGGGTAGTTTTGGTAATGTCTATTTGTGTACAAAGTGTGTACAGCTCATATGTTTGGAATAGGACATTGTCTAGAATTTAGTGGAATAACAAAACAACCTTGTCATGTTGGTACGCGCGTGTCGAGGAATATTAAATATCGGCTACAACATAGCTATATTTATGCCCGTGTAAATATCGAAAATGATTAATATTATATACATATATGTACACATATTCTTTGCTTTGTTATCATCTTTTGGAACCCTCTTCAGCTGGATGTTCCCGCTACTAAATTACGAAAGCAAATTGAGGTTGATATTTTAAAGCCTCATCTTCTTTGCATTTGGATTCAACCCAATATATATTGCTGGGATGATGAGTTGCCATCTTAATTATTGCTGCTTCTGTTGGCATGTCGGTTACAAAGAGAAGGAGTGCACCAACAAACACATTGAACTACGGAAAAATATTTAAAGAAACAAGTTTTTTCACCCCAAATTAGCAGGTCAACTGGAAGCTATACGGTATCACAGCAAATTGATGACAAAAAAGGGAAAACATTTGGCCCGCCGGCTAACGAAGAATCGAGTTCTACATCATCCACAAGTAATTATACCAAATCGAATTGTGATGAGGCCTAGTCTGCAAAGCTAAAAGATAGTAAAGAACCTATAGAGAAGACCAACAAAGATTCAAAATCTGACATAACTATAAAAGAAGAACCAAATGCGGTGCGGCAAGCTCAGAACCAAAGATAACTCAACAAGAATTATCTTCCCCAACTCAAAAAAACACTAGCTAAGCAGACGGTTTTTTAATGGACAAAGATAGAGAACTCCTAGGAAATTTTGAATGCATCACCGAAAAGAATCAAGAAAAATAAGTATTACTCATCTAATGTATAAAAATAAACCTTTGAAGTTGAAATAAAGAAAACACGTATGATAACTAGAAGAATGAAAAAGAAAAAAAAAAGTTTTACCTTCTAGATTTTGTAGTTTGAACTATGAAACCCAGTTTTTGAGTTTTACATAAATCTTTCTATCTTTTAATGAAATTACTGCTTATTTAAAAAAGTATACTCCTTCAAAAAAAAAAAAGTATACATATTCGAACATAAATATATATATATATATATATATATATATCTACAATGTAATAATAAAGAATATTTAACTGATCAGGAGAATGATTTACAAGAGTGATTTGTTGTCTTTAAATAGTCATCAGTTTAATGGGTGTTCATCGTATACCATATAATACTTATTCGATCCATGTAACTTTTTAAAAGTTGGGCAAATTTGTAAATAAAAGGGCTAAATATTTTACAAAACCTATTTATCTAATTTCCTATTGGTCATGGTATAACATGTCATACATGTATCATAACCATCTCATAATTTGCGTTACAATATACTACATTCAAGCCATAACTACAGATTATTCTAGAGTTATGTAAGGTCATCATTTCCTTGATTGGTGCCTTCAATACGTCCCGACAATCCCATAGAAATAGATGCACATGGAGATTGGTCTTCAAGTCTTTGAATCGAAATGAGCCGAGTGGTTTAGTAAGTGTGTTAGGGATTTGGTCTTTAGATGGAAGAAAAGCGATTTATAGTTGGTAAGAAGAGACGATCTAACGAAGATGTTGAAAATCGATTTAATATGTTTCGTGCGAGCGTGAAAGGCTGGATTGGCCGAGTGATAAGTAGCACCAATATTACTGCAACAAAGGTGGGAATGTCTTGAGTGGGTAGGGCCAGTTCAGAGAAGAATTGTTTTAGACATTCAATTTTAGCAGAAGCTTGAGAGAGGGATTTATATTTTGCTTCAAAACTACTCTTGGCAACGGTTTGTTGTTGTTTACTGCGTCAACTAATGTGAATGGTGCCAAGTAAGATGCAAAAGTTAGTATTAAAGCAACAGTCATTAATGTCAATACCTCAATCTATGTCGAAGAAAGCATGTGAAGTGGGTGGAGATGAGGTATAAATGAGAATCCCTTCAGAGAGTGGTTGAAATAGAGAAGGATTTGTTTGACAGCTACCCTATGAGTGTCTCGAGGAGCATGGAGAAAATTGCTCACGGCATGAACTGCGAAGGCAATTTCGAAATTAGTGAAATTCAGATATTGGAGCCCACCAACAATACTTTGGTGACATGGGTATGACCCCAAAGTCATGCGTGTGGCACTCCTAAGGCTCTAGCTAGATCTTATACGTAAATAGGCCAACATGAACCTAGCCCAATATTGGGCCTTGTGTCCGAAAACTTTGACAAACCAAACCTCACCCTCCCTCAGGTTGTCCTCAGACTGAGTTCATTCTCGGTTAAGTCTTACACTAGTGCATATCCCGGTATTCCCCAAGTGTAGGGATCGTAGTATAGCGATTAATACCGGAGTCGATCTCGGGGAATCGGGGTATCTAGTTCTTATTAATTCTTCTAAAATTGTCACTACTATTTATTACTAAACCTAAACTAAAACGGAAAATAAACTGGACAGAGGATTGTCAGTCCAAAGCCAGGAAGGATAAAAGCGAAACGAAATCTAAACTATAAACTATAAAATAAACAGTAAACAAGAAGATGATCATGGTGATTAAACAATGAACAAACAATAATCCACCGTTCCCGCAACCCTTAATTTCCTCTCTAAAGTTATCTTGTGATGATTTAATTCAAGTTGTGGTTCACCTAACAAAGGTATGAATTCCTACTCTCGTAGATAATTCGCCTATCAATCTCTCATCTTTCGATATATAAGATTGACGCTATCAAAACAAGGTGTAAGATCTCTCAATCTAGCAACCTAGATATTCAACCTATCAACTCTCGTTATGTCAAGGTTAAAAATCTCATCTTTCCTATGGTGATCTAAGGTTTACACCGACTCTCGTCATATGGTAAACATCAAATAGCAATACATCTTTCGATATTGATTGCATAACACATAAGCATAGAAAAGATACAACTTGAATTAAAGATCACAAAACAAACTCAAGATTGAAAAGAAAGAACCTGATGAAACGGATTTAAATAACTTGAACAAATCGTCTGGCCTCCAAGCATTCAGCATAAAGAAAAGCAAAACGGGAATAAAAAGCGAGAAAAATCGCAACCCCGGCTCTCCCCAAGGGGGGGTCGGGGCCACCTAGGGTTTTCTTCTAATGAGTATGTATCAATCAGAGTCGATAATGTATGTTTTAGGGTTGAAATCCCGCTGCTATTTATAGGGAAAGTAAGTCGGATGTGCTGAAGTCGGTGTTGGACGCCCGTCCGATGCCTCTGGACGCCCGTCCATTCTTCTGGATGGAGGTTGACGCCCGTCCACTCAGCGTCCAAACTCTCTGAATCAAAATCTTCTCCTGGACGCCAGTCCACTTTGATGGACGCCAGTCCAGGCTGGACGGGACTTGGACGCCAGTCCAGCTGGATCCAAATTCGAAATCTTCAACTCTATCTCTTTTCTTCTAGCCAATTCCATCCTTATCGCTTTCTCATCAATTAAATCCGACATTTATCTTCATTTAATCATTCCGCAATTATGCATCTACACGTCATCAAAAACATCGGAAAATGTAATAATATCCAAATAAACATAAAATCACCAATAAAACTCATAAATTAACCAATTTTGCGATTAACTCGTTAAAAACATCACTTGCTCAATATTTCAATATACACTCGTTTCTTATGCAAATTTATACAAATATGAGGGAAATTATCATAAAATATAGCGTTATAAATCGTATAAATTCACCCTTAACAACTCCCCCACACTTAAGCTTTTGCTCGTCCCGAGTAAAACAAAATGAAAACCAAGGCTCGGAAAAAAGATAGACATCTCAGACGATATAGCATAAATCCAATAAATCAGAGGTTCACCACTGTGTGTGTGCAAAGCCATAGAAAACTTCCACTAAATCCAAACTTGAAAACGTCAAGCAAACTAGCTAATACCCCCTCGTAGACTAGCAATAAATGACACTCATAAGATGTACCCTACAAACGTAAAATATCCCGAAAAGAATGATCGAATATATCTAGGGCCTTTCTGAAATACTCAGAGGATAATCCCTACAGCATAACTATCAGTTTCTACTGGGGATAAGATAGACGATAACTTAGTCTTTCATCCATTTCATACCACTTCATTAGTTGATTTAACTATTTCACTTTTAAACACACATCAGAATGAGCTATTGCCCTGTCATAGCAGAATAGGATATTCGAGATATAACCTACCTTACTCCAATCATAAGGCAGCTTTTTCTGACTGTCGTGAGCTTTTAGTCATCATAGTGGTATAGGACATACGTGGTATACCCTATCGCACTCAAATCATCGACTAGCTTTCGACACACCCAATAATTCTTCATTATAATTAAACTCAACTTTTTCATTTGACAATAAGTTACGTGTTACTTATCACATTCAAACCTTAGATATTCACAGTATAACATACTTCGGATCTAAATACAAACTATCATAAATCTCAAGATATATACGTAGCACTAAGCATATGACTTATAAGAAAATCAGAAATCACTCGTCAAAAGGGGTATAACTTTATAAATTAACTCATCATTCACTATGGCTCGTGAAAAATAGATCTCAGGTGAAACAACTAACTTATCAAACATATGATATATAGCTTGGATGACTATAAAAATAACGAACATTGAATTGAATTGCCTACTCGGGACAAAACAAAAACAAAAATGTCGGAAAAATTTCGAAAATTCTAGCTCATTTTGCATAGAAACATAACGAATTAAGCAAATGTATAGGTAGATACACCAAACCATTCCCCTCCCCCACACTTAAAGATCAACATGTCCTCATGTTGTGCAGAACGAAAGAAAAGATAAAGAACTTAGCTGATTTGAACAGGTACTCGAATCGTCGGTCAGGCCGGAGCCTATGTAGTGACACTAAGAACTCGGAACCATACAATGTAGCTCGACAAAACCACTAAAAGTATACCTGCACGACTTGACAAACACGGAAACATCTCGGGGAAAACGGGGAATTATACCAGAATGGAAAGATATAGCAAAACCGAGTAATATCAAAAGATGAAACATTAAACACATCCACAAGTTTAAACAAAGTAGAAATGAAAGTACTGATGCCTTATGGCTTACATGATCCATCGGAAAGAATAAATAGTAGCTAAACGAAAAATACAACGAATCATGTAATCAAAGTACCTAGGACAAATCAAAATCGAAAATGGACAAATAAAATCATGACTGCCCCGGAGCCGCAGAATCATCAGCCGGAGGTACATCACCCGCAGGGGTATCAGGCTGCTCCTCATCCGAAGAAGACTCAGATTCCTCCAAAACATCCGTAATGGCCTGCTCAATCGCATCAGAATAGCTATAATCCATGGTGCTCGAAGCGAAGATTCTGTCATCCCTCGGCTGCCGGCCCTCACTGATACACTGCAGAATCGTCAAAATGTTGTTTTGTGTAGTCCGAATATCCTCCAACCAGTTCCGAACACTGTTGCCCATACTCAACCTCATCCGGACTGAGGGAGATATAGTAGGAAGTGAGGATGCTCGAGGCGGTGCTGATGACGAACCAGGCTCCTGTGGTGCCCCCGACTCAGAATGTCCCGAAGACTTACCCTTCTCCCTCTGTATAGGCCGCGGGTTCTTCGGTCTATGATCCGCTCCATACTCAGGCACACCGGCATCAAGACACAAACTGTGAATCAAGTGAGGGATAATCAAGCTACGTGTATAAATCTTCTGATTGATAGCCACCTCATCGTATAATGCTTGTCCCACGTTCACATTTAGGCCAAAAGTCAACGCATAAAGCATGCCTAGGTCACCAATATGAAAATGCGTCAAGTTGTTCTTTGGTAACAACCGACTCTGAATAAACCTACACTGGACTTTCCAATCCTCCGTCCAGGTAGTGGTGACTAACTCTTTCCGGTCTCCACCCGGCCTCAATGTCCAAGCCACCTCCGGGCAAACTCTCAACCGTAACTCCTCCAAAGGATCTCGCCCCGTACTCTGTCTATGAACAATTTCTTCCTTGTAGTCCCGTCCCTCAAAAGCCGCCAAGTTATACTTCTGATTAATCACCTCCGGCGTAAACGGAACTTCTACCCCTCGAACCACAACTACCCCCGTCTCCAAGTCGGTCTCCGAGCAATTAGCGTAAAATTCCCGAACTAGGGAACCATTGACCGGGGTAGCCGGGATCGTCATCAAGGCATCCCATTTCCGGTCTTTTAGCAACTTAACGAAACCCGGATCCACCTTCGCCTCCAACGTAGCCCTCTCAATCAACATGGTTCTCGAGAAATAGTGTTTAGTATAAGCGTTGTGGGCTCTAGGGTTCACGAATCTACGAGGCATCGGCATAGGGGCTACGGTTGCCGCTTTTTTCCTAGGTTGTGCAGCCCTAGTCTCCACCGGTTCCTCTTCCCGAGGAGCATCCATAACCTCCCCAACCCTAGACGATGCTCCACCTCTCTGAGCTCTTGGCATCCTTACCAAGGGAATATCATCATCCGTCTCAGATTCCGAGGTTGGCTCATCCCTCAAAGTAGCCCTAGTTTGGGTGGCTCTATGGGGTTGCTCACGAATACTAACACCTCGGTTTGGATCAACTAAGGTGGGATCAAACTCTTTCCGCTTCTTCCCGGCCTCCCTGGCCACATCCTTACCATGTCGCTTGACTACCGCCTTCTTATGCACCATGATTCAATCCTAGACTAAACCAAAACAATCCCAATTCAAAACAAGGTACCCGTTTAACATCCAAATCGGGATTTCAAAACAACCAAACCACCAACCACAACCATAATCAGCACCAAACAACCCATTCATCATCCATCACAACACCACAACACAATAACAGAGTAGAAAGAAACCACAAAACCAGAAGAAAAAAAAAACGAATTAAGGTAATATTCAAGTGAACGAGCCGACCCAAAGATCGAACTCACAAAAACGTGAATGAAATCTAGGAAAGTTGTTACTAACTTACCAAGTAAGGTGAGTAGATGCTGATCGAGAAGAAAATTAGTCCAAACAACACCAATGTGGCTTCCAAAATCGGATCTTTTCCTCAAAAAGTCGGACTGAAAAGGGCTCTGATTCTCCAAAAAGATGTTCTGTTGGGGAATTTGGCTTTGAAAATCAAAGAGAGGGGATCAAGAGCGGTCTATAGCAGTTTGAATCGCTTGAAATGGTTTAGAATCGAAGATTTTAGGGCAAAAAGGGGGGGAGAAAGGTCGGGTTCGCGTTTGAAATCCTGAAAAGTGAGGGCTCATGGAAGGAGGGGGTATATATAGACAGATGTGGGACGCTCGTCCAACTCAGCAGACGGGCGTCCGGCTAGAAATTATATGAACTGGACGGGCGTCCTGATTTTCAGATGCTCGTCCAAACATTTGAAAACTGAACAGGATTGGAGGGAAATAATCGGACGGGCGTCCAATAGATACACAGGGCAGACGGACGTCCAGTCCTCTAGATGGGCGTCCAGTGCAGTTTCTCAACAAAATTATCAAATTTTCATGCAATTTAAATTCAAATAAGCCGTTTCTCATTAAACTTAAATAAAACTTCAAAAATACAAATGGAAATCAACGAAGTACATAAAATTACTAGAAAATAAATAAAAACAAATAGGAAACAGTGGGTTGCCTCCCACCAAGCGCTTTTGTTTTACGTCGTTTGCTTGACGAAACAACCTAACAACGCTAGTCATCGTAAATTTCTGATCAATCTATCACCCGGATAAGACGGCGGAACATGTCAATCACCGGAGGGAAATCATACTCATCCTGCAGACCCCAGTCCTCACCAGCCTACATCAACACCTCGAAAATGTTCGGCTTTCAAAGACTAGCGCTAAATGTCGGCATTGGATCATTGAGGATTGTGTACGGACGTCCTAGAGCTGCCCGCAACTCCTCGCAGTAAAGTCTCCACCTCCCGAACAGCGGGGAACAATAAGAACATAGGTGACAGTCCTGATGCGGGTACTAATATCAAAATCTACGTGCAAAACGATAGTCCCTCCCGGGCCGTCATCTACAGTGACAAGTGGGATCCTCCTAAGGAAAGGTAACTCCTCTGGTAGAACTCCGAAATCCATATCTAGAAAGCACAACTAACTGACAGATATAAACAAATAAGTAAAACTTAGTAAGCTAAACTTAAATACTAAAACTACAAAAGCACAAAACAAAAACAACTAAAGCTAACGATATCTAGGATGCCTCCTAGTGGCGCTTTTGGTTAATGTCGTTAGCTCGACACCGTTTAAAGTTCAGCCTGGATCAGGCCATTTGACTTTTCTGCCAGCCACTACCTCATCTAGACTTTGATCAGTAGTTCGGCTGCAGAAACAGCACTTAACACATGGGGTGAAATCTTTGATAGCTTTCCAAACACGTTTGAATTTCCCCATGGTTGACTTCTTCATCTTCTGAGTCTTCTGATGACGTGCCAGCTGACGCTCCCTCTCATACTCTTCCATATCCCAACTACCTGCAAGAACTTCTTCAGATCGACCACTACCGTCATTCTCTGAAAACAGGTCGGGTGAAAACTCGTCAAATTCTTCGACTTTTGTAGCACCACACCCGAAGATATCGAGGAAACGAACAATCAAAGGCTTTTCCTTAGGTTCACCAATGTAGTGCTTACACCTTTGACCATTCACTCGAAACGGTTGGTCACCATAACCTCGTAGTTCTAAGACGCCTCCAGGAATAATTTGGAGAATCTCAAAGGGACCGGATCATCGTGTCCTCAGCTTACCAGGGAACAGATGTAACCTGGAATTGTATAATAAAACTTGTTCCCCTACATGGAATTCTCTTTTCTTAATTTTGGCGTCATGGAGGAGTTTCATCTTATCTTTGCTAATCCTGGCGCTTTCATAGGCCTGGAGTCTGAATTCGTCCAACTCATGCAACTCGCCGCAATCGGTGCTTACCACAAGATTGGGAATCAAAGTTCGAAACTTTGTAGCCCAATAAGCTCTATGCTCTAACTCGACGCGATGACATGGCTTACCATAAACCATTTGATATGGAGATGTACCCATAGGAGTCTTATAGGCGGTCCTGTATGCCCATAGTACATCATCCAACTTCAAACTCCAGTCTTTTCTATGACTGTTGACCGTTTTTTCCAGGATCTTCTTAATGCTTTGGTTGCTCCTTTCAACCTGACCACTAGTCATTGGATGATATGGTGTACCAATCTTATGGCGAACACCATACTTTTCAAGAACTTTCTCTAGGGGTCGGTTGCAGAAATGCGTCCCTTCATCACTGATCAAGGCACGTGGACATCCAACCCTCACGAAGATGTTTTTCTTTAGAAATTTCATGACCGTCTTATGATCATTGTGAGGAGTGGCTTGAGCCTCCACCCATTTAGACACGTAGTCTACGCAGACTAAGATGTATTTGTTACCACAAGATGATGGGAATGGTCCCATAAAATCGATACCCCATACATCAAAGACCTCGCATTCTAGGATGGGTTTCAAAGGCATGTCAAAACGCCTTGTCAGAGTACTGGTTCTTTGACACCTATCACAAGCTTTACAGAAAGCTTCGGTGTCCTTAAAGATCGTGGGCTAATAGAAACCGGATTGGAAAATCTTAGCAACGGTTTTCCAAGGACCAAAGTGACCACCGGTGGGTCCACTGTGGCACTACTCAATAATATCGCGCTGCTCAGATTCTGGAACACATCTTCTAAGCAAACCATCTTTGCAGATCTTAAACAGATAAGGTTCATCCCAAACGAAAGATTTCAAATCAGAGAAGAACTTTTTCTTCTCCTGATAGGACAATTCTGGATCGAGATATCGGGCATGAAGGTAATTTACAATGGAAGAATACCATGGAACATCAGGAGGACAACCGTCGATAAGCATAATGTTCTCTAGAGGAAAGTAAAGATCTATATCGTCTGGATCATCCTTTTCCTCACTTAGCATTCTCGAAACGTGATCAGCCACTACGTTTTCACTACCCTTTTTGTCTTTAATTTGAACGTCAAACTCTTGTAGGGTCAATATCCAACGCAGTAGGCGCAGTTTAGCCTCCCTCTTAGTCATCGATATCGCAAAGCAGCGTGGTCAGTCCACACAATCACTTGAGCTCCTAACAAGTAACTCCGAAACTTGTCCATAGAAAAGACTACGGCCAATAATTCCTTTTCAGTAGTAGTATAGTTAACTTGAGAAGGATTCAATGTGTGACTGGCATAATAGATTGGCCGGAATTTCCCTTTGATTTTTTGTCCTAAAACAGCACCAACTGCATAGTTTGATGCGTCGCACATAAGCTCAAAAGGTAGGTTCCATTCAGGCGATATAAGAATTGGAGCAGAGATTAAACGGTCCTTAAGCTCCTCAAACGCTTGCTTGCGGCTCTCATCAAAATTGAACTCAACGTCTTCCTTTAGTAAAGTAGACAGGGGCTTGGCTATCTTGGAGAAGTCTTGAATGAATCTTCTGTAGAAACCGACATGTCCAAGAAAGCCTCTTACTTCACGCACATTCTTGGGATAACTCATCTTCTCGATAGCTTCTACTTTTGCCCTGTCAACTTCTATACCTTTGGCGGATATCTTGTGGCCAAGAACTATTCCCTCATCAACCATGAAATGGCATTTTTCCCAATTGAGCACTAAGTTCTTTTCCACGCATCTGGATAACACTTGATCAAGATTGTCAAGACAATCATCAAAAGACTGACCAAAGACTCGAAAAATCGTCCATAAAGATTTCCATACACTTTTCTACTAGCCCGTCAAAGATAGCCAACATACATCTTTGAAATGTAGCTGGGGCATTGCAGAGACCAAATGGCATTCGCCTGTAGGCGAATGTACCATAAGGGCAAGTGAAAGTGGTCTTTTCTTGGTCACCGGGATCAATGGGTATTTGAAAGTATCCCGAATATCCATCCAGAAGCGATAGAGAATGCGTGCCCCGCCGGACGTTCAAGCATCCGGTCAATGAATGGAAGGGGAAAGTGATCTTTCATGGTTACCTCATTGAGCTTTCGATAATCGATGCGGACTCTGTAACCGGTGACAAGTCTCAATGCTATTTCCTCTCCCTTCTCATTCTTCTCAATCGTAATTCCACCTTTGTTGGGAACTACCTGAGTTGGGGAGACCCATTCACTATCAGCGATGGCATAAATGATTCCCATGTCCAGAATTTTGATGATTTCTTTCTTAACCACCTCTTGCATATGAGGGTTGAGCCTCCTCTGGGGCTGTCTAACACATTTCGCACCCTCATTAGTCTTGATCTTGTGCATACAGACGTCCGGAGATATCCCTCTAATATCTCCTACTTTCCATCCAAAGGCTTTTTCATTCTTTTTCAAGACGTTTATTAACTTCATTTCTTCTAGTCGAGACAGCTTGGCAGATATAATCAAAGGAAGCTTGTCACCTTCTCTTAAAAACACATACTTAAGATGTTTAGGCAACGGCTTCAACACCAAATCTGCAGGGGGGTCTTCTAAACTAGACTTAAGATCTCCACCTTTCAACTCAACATCGCTGAGTTTACTCAGTGGTCCCACTGCCAAAGCTTCTCCCTCCAACAGCTCATCCTTAAATTCAGCTTCTAACTGCTCTAGACTTACCACACCATGATTATTCAAATTATCAAACAGTCTCTCATACTCCGTTGCAACAGCCATGACTTGCTTTTCCATCAAATCATCGAAGTCATCAGACGTCTCCTCAATGGAAAAACCGGTTGGAGGACCAGAGGGTATTTGAATGGATTTGGAGACATTATAGCTTACCTCTTGATCACCAACACGGATCGTCACTCGCCCACCATCGAAGTCAATGAGGGCTCTAGCTGTAGACAGAAAGGGTCTTCCAAGAATCAGGGGAACATTTTCGCCTTTTTCGATGTCAAGGACGTACCAGTCAACGAGAAAGGTAAATCTATCAATTTGAACTAGTACGTCTTTTAAGATTCCCGCTGCTTTCTTAGAAGATCTATCAGCGAATTGCAAATTCATGGTAGTGGGTTCTAGAAGATCAATTAAACCCAAATGTTTACACACAGACAATGGCATGAGGCTTATAGATGCACCTAGGTCACACAAAGAGTTAGGGAAGACCAGGCCTCCCATTAACACTGTAAGCACGAACTTTCCAGGGTCACCTCTCTTGGTTGGTAAGTCTTCGTAATTGATCATTGAACAATCCTCACCAATCAGCCTTTCCATGTCCGACAACTTCTTTTTCGAAGAAACAACATCCTTTATGAATTTCGTATACTTAGGCATTTCAACCAAGACCTCGGATAATGGAAGATTTACCTGAGTATTTTTCAAAAGATTCAACACCTTTTCATACTTCTTATCTTCACTCAAGGGGATGTTGCTCTTTCTTGGTGGAAATGGAAGCTTTTTCAGATCATTCTCAGAAAAGACTTTCTTTGAAGATTCACTGACAGCTTTGTCTTCCAGATCCTTCCACCGAATAGCTTTTTCAATCTTCTTATTAGTCAGGGGATCAGCCTCCTGACTTACACTTGATTCTTCATTCCTCAGGGGATCAGCCACCTGAGGACTTCCAGCTTTTTCACCTCTCAGGGGATCAGCCACCTGAGTATTCTCTTTCGGCCAAGGGGAGTGTAGGTGCTCAGCTTCCCCTCCTGCCTTATCAATGGCAGGAGGGGCTAGTGGTTTCCCTGGTGGGAAGGACCACTGATTTGAGTACCGCTTCTTAGATTCATTGCACTGGCCTCCTCTCTACCATATGGAATTGATGGTACAAGGTCAGTACATTGGCCATTGTTCAAGTCGGTTTGAGCAACTTGACCTCCCTTTGGATTTTTCTCAGTGAAACTGGGCAGTTGCCCTGGGGGTCTTGAAGCTAACTGTTCAGCCAGTTGCCTAATTTGCCTCTCAAGGTTCTTATTTGTAGTCATCAGGAGTTGGATACTTTTATTTTGCTCCTCCAATTTAGCTTCAAGATTGTTAGATTGGGAGAGGCCCTGAGAGTTTTGGAAATTTTGAGAATAGGGGTTTGGTGGGCCGACTTTGAACTTGAGAATTTGAATTGGAAGGCCAATTCGATTGAATCTCGAGTAGGATTGGAAAATTTTGAGTTTTGGTTCGATTAAAACCGGGGTTTCTATTGAAATTTTGACTCGAATTAAAATTCGAATTAGGATTGAAACTTGGAAGATTGATTAAACCCGTGGTTTTGGAAATTATTCGGCCGAAACTTGATTAGACCTTTGGTTGTTCGACCATAGAATGCATTCACTTCGATTCGTCCGTTCATAGGACAGAATCGAGAAGTGTGCCCCATCTCATCACAATTCGACATGTGATCGGATTACACCGTCCATAATCATGAACAACATTCACTTGATAAGGTGCGGGGGATTGAATTGACACGGCCATTCATATGGCCGCTTTGACAAAGATTTTCGCGATGTAAACACGAGGGTTCTCGTGGAAAAGAAGAAGTTTGATTTATCGGATTTGAAACTTGAGATGCGCCATCCGCTCGCGGCATGGCGATCAAACTTTGCATGTTTACCTCCTCTTCCTTAGGAGGAGGAGGTGCTTGAATGGCTTGATAAGAGGGGCGTAGTTGTACTTTGCAATGTCCTCAAACAGTGCCCATCCCTCATCAGGCGTTTTCTTCAGAAACGCCCCACCAGATGAACTATTGACCATGCCTTTTGTAAGCTCGGTCAATCCACTAAAGAAGGTGTTGACTTGCCGTTGCAGTGGCAAGCCATGGTGGGGACACTTTCTAAGCAAGAGATTTGATCTTTTCCAACAATCGAAAGAAGGATTCATTCTCTTTCGGTAGAAAGTGAAAATCTCGTTTAAACAACGGGCATTTTTGAAGGTGGGAAGTACCGACTCAAGAACTCCTTTTCAAGTTGAGCCCGGGTGGTAATAGATTCGAGAGGGAGAGAGCTATACCACTCCTTAGCTTCTCCCTTCAACGAAAACGGAAAGAGTTTCAGTTTGATGGCATCCTCACTTACTCCTTGGATGCGTGTGGTGCCGCATATCTCTAAGAACGTATGTAAGTGAGTATGGGGATTCTCTGACTGGTAACCGTGGAAAATAGATGCATGCTGCATCATCTCGAATAAGTCCCGGCCTTAGCTCGAAGGTACGTACGGTGATGGCCGGAATGACAATAGCCGGGTTGATCGTGATCGCGCTGGCATGGCGTAGTCCGCCAACGTACGTCTATCATTAGCGCCATTATTACAAAATCGGTGATCTCCTTGGCTAATTGATCCTCAAGATCTTGCTCGGCTCGCCGCCGTAACCGCGAGAACGGAAGATCCGCCCGTTTGGCCGGACTACGGTTCGCTCGGGGTCGGGGGTGTATAGTAACGGTCCCTTTTGACTCCGAGTTTGCATAAACCGGACCAAAAACAAGTGAAAGAAACCTAAAGACTAAGAAATTAAAAGCCTAAACTAAAAATTAAAGCCTAAGAAGAGGAAAAGAAATGAAAAATAGTTAAGACAAGGGCACAGACGGACGTCCAGAAACCTGGACGGGCGTCTGGCTGGAATTTGAACTAGACGGGCGTCTGGAAATCCAAACGCTCGTCCGATAGGTTGAAGAAGTGGACGGACGTCCAAATTGGATGGACGCTCGTCCAACAGTTAAAAACGGTTCGAGTTGAAAATTTTAGAACGGACGGGCGTCCACGCGGTCTAGACGCCCGTTTGGAAGCGAGAAAACGAAGCAGGAATGGAGAAGAACAGCAGGAAAAGAAAACGAAAAAAAAAAAAACAGAAAGACAGATAGAACGAAAGAACTAATCACAAGGGAACTATATAAAGAGAAGATCTTAATCCCTAACTAAAACTCTAATATCCCACTAACCTAAACGATTATCAACTAAAAACAGGAATTAAAACGAAATAAAAACAAGAAAAACGAAAAACAAAAACTAGGCAACCGTCCGGTTCCCCGGCAACGGCGCCAAAAACTTGTCACGGATTTTATCTAACAAAACAAACAAGTAATAAAATTTATAAAACCGGTATTCCCCAAGTGTAGGGATCGTAGTATAGCGATTAATACCGGAGTCGATCTCAGGGAATCGGGGTATCTAGTTCTTATTAATTCTTCTAAAATTGTCACTACTATTTATTACTAAACCTAAACTAAAACGGAAAATAAACTGGACAGAGGATTGTCAGTCCAAAGCCAGGAAGGATAAAAGCGAAAACGAAATCTAAACTATAAACTATAAAATAAACAGTAAACAAGAAGATGATCATGGTGATTAAACAATGAACAAACAATAATCCACCGTTCCGCAACCCTTAATTTCCTCTCTAAAGTTATCTTGTGATGATTTAATTCAAGTTGTGGTTCACCTAACAAAGGTATGAATTCCTACTCTCGTAGATAATTCGCCTATCAATCTCTCATCTTTCGATATATAAGATTGACGCTATCAAAACAAGGTGTAAGATCTCTCAATCTAGCAACCTAGATATTCAACCTATCAACTCTCGTTATGTCAAGGTTAAAAATCTCATCTTTCCTATGGTGATCTAAGGTTTACACCGACTCTCGTCATATGGTAAACATCAAATAGCAATACATCTTTCGATATTGATTGCATAACACATAAGCATAGAAAAGATACAACTTGAATTAAAGATCACAAAACAAACTCCAGATTGAAAAGAAAGAACCTGATGAAACGGATTTAAATAACTTGAACAAATCGTCTGGCCTCCAAGCATTCAGCATAAAGAAAAGCAAAACGGGAATAAAAAGCAGAAAAATCGCAACCCCAGCCTCCTCTAGGGGGGCTGGGGCCGCCTAGGGTTTTCTTCTAATGAGTATGTATCAATAAGAGTCGATAATGTATGTTTTAGGGTTGAAATCCCGCTGCTATTTATAGGGAAAGTAAGTCGGCTGTGCTGAAGTCGGTGTTGGACGCCCGTCCGATGCCTCTGGACGCCCGTCCATTCTTCTGGACGGAGGTGGACGCCCGTCCACTCAGCGTCCAAACTCTCTGAATCAAAAATCTTCTCCTGGACGCCAGTCCACTTTGATGGACGCCAGTCCAGGCTGGACGAGACTTGGACGCCAGTCCAGCTGGATCCAAATTCGAAATCTTCAACTCTATCTCTTTTCTTCTAGCCAATTCCATCCTTATCTCTTTCTCATCAATTAAATCCGACATTTATCTTCATTTAATCATCTTTTGAACCGCAATTATGCATCTACACGTCATCAAAAACATCGCAAAATGTAATAATATCCAAATAAACATAAAATCACCAATAAAACTCATAAATTAACCAATTTTGCGATTAACTCGTTAAAAACATCACTTGCTCAATATTTCAATATACACTCGTTTCTTATGCAAATTTATACAAATATGAGGGAGAGTTGTTAAGGGTGATTTTATACGTTTTATAAGGATATATTTTATATCAATCTCCCCCATATTTGGATGTTTTTCATAGAAATCGAGCTTTATATTGAAGTATTGAGCAAGTGATGTTTTTAACGAGTTAATCGCAAAATTGGTTAATTTATGAGTTTTATTGGTGATTTTATGTTTATTTGGATATTATTACATTTTGCGATGTTTTTTATGACGTGTAGATGCATAATTGCGGTTCAAAAGATGATTAAATGAAGATAAATGTCGGATTTAATGGATGAAAAAGAGATAAGGATGGAATTGGCTAGAAGAAAAGAGATAGAGTTGAAGATTTCGAATTTGGATCCAAATTTGAACCGGCGTCCAAGTCCCGTCTAGCTCGGATCAAGCGTCCGTAATAGTGGATCGGCGTCCGGAGAAGATTAAACTTCATCTTGATTTTTTCGTACTTATCCCTTCTTCTTCAATGTAAATCATCATTTATCTTCATTTAATCATCTTTTGAACCGCAATTATGAATCTACACGTCATCAAAAACATCGCAAAATGTAATAATATCCAAATAAACATAAAATCACCAATAAAACTCATAAATTAACCAATTTTGCGATTAACTCGTTAAAAACATCATATATTTCACACTCGTTTCTTATGCAAATTTATACAAATACGGGAAATTATCATAAAATATAGCGTTATAAATCGTATAAATTCACCCTTAACAATATCACCTCAGCTCGGCACGACACAAGATTGTCTACGGTCCCACATTGCCCACACGGTGACAGGCTCATCTCGGTCATTCATAGTCAATATAGAACAAGTCGTCCCGGAGCTCAAAGAACAGTTACAACTTATTAATGGCAGGATCCCACAATTGATTCTCGTATAATTGAGTCACGACTGCTCCACGACAGCATTATAATTGCCCACAAATCACATGCCATGAAAGTAGGGCTCTATAATCAACTCCCACGTGGGATGCCTATATAAATGACCCATCGTCCTCACAACAAGAACTATATTTATTAGATTGATCTTATATTCTCTAGGTACATAGGAAGTCACAATTGACACATCATAAATCCCCACAAACACCACCAAATCAACAGTTGGATTACCCTTATAAGATCCAATTACCCAAAATATTATCCGGGTGATTTCTAAGAATCTTCATTGGCGTCTTCAAAATATTGTTGTGAAAAATAGCCCACGAGTCAATCAATCATGACTCACAGCAAAACTAACCAAGCTGGAAAATAAAAGGTTGTTCTAGCACAAGGTGTAAAAGGGATGGCTAATCCTAACCAAACAACAATCTTTGCAATTGTTCAAGCTATGCTGAAAACCGCCATGCAGCTAATGTGTGATCACCCCAAGATGTTTGTTTCTCTCTAGGAACATGTACAAAAGTTGAAGGGACGTGAGATCCCAAAAGCTGCACGAAGGGTATAACCACCAACACTACCCACAAGAAAAGAAAGTGAGGTTTTCAGTAGGCTACAAAGAGAAGGCGAAAATTCTCCACACCCAGAGCTACGCAGTGCTACCCGGAATGAGGTAGACATACTCTTAAGACGGACAAGAGAGGACGTACATATACATATTATCCCCATTCCTCACAGATAATTAGAACTACCCAAGACCGTCCAGGTTTAATATTCCTAAGATGGAGTCCTATAATAGGACAAATGATCATTTGCACCATTATGTCACTACAAAAATAAAAAAAAATTGCTATACTATTTTTTGCCATACATAAAAAATAAGTGTGGCTAATATATACACTTAGACTCATTTGCCACGCTACTGTGGCTGAAAGTAAGTATATAGCAATACTTTATTTGTGTGTGTGGCAAAAACTATTGTAGCAAAAGAATATTTTTCTTGTTGCAACAAATGACTCTATACTATGCACCGGATGAGACGAGGTGAAAAGCCTTCCTAGGCTTCTTAATAGGAAAAGCTCGAGAGTGGTTCAACCGAATGCCATCTCGTTTGATAAGCAGTTTTGCCGAGCTTGCGACCAGATTCAGATATAACTTCATTTCAACCCATCCATTTCAGAGAATGGATAAATGAGTGTTGGATGCAAGAGGATGTGCATACACTCATGATCTATTTTGTTCAATGATACAACCAAATTATATGATGTTTGTCACACTACTTTACCCGGGTTCTTGAACTTGTTGCTATATCTTTTATCCGGATTTACGAGCTTTTAGAGTTATTTTGATATGTGTTACTCGTAATCCGAGAGTTGTGTATTATCCTTAAATTTCATAGAACATTTCTAGTTTTTGGTATCTTTTTTTTTGTAGATTTAAGTGATACGGAGCCTTTTTTCAAGTCTCGAGAATTGGATGGACGAGCAAAAGCATTGAAAAGATTGATTCAGAGGCCAAGGATAGAATTATTTTGAAAGATCATTGGGCTAAGGCTGAAAGAAACATGAATTGGGTTTGAAGAGAAGAAGTTCAGCATGATACGGGTTAGCTGGCCGTCGATTAATCTACAGCCTAATCTGTAGATAAATCAACAACCCAAAAAGGGTTCCAGTCGACTTAACTTACCCTAGCTCAGCCATACAGCTATAAATATCGGCAGTATTGTAATCAAAACAGAGAGGGATACACAAGATACTGTAGTAAAATAATTTTTGTTTGAAAAATAATTTGTATTTTGAGATTCAATAAAAGTTCTTCTTTCTAGTGCGAATTCCTTACTATTCCATTATTAATTTCGAGAGCTTTATCTGCGATATAATTATTGTTTGAGTTATTCACATATACTTTGTTTGTGAATTATGCATATACATATGATTGCATGATTAGTTATAATGTTGGAATTATTACAAACAAGATGATGCGATGGATATCTAGCTAATTAGGTGTGAATTGGTGTGTTTCATGTCATTTCATCTCAAGAAAAACCTGAAGGTCAAATACAAAAATGGGGTGCTTTTGGTGGGATTGTGACTGAGCCGAGAAGGCTGTCTACGTACCCTTGTGTGTAAGAGATCAAGCCACATAACGTAGTTCTGGTGTACAACGGGACAACGCTATTTATAGATGATATAGTTGGCGTTTACAATAGGCCGGTAAGATGTATGTGTCGTTGGGCGAGCTCTGGTAGGCGGGCTTATGTGGAGGCCGCTGCGAGCTTTGCGCTGGTGGTTTCTTGAGCTTTGTCCTAGCTAAGGGCGAGGCGTAGGCGAGCAGGTTGGCCCCCGGTGTTTGAGCTGAATTGCATGCGGATTGATCGTATTCTGTCTCGGCAGGTCACGAGAGATCACAAAGGTATGAGGCGGGCTCTTATTACTTTGGTGTGACTCGGCTTATGATGGGCGAGCTAGCTAGGCCGCGGGCTTTATCCTCTGCTGGGCTTATGTATGGGCCAGGCTTCGGATTCGCGGGCGGTTTTCCGGGATTGGCATATCAATGGTCGCTTAATCATTGATTTATTCATGGTGCACTCAGGAATACGTCAAAGAGTTTCGATTGAATCACCATACACCGAGCTTTGTTGTGCTGGGGGAGCTAGGCTTGAGTGCTTTACGCTCGAGGGCGTGTTCACACGGTGCCGTGTTAGGATGGGATTAGAAGTGTTATGCCCGAGGTCGTGTCGAAGGCTGTGTCAAAACGGGCTTATGCGCATTACGCTTGAGGGCATGTTTGCGCGGTGCCATGTGCAAAACAGACTTAGGCGGTGCTAATGCCCAAGCTTTAGGGTCGGTTCCCAATTCCGATCGACTTGCTGAGGTTGCGGCCGTTAAGATTCGCTCTGAGAAGGAAGCCGCCTTGGATACCTCAAATAAGATGAAACAAAAAGTCTCTGGCAAGGCAGGCTCTTCCGCCGCCGGAGTGGATGCTTCGAGGCCGGCATCTGCTCAGTGAACAATGGGTCTTGAAGAATTTGGTTTCCGGGGGAGCCTGCAGAGGGTTGGAAAGGGAAACTCTGGGGGCGGACCTCGCTCTGCGGTCCGTCCATTGTCCGAGGAGGACGCTGTCTGGCTGAAGAAAGACTTTCGCCATCCAAAAACCTATGAGGAGGTGTGTTGGTTAGATAATCAATAAAGAAGGTTCCCAAGTTGAAGCATCTTCATTGGGCTGAACCCGATCCTGTAAAACTGGGTGTCGGCGAGAGGGGTTGCGGATCGGGTGATGATGTCTGATTAGCTTGACAACTTTATGGCAAAGCCCACATATATTGTTGGTTTAGCGGGTATCTTTACTAGCCAGTTAAATTATCTTCATAATGAATTTTCTGATGACCTGATTTAATTACCATTGATGTCAGAGCTGTTATGACGACCTGCTTCTTTTTTCAGATAGTCACCGGGGCAAAACAGTGCTTGTGGGCCCTTCTCTCAGGGAGGCCAAATTGGCCGCATCCGAGAAAAATGTTAAAAAAAAACCTTAAGCGATCTGGAGGAGGCTCAGAGCCATTGCTGAGAATCATGTTGACAAAGTTGAGCACGATGCGAAAATGATGAGAGAGGCAATCGAGACGGAGCTTTGTTGTGCTAAGTCTCTCGCTGAACAAAAGACCATGAATTTCAACGATCAGATGATTCAGATGAATCGGGAGATTGAGAAAGCTCGTGTAGTAGACAAAGAGCGTGCGCAGGCTGCCGCGGTGGCTGGTGAGCTGGCAGAGCTTAAGGCCTAGAGGGCGAACATGCTGGAGAAAGCTAGCAAGCAGGCTGTTGCAAACTTCAAGAAGTCTCACGAGTTTAAGAAGGCCGTAGCTGGGGAGGCCGAGAAGTGCTTTGATCAAAGCTTCACTCATGCGGCGAGATGTATGTTAAGGGGCCTAGGAGAGCATGCTCCCTTTTTAGATCGAGTTGCAGAATGGGCCACGTCCAGGCTTTTTAGCTCAAATCTAAGGTGTTTCCACACACGAATTCCATATACCAAGGAGGAGCTGAACAAATATTTGGGAAAACAGCCCACTAGTGGCGATGCGTGGGTTCCTCCTAAAGTTGAGTCGATTAATATGTCGACATTAATGGTGCCGCAGTTAAGGATCAGGGCTATTGATTTTCCCAGTCTGCCTCGTCATCAAGCCCCTGTTGCTGGTGTCTTTTTTTCCTCTGTGGTGCTTCCTGAGCAGACGGCTGTGAAGGCTCAGATAATGGAGGATATGCTCGCTTGGACAACTTTGCCCGCTGCTTAGCCTTGTGCGTTCCTTAAAGACCAGACCGCTAATTTATAATTTTTATTTGATTTGATTGTAAATAAATAATTCTTCATGTTCGCCTCTTCACAGTCTTGTAACTATTTGACTTTTTGGTTGATCTCGATTTCAATTTCTTTAAGATATATGGGCCAAAGCCCATTGTTGATACTTGACACCAAATTATTCCCACATCGGCAATTTCCAAGATTTGCCGACTTAGTTTTGATGCCTTTTGTTTATTTGTGTGTCAATTTGTGTACCAATCAAGATAAACTCTCAATTGCCTTAGCTATTTTGGCTATTGTTTTAGGCTTTAGGAGAGTTGTATCTTTTGTATTTCTCCTCTTTAGTAATATTTCTCTTTCGCCCGTGGACTAGTCGGCATATTGTCAGAAACCACGTAAATTTGGTGTTTTGTCTTTTTCCTTCCGTTTGTTATTTTGTGTTACTGTCGTTAAGGGCTATTGCTCGGTTCATTTTTCCTAACAAACTGGTATCGGAGCAGTGGTTTTTTGAGCCGACGTTTTTTGAGTTTTTGAAAAATTAGCCACCATGACGGTAACTAAGTATTATTTTGAGAAGTTCGACAGAAACGTCAACTTCGGGATGTGGCAGTTGAAGATGGAGGCTATGCTGATTCAGGAGGGCTTCGATATTGCGCTGCTTGGGAAGGAGAAAAAGCCGGAGAAAATGTCAGATGAGGAGTTTGATGGTCTCGACAAGAAGGCCAGGTCAGGTATCATCTTGTGTCTTTCTTATGAGGTTTTAAGAGAGGTAGCCACTGAGTTTACTGCTAAGGATTTGTGGGAAAAATTAAAATCCTTATATATGAAGAAAACCGTTGAGAATAGGCTTTATTTAAAGCAAAGTTTGTATATGCTTCGTATGTCTGAAGGGTCATCTATATTATCGCACTTAGATAAATTTGATTCCCTGTTTATGGATATTGAGTAATATAGATGCTAAGATTGATGATGAGGATCGGGACATGTTGTTATTGTGTTCGCTTCCCCTAGGTCGTTTAAGCATTTTAGGGAAACGATGCTTTATGGTAAGGAAACTATTTCTTACAAAGAAATTAAGTCGCTTTTAAAATCGAAAGTGCAGATTGATAAAGATATAACTGGGGGAAGCAGTAGTAGTCAGGCAGACGTGCTGGTAGTTCGGGCAGATCAAATAAGAAGGATGCAGAGAGTGAAAATTATGTTTTGAATCACAGACACAAAGATTTGACATGCAATTATTGTAAAAAGATCGGGCATATCAAATCTGATTGCTTTCGTCTTAAGAACAAAGAAAAACGTGAAAAGAAGAAAGAGCATAGTAAAGAGTCTGGTCAGGCCGGTTTCGTTGAAGATGAGAGTGATGGAGATATTTTCTTTGCTGATGATAAATTAAGGTCTGTTGATGAATGGATCTTGGATTCTGGTTGCACGTATCATATGTGTCCCAATAGGGATTGGTTTTCCACGTATGATTCAGTTCAAGGTGGAGTTGTTTCGTTAGGCAACGGTGCAGTTTGCAAGGTTGCTGGTATTGGTACGGTTAGAATCAAGACCCATGATGGTGTTTTCGGAACACTTAAGAAAGTCAGACATGTTCCGGATTTGAAGAAAAATCTTATCTCTTTGGGCGCATTTGAGACTCTTGGATTTAGGTACACCGCTAAAGGTGGAGTTCTGAAGATAATTAAAGGTGCTCTTGTTGTTATGAAAGCTTGCAGGTCTGGTGGTTTGTATGTTTTGCAAGGATCCACAGTTATTGGCAATTCTGCAATCCGTATGTCATCTCGTTCAGAATTAGACATTACGAAGCATCGTCCATTTGTTAAGTTCAAGCAGCGCTTGGACTTATTTGACACAATCTGAAGACTTTTGAAGTTTGTGGAGAAGGAGTAGTATTATTATTTCTGAATATGGCCTTTGTCCCAAGGTGGAGATTTGTTAAGATATATGGGCCAAAGCCCATTGTTGATACTTGACACCAAATTATTCCCACATCGGCAATTTCCAAGATTTGGCCGACTTAGTTTTGATATAAAATAGGCATTAGCCTTTTGTTTATTTGTGTGTCAATTTGTGTACCAATCAAGATAAACTCTCAATTGCCTTAGCTATTTTGGCTATTGTTTTAGGCTTTAGGAGAGTTGTATCTTTTGTATTTCTCCTCTTTAGTAATATTTCTCTTTCGCCCGTGGACTAGTCGGCATATTGCCGGAAACCACGTAAATTTGGTGTTTTGTCTATTTCCTTCCGTTTGTTATTTTGTGTTACCGTCGTTAAGGGCTATTGCTCGGTTCATTTTTCCTAACAACCAAAGCGTAACAGGGTTGAATAACCGAGTCGTCTCGCGTACTTCGTGTAAAAAACAACCGAAGGGTAACGAGGTTGAAAATCTGAGTCGTCCCGCGTACGTCGTGTAAAAACGACCAAAGCGTAACGAGGTTGAAATCCGAGTCGTCTTGCCTACTTCGTGTAAAAAATGACCGAAGTGTAACGAGGTTGAAAATATGAGTCGTCTCGCATACTTCGTGTAAAAAAAGACCGAAGCGTAATGAGGTTGAAAATATTGTGAAAGATATAACCAGAGCGCAATGGTTTATACAAGTAATCAAGAGATAATGCGCTTAATATTTAAAATTCAAAAATGTTGACAAACGAGCTCGTCCTGCGTTGAGTTTTGGCGAGGTTGAGTGTGACACAAAACTAAAATAAATAGGGCAAGGTTTCTTGCAAGAGAACGAACCGTCTGATTGTGAACACAAATAATTAATGGATTTCTCTTCTTGGTGGGCGGTCTTGGACATTTCCCATTGGGGATAACGCCCTAAATGGTACCATTAATTTTTGATACCTTGTTTTGGGCCCCGAATTCTCCTCGCCCGGAGGATAGATAGGCTCGTTATTGTGTGGAATATGCGTTAAATGCTATGTGTATGTTCCTAGGATCGTAATTACGCATCTATGTTATTTTCTCGAAGATTTGGTACTTGTTTTGCCTCGTTTTATGTGTTTTATAGGATGTACCGAATCCGGAGCATTGGAGAACGGATCTGGACCAAAAAAGCATGTTGGGCCAAGTAAAAGAAGTCCAAGAAGAAATCTGCTAAAGAAAAAGAGGAAAAGTCGGCCCGGTTTACCGTGGGCTAGGGCCGGTAAACCGAGGCCTTGTGGACACGAAATTAATTTTGCCGCCTTGTACTAGGTCGGTTAGGGTTTTACGAGAGTCATAAGTCGGTCATTGTATCTATATAAGGCCGCATTAATAGATTATTGTATAAGTTCTACATAAGTTATCATAAGTTTTGCATATTATATTATATATAATATATTATTTGATGAAATAAAGTTATTCCATGCTTTTGAGGAGTTATTTCTGGTTTTCTCCTTTCTCTACCATCTCTAGCTTGAGTAGATCGAGCTAGATCTCCATTGTTGAAGGTATGAAGCTTTGAACGTTCCTTTTTGTCTTCAATATGGTAGATTTGTTCGTATTTATGTGTTTTAGTTAATCTGCATGTTTAACGACCCCATGATTTACTTAGATTAATCGTAATTGAGCAATGTAGATCCGGAATTAAGAAAAGCTGACCCCGGTAAACCGGCGGTCTATACCGGTTTACCGAGGCAATATTTAGACAACTTAATCTGGAGGATTCACTACAGCTACGTTGATCGACATGTTTAATTAACAATAGGTTAGATCTGGCCAATCTGCTTATTAAAATCGTAAAACTAGCATGAAATACGAATAGTGAAGTGTTAGTTTGGACATAGTTTTGATGGACCCTAGGAACGTGCTGATCAGTGTCGACACCTGTCTAGGCGGGTTAGCGGTATGAGTTAGTGCTCGATATCGGCAATTCTAGTTCTTTATGCGTATGGGCTATTACGGACCAATTAAGGAGGGTAGCTTGCGTATAGATTGTCTACTACCATTGTCGGAGTAGATAGGGTTAGGAGTTGCACCCGTAGCTTTAAAACCAAATCAAAAGCTCGCTCGATTAATTTAAGGAAATTATGTGGGGAAGTAAACGTAAAGATTAACTAATCCAAGTTAGTAGATCGGTGAGAAGAGGGGGAGAAATACCAAGTTTGTTTTATGTTTATTGTTGGTCAATGACCGCCTCTATGTCGCTTCTTAATTAGATTAGAATCGTTTATAGTTAAAGTTGCATTGTCTCTGTGGGATCGACCTTGACTCGCATTTACTATACTACGATGTACCTAGTATTCTTGCTAGTAATATCGACGTTAGTGACTTACACGCGATCAAGATTTTTGGCGCCGTTGCCGGGACAATGGCCAATTTTAAAGATAAACGTTTTAATTCTGATTAAGAAGTCGTTTTTATTTTATTTTATTTTCTTTTGAGTCTTGAGTCTTTCTTTTAAAACATGCACCTGTTAATCTGTCAGAATAAGAAATTTTAGGTCCGGTTTACCGAGGGTTACCCCCGATTTACCGAAGCCTGGGAAATTGAATTCTGAACAGCCTTTGTTTTTCTAAGTTATTCCCAGTTGATTTTAGTTAGTAGGTCCGCAATAGTTGGGATCAACCCCAACTGAAGCGGGAGTTGCTAACCTTTTCTTTGTTTTATTTTGTCTCTTTTGCGGGAAGTATCCGGACACTTCGGAAATTCAGTCAAGAAAAAGCAATTAAGGCTAGACGAGTCAGACACAATGCCTCGTACTGTGTTGAACATCAAACCAATCTCTATGTACCCTGGATCAAAAGCCAGAGAGCAATATGAGGTTGCCAAGAAGCGAGTGGAGGAGAGAGACTGAAGCGCTTAAACGGGAAGCAGATGAAAACCCGAAGGAGTATAAGACTTATCGGCCAGGTACGTTCCCTATCGAACTTATTGATATATCGTCCGATTATGACTCCGATGATCCGGAGGAGGATCCGGACACCATGTTCTCAGATTCTGAGGATTACCCAGATTCGAAACTGTAGAAAAGTTAGGAGACCCTGGAACGTTTCGACTCCCATCTCTATCAATGGTATATCTGTAGGTTTAGGCCTCTATGATTCTGGTTCAAGTTGTAACATTCTACCTCTATCCCTCTGGCAGAAGATTAAGCTTCTGGTCATTATGAATCAAACCCGAACTATGACCTTTGTTGATAGGACTAGAGATATATCTGCCGGTCTGCTTAGGAAGTGCACGATAAAGGCAGGATAGTTCACTTTTCCAATTGATTTCACGGTTATAGACGTACCAGAGGACCCAAGTGCCCCAGTTTTGTTAGGAAGACCTTTCTTAGCGACAAGCAGAGCAAGTCATGGATTTTGATAATGGGGAGATCACTTTAAGATTGAATAATGATGCAGTATCTTTCAAAATCTTAGAGCCCCTAGATAATAGGCCGGAAAGTTGCAAGATGACTTATGATTCAGGAAAAGTAGAAGTCATGGAGATAGAGAAGGAAGGGCATAGGCAACGAGAGGTTGTAGTAGAAACATGTTGAGCAGGAATTCATGAGATTAATGCTTAGAGAGTGTGAAGAGAAGGACCACAACAAGATGCTCACGGAAGCTAGTCCTTCCGTATTGCGTAGTGACGGATTAAAGTTTAAAATGGAAAATGTGGAGTCCTTGGGTATAAAGATTAAATCTCGAAACAGAGGATGGCCTAGAACATGGACAAAGAGAGAGAGTCGTGCTAGGAAGCGAGCTCAAAAAGTTTCTATGGAAAACCGTGAAAAGGCACTCTTGAAAGGTAATGACCGACAAGAAGGAAAGTGCATGACGGTTGAAACCTCGAAGATGCTAGTTTGGCGAGTTAAGGCCCTGACTTTTGATTGATTGAAGGTCCGAAGGTAATTCGAGCTGACGAATTTAAACTCAGAACTATTCCCTTGAACCCTTAGTTAGATTAGGAGTGAATAAAAGTAGCTGGATGAAGGGACAAGCTTTTTTCATCCTACCGTACCCTTAGGCTTGAAACCGATGGTTGTTGGAAAGGTTTTTTTTACTCGTTGTGGATTCTAGTGAAGTAGGTTAGGATTGAGTCAGAAATAGCATCAAAAGGAGAAAGAGACTAGTCAATTTGAGGTCAGGATTGAGCAATGAGATTAATTAAAGTGTCCAGTGAAGGAGTACAGAGAAATCTGGGGAAAAGAAGCCCCGGTAAACCGAGGATTACCTCCGGTTTACCGAGCTAAGATTTTCAATTTTCTGAATGTCAGATTGAAAAGCAGAATTTTTAGAGACACATGGAGGACACACGTTGTACCAGATACTTCCAGTCAGCAGAAACCGCTCCATTTTTCCCTATTTTCAAACTTTTCATCCTTTCCCACATTCCACCCTAACTCCACCTCAATCCCATCAATCACCCCCTCAAATCCCTCACCCTAATTACTCTTCTACCCACTATCCCACCAAATCCTTCCACCTTCCATCATTTCTCCTATTTAAACCACCTTTTCACCACCATTATCATCATTCTCATCTACTATCATCTTCTCAAATCACCGCACTTCTTCCATTTCTTCTTCTTCTAGAAAATTCGGCCACCATCACCACCACTATCACCACCATACCTCCACCAAAACCAAACCTATTTTTTTCCATTTCAACAACCAAAACACCACCTCTTCCATCTCTGTTGCTGTTTAGTAGTGCTGCTTCAATAGTGAAGTGCTACAGTTCATCTTCTTTCTTCATCAGAGCACTGTCCCAGAAAGAAACCAAGAAAATTCATGCCGGTAAATCGAGGCCTACCTCCGGTTTACCGAGGGTACCTTTTCAGAATCAGCTTCATCATCAGTTCCTGTTATCATTCAGGATGGGTCCTAAGCGTAGCAGAACATTACATCGTCCAAGTTGTCACCAGTTTGTTTATGGAGATGCTAACCCCTTGATAGACGGGGTTGAGCAATTTCATTCCTTAGAGATCTACGAATTGTTCCGAGGGCATTGAAACGGAAGACCAGTTGCTCGAGAACGAAGAGTAGAGTTGGACGATTGCGGTGAGATCTTGCCACGAGCCCTACAAGTACAAGACATTTTGGATATGGCTGAGTCACCGACACGGTTCAACGCCACGGTGGTAAGAGAATTTTATGCTTATCTTTCGCATAACCCAGGAGCCACATTTGCGATTGTCCGTAGAGTAATGGTTGATTTTTCTATTGAGCGGATCAATGCACATTTTGGGGTTCGCAACCCACCAGTGTGTGTTAGGTGCAGTGCTTAAAAGACAATTATCTAATTGTTTTAGGACAGAATTAATAATTCATCTTATTATATGCATGTATGCTTATAATTAAGACACTACTGAAAACCCTAAGTACCTCGTTTATGTAATCACATAACTCAGTGTATGGCTATACACAAGAGGATTGAGTTAGTGAGATGTACTTAAAATTAACTTAGTCCGTAGCGTTGTTTAATCTGAGTACGGGTCTCATGATTAATATGTTAATAATGCGCCCAGAACACTTTACGGTGTGACAGTCTTATCCGGATTGTCGGTAATAGGGTACCTAGTGGGGCATTTATATATGATGATAATCATATAGGGCTAGACCGATTTGATTTGAGTTCTCGATATAATTCCGTGATCGAGAAGTCTTATCGAATCACAAGATGATCATATATGGATTAATCTCAATCCTGAGGTGATCACAGACAACTGCTTAGACTAGGGTAGAGTTTGATGTGTTAGTAAGGATCACTTCGTAGTATGTGGTCCAACACTTCTCGTTGGCTCTATTCTCGGAATGAGTGAGTAGTCCGTGCTATCACGAATATGGAATCCATTCCTTCCCTCGGGAAGTAGACGAACGCTTCCCTTATTTGTTAATCCTAGAAACTGATCGATCCGCGGAGTTCATATTACATTAGTTATGAACTAATTGATCACTAGGGGGTTAATGGTAAATAAGGATAAGAGGTTTCGAGAAGGGTTTACGGAGATATCCCGAATCGAAATGAACAGTCTATGGAGGATTTATCCGTATGTAATGATTATATCAGTGGACACCTTATCAACTCATGGTTGAGTGTAAGTTATCTATATTCGGCAGAGTTCAGTTTCGGGTTTATGGTGGTGTAATCCCGAAATTAATAGATTGAATATTATTGTTCGGTCTGACGGATAATATTATTTAATTTATTGTAGCTACTGAATATGGGTCCATGGTCCCCGACGTGGCTCCTAACATAGCATATGTTTTTCTCGTCGTTTCACCTCAATTATAATTAAATAGTTGGATTGGACTATTTAATTGATATGTGGATTAATTGTTTAGTTGGACTAGATAATTAAATACACGGAAAAGAAATTTTTCGTGGACTCGGCCCAATGTGATGAAAAATGCGTGTGGCCTATTTCCAAATAGGGTGGGGCGCATTTTGAGTATTATTTAATTAGAGAGAAATTAGTTTTCTTGGATAATTATTTAATATGTGATTTAAATATTTATTTGTTAAGTGATAAATAATGGAATATTAGATAATATATTTATTTATCCTAATTTGTTTGGGATATATATTATATTTATCTTTTATTTAAAATAAGGATTAATCTAATAATTATCTCTTAATTATTAAATCCTTGGAGGACAATGATTACTCTCCTATATAAAGAGAGTTCTCCCAAGCCAATATCACATGAATATACACGAGTTTAGTGTAGTAAAATACCTTTGATATTTCGGCTATTTTACTAAGGGTTTCGAGTTGGGATAATCCTCGGGATTATTCCGGTAGCATATCGAGGAGGTCCGGCGGCTTGAAACACCATCCACCTGGTGGTGCTTGGAGACACACGTTGGAAGACTTTGGCTTCTCAACTAGCTCGGATTGGAATGACGTTGTTCTTGGCGTTTTGCACCATAAAAAGGTAAGCAATCTAACCCCTCGTAGGTTTAGATCTATTTTATTCATGTATTTTGGTTGTTAGATCTAGATCTTGTACTTTCCGCGCGTAATCGGGTGGATCTATGATCCATCCGGCGATATTACATCTTACAAGTGGTATCAGAGCGCCTTTGATCTATCAATCAAAGTATATGAATTTTAGATCTAAGGAGTGGAATAGCATGTGTAGATTGCTTTATTTTCTTTTTTTTTTTGAATCGAAAATATCATGTATGTATGCCTTTGTGATTGTTGTGGTTGAAGAGATGGATTGGGGTTGGTACTGTTTACTCGTTAGATCTATTGTAAACTCATATAAATTCGTTTATATGAGTATAGGAAATTTTATAATTTTAATTTCCTAGAAGTAGATCTTTTTTGTTGTTGTTCCGTTTTTTATTTTTTTCCCGGAGTTTGAGCCGTTGAACGACAATCTCTCCGGCCAGAATGAAGAATTGAAGTTGAATAACATGCCCTCAAACTTTCGTGACGATCGGAGTCGATCTCGATGTCCAATCGCTGATATAAAGTTGCTGCTGTAACAGAAAAACACAGCAGGCATTAAAACCCTAGCTGTGAGTTCGTCGAATTTCTGGAAGATATTGGACCGTTGAAACAAAGATCCGACCGTTCAGATCGACTACCATGGAGTTATAAACAAACCCTAAAAATTTCAGGTCGATCGGGATTTATGTCGATGCCCGATCTGCCCCGGGAAGACACTACTGCGCCGCAGTTATAAACAGATGCAGCAGTTAGATCGGCGGATTTCTGGAGAAAATTGGACCGTTGAAACGAAGATCCAACCGTTCAGATTGAAGTAGGAGGAGTAAAGAACAGGTCCATAAATTTTCGTGACGATCAAGGTTCATTTGGATGTCCGATCATTGATAAAACGCAGCAGCAGATTAGAAAATAGTAAACCCTAGTTAGGGTTTGTGTTTTTTTTTAGGTTAGATACGGGGGTACCAACGATCCATCTCGGTGTTTAATTTTTCCGTTTTTTTTCGTGTATGATCGAAATTATGTGATAGAAACCGGAAAATTGCCATGACATGCATCATATCATGATTCCACTCCAATGCATACATGTAGCTAGTTTATTTCGAATAAATTAGACATGTATAACTCGTATAATTAGTTAAAAAGCTTATTTAATTAATATGTGGTAGTTATTTAATTAAGTAACTAATTATAAAAACCGAGGAACCGGGTTTTGTCAATCGTTACGATTTTAGTGATGGATTCTCGGTGAATCCCACTTAGATAAATTATTGAGTTTTCGGTGATGGCTTCTCGATGAAGCCACCTTAAATAGAAACGAGATTACGCTTTGGTTGATAATTTAGAAATTGGAAAATCATAGTACACGGGTTCGGAAATGCTCTAACCATGGTTGGGCGAGTTCAACTGAGCTACGGCTCGATCGACTCCCCACCACGTGTGATGTACGTTACAGTGGTTCGACAAGACTTAGAATAGCCGATAAGCCTTCGGGCTAAACGGGGCTTCTCTTTCCGGATCAGCCTGAACTGTCACATATGTTCCAACGAATAAGATGGCGTAGGCTTGCCTACTTAACCGACCCTGTTCGGAGTACTTTGATTTATTGTTTCTTATTGTCAAGACCGAAACCGTAATTAGTAAACCCACCATTTTTTCAAAATATTGAGTGGGAGCGGGGAAGGCGACAGCCAACCCCACGGCCTCTACTATAGATGCAAGCACGTGAGAGAAGGGTGACGCCTCGTGCCGCTTTGATTCCGGCCCCCTAAGGATGGTGTTCACCCCTATCAAAAGTCAAGGCTTGGTCTTCGAAAGGATAGGATTTCGGGCACTCGTTGGGTCACTGTCCGACCCTAAAGGCGGCATACTCGGGGTGTACTTTGAGATCTGATATAGTATGTCACACTCTTTATGGTTATTTTCGAAATATCTAGGCTAGAAAAAGGAATGTAATCAATGATTAAGACCCGGGATGTCTGATTCCTGTGAGAGAGATTGTCTCAGTTTAACCGTCATCGTGCTGATACCGACCCTAAAGGCGGCGGTACGATGCGAGGTTAAATCCTTGGAATGGTATGATAGACTTTAAACAAGTTTATTTTTCCTAAAATAAAAATCTAGTAGTGAAAATTTATTTTTTGAATTTAACTTTCTGTCATTTTACAACTTTAATCTCTAGGCTACTAAACTGTTAGTAATAGGACTTCATTAAAAATGTGGAAAGTAACAAGTACGTTGTAAATTATCCAAAAATGCATTTAATTTTTCGGAAGAGATTTATTCTCTTGAGCCTTTAAATTTTAAGTGACATAGTATAGGTATGTCATTCCTGTCATTCGTGTTGAACGAGAGACAACCATATTTAGTTTACAAAAGATGATTTAGGACTATATATAAAATTCATTTAGTGAATTTTAAAAGTGTAATTACACATCAAATTTATAATTGAAAAATTGGAAAATCATATACATAAGGCGTTGCTAGTTAGACGGTATTTGGAACCGATAAACTAGTGGGAGCCTTAGTCTTATGATTTGTTGTTTTTCTGAATCATTAGAAATGTGTAATAGACTGCACAGGAGTTTCTCCATTCATTTGAAAAACAAGAATAAAGCGTTGCTAGTTAGACAGTATTTGGAACTGATAAACTAGTTGGAGCTTAATTCTGGAGATTTTATAATCTTTGAAACATCATGAACAAAGCATTGCTAGTTAGACAGTATTTGGAACTGATAAACTAGTGGGAGCTTAGTTCTGGGTGATTTTCTAATCTTTGAAAAATCATAAATACAAAGTGTTGCTAGTTAGACGGTATTTGGAACCGATAAACTAGTGGGAGCTTTGGTCTTATGATTTGACGATTAGAAAAATCGAATAGTCCAAGCTAGTAACACTATCATTAGGCATCGCACAGTTCAAGAGTAATGTCTACTCAAATGAACTGCTAGTTCAAGACTGTTTCCATTTAAGGAAAGTCGAGAAGGGGAAAGAATGTTTATACGTGTTAGTCATCTAAACTAAGTAGTTTTAAGGCTAAACCAGAAAATTAATAAATTGGAAATTAGAGGATAAGGAAAGTGATTTCGGATCACTGACCAATGCATCCTTAGCAATTTTCTCGAGAGCTAAAGTTCTTTGGAAGAACTAGGTAGCTTTGCATTAAACGATAAATAAAATAGATAACGGGCAGTTATTTCAGACAAACTAGTGGGAGTGTGATAAGGAAATGAATCTCAGATTCAATTCTTGAGTATCACAGAAAATTCATTTTCTATTTTCGGATTCGTTGGAACGAACGTATTCATTTTCAATAGGATAATTTGTTTGTCTTATTGACGATGAATATAACATTCGTAGTGCGAATCCAAGACTCGGGCTTTTGTTTGATAAAGTCAAAACCACTAGGCATTGCTGAAAATGTATTAGTAACACATCTTAAACTATATAAACGCAAATGGTTTCCGTATTTAGATAAACGCTTCTTTCCATTCTATTAATTAGTGTATGTTCCATAAAGACAAGATCTAAAGATTGGCTTACGGTGATTCCTATCTCCCAGTCAACAGAACACTGTCTCAAGGAACAATGACTAAGTTTCCTTTCAATCGGGAAAGGGTAATAGTTTTAAAGAAGTCGCACAGCTTGTTCATAACGACCTTCAGGGTCTTATGAAAGATACAAGCTAGTGGGAGCCTCTGAGTAGTGACATCTTAGTCTGACAACTACTCGAAACTCCGGTAAGTTTATCTATAATATTTGGAGGAAATTTATGATTTCACCAGAGATAGAGTATTCCATACTCAAAAATAGGTTATTGCAAAGTCTTCGGGACTGATGCTCGGCCTGCCTCCCAGTGAAATGTTTTCACTAAGGGATACACCATAAATTTGCCTTATATAGTTATTGATGTGCTACGATACGCTGCTGAACTCATTTTAGATATTGGTTGCAAAATAATGGTTTACGTTGAAATGAAAAACCGAGAAGTCTACCTAAAAAGATGCCTACGCATTTGTGGATACAGAGTGAATTCGGTTCACCCCACTTCCGTAAATAGAGGCATTTAGCACCGAGTGCTTGAAGGTAGGACTGGAAATTTTGCGTACACGTTCAGACCGTGAAATATCTTGATGCATTGAGTAAAGGTTGGTAATAAAACTCACAAAATCAGAGAAAGACGGTTATACTGTCAAACTCGGTCTGATAGAGTCTATAAATAACAACTTTAGATCTTGAAGTAATTATACTCAAGATGTTACAAACTGATTTTTTCAGTCCACATCCAACACAGGCAGTTGGTGATAACACTAATAAAAACTACTAAACTAGATCAGGAAATCAATCCACCCCGAACGCAGTGGGAGTATGGTTTGTCCATTACCCATTGCAGGACCTTACGGTCTATAGGGTAGATTGATGACCTATAGTCCTTCGTGGGCTGTATAGGATCCTGATCATAAAGGTTAGTTTAAAAGCCATAACCCTGTGAATGGAGTTTAATACTCCGGTTCTGTTGAAACTCTTGTAGAACCACCTGAGTATCTCAGGCCCAGTGGGAGTAATTGGAACTACACGGAGAAGAGTCGAATGAATAGGAAAGTTTAACTTTCAACGCAAAGCTGAGTAATTTAGGGGTGATTCCCTAAAAGGTAGAGAGTTAACCAGACCGTGATCTCTCTTACCACTCAGTCTTGCTTGATTTTGTCAGAAAGCGGGAAATAAGGGTGATTCCCTAAGACTTCCTTGCCGAACAACGGAATCTCGAACTCATTCGAACGAAGGGTTTTAGCTAAGAACAAATAACGGATTCGTTACAAAGCAGAAAATAGGGGTGATTCCCTAAGACCTTTTTGCGAGACTAACGGTATCTTAATTTATTCAGAAAAAACCTTTGGCAGGATGCCGGCCATAGCTTATATCCTTTGGGGATTAAAGCACACCTCTAGGTCATTTCAAAGTCATATGGGGACTTGACCAGAATGTTGATAAGTCTTTCGTAGATTGGGCATCAATATTAGTAAAGTAGTATGTAGATTAGTGTTTGTGAATGGTAACACTGAAACAATTGGAAACAACATGGGTGTGTTATCTGAAGTCAGAGTCTGACATGCCATCGGGATTCATTCTAAAGGATTTGATTCGCTCAAATTCTCGAGAATCGATTATTGGCAATCCCATCCATTCACCTGGTTACGATATTCTTGCATTTATGCAACATTCAACGATGTAGTCTACCCTACCTCTCAGGAATGGTTATCTAAACCTGTAAATGAATACGAAATAGGATGTTTAGTGAATCCTCAAGTCTCTTCGGGAGAATGAGGAATAATATGCTAGTATATTCAGGTGCAAACTAGAATATAAGTGATAACACTGATTCTTGCTTTAGGTCGGATTAAGGATGCTCGTTAAGTCGATCTCGTCCTCGATGTTGGCTCAAAGGCATATTGAAATTGTACCACCGGATTAGATAGAAAGGAGACGTTTTGATCCCAAAGATTGACTCAAGCCGCCAACCTACCTGATCAGTGTACCAAGTCACATGGTATTCGGATTCTAAGTACGCGTCGGGTCACTGACCTACCCTGCGGCGGCACACTCCGGTCGTACTTGGAAGGATGAATTACTAAGATGCGCTTGGAGGGTATGATTCTTAGGGATATGTCTCACTTGTTTTGAGCAAGTGGGAGAATGTTGTAGATATATATATAAAGGGTGTGCTCTAAAACAATTAATCCACTTGCCTTTCGTGCAAGTGGGAGATTGTTAGGTGTAGTGCCCGAAAGACAATTATCTAATTGTTTTAGGACATAATTAATAATTCATCTTATTATATGCACGTATGCTTATAATTAAGACACTACTGAAAACCCTAAGTACCTCGTTTATGAAATCACATAACTCAGTGTATGGCTATACACAAGAGGATTGAGTTAGTGAGATGTACTTAAAATTAACTTAGTCCGTAGCGTTGATTAATCTGAGTATAGCGTTAATAATGCGCCCAAAACACTTTACGGTGTGACAGTCTTATCCGGACTGTCGGTAACAAGGTACCTAGTGGGGCATTTATATATGATGATAATCATATAGGGCTAGACCGATTTGATTTGAGTTCTCTATATAATTCCGTGATCGATAAGTCTTATCGAATCACAAGATGATCATAGATGGATAAATCTCAATCCTGAGGTGATCACAGACAACTGCTTAGACTAGGGTAGAGTTTGATGTGTTAATAAGGATCACTTCGTAGTATGTGGTCCAACACTTCTCGTTGGCTCTATTCTGGAATGAGTGAGTAGTCTGTGCTATCACAGATATGGAATCCATTCCTTCCCTCGGGAAGTAGACAGACAGTTCCCTTATTTGTTAATCCTAGAAACTGATCGATCCGCGGAGTTCATATTACATTAGTTATGAACTAATTGATCACTAGGGGTTAATGGTAACTAAGGATAAGAGGTTTTGAGAAGGGTTTACGGAGATATCCCGAATCGAAATGAACAGTCTATGGAGGATTTATCCGTATGTAATGATTATATCAGTGGACACCTTATCAACTCATGGTTGAGTGTAAGTTATCTATATTCGGCAGAGTTCAGTGTCGGGTTTATGGTGGTGTAATCCCGGAATTAATAGATTGAATATTATTGTTCGGTTTGACGGATAATATTATTTAATTTATTGTAGCTACTGAATATGGGCCCATGGTCCCCGACGTGGCTCCTAACATAGCATATGTTTTTCTCGTCATTTCACCTCAATTATAATTAAATAGTTGGATTGGACTATTTAATTGATATGTGGATTAATTGTTTAGTTGGACTAGATAATTAAATACACGGAAAAGAAATTTTTCTTGGACTCGGCCCAATGTGATGAAAAATGTGTGTGGCCTATTTCCAAATAGGGTGGGGCGCATTTTGAGTATTATTTAATTAGAGAGAAATTAGTTTTCTTGGATAATTATTTAATATGTGATTTAAACATTTATTTGTTAAGTGATAAATCATGGAATATTAGATAATATATTTATTTATCCTAATTTGTTTGGGATATATATTATATTTATCTTTTATTTAAAATAAGGATTAATCTAATAATTATCTCTTAATTATTAAATCCTTAGAGGACAAGGATTACTCTCCTATATAAAAAGAGTTCTCCCAAGCCAATATCACATGAATATACACGAGTTTAGTGTAGTAAAATACCTTTGATATTTCGGCTATTTTACTTAGGGTTTCGAGTTGGGATAATCCTCGGGATTATTCCGGTAGCATATCGAGGAGGTCCGGCGGCTTGAAACACCATCCACCTGGTGGTGCTTGGAGACACGCGTTGGAAGATTTTGGCTTCTCAACTAGGATCTCAACTAGCTCGGATTGGAATGACCTTGTTCTTGGCGTTTTGAACCATAAAAAGGTAAGCAATCTAACCCCCTCGTAGGTTTAGATCTATTTTATTCATGTATTTTGGTTGTTAGATCTAGATCTTGTACTTTCCTCTGCGTAATCGAGTGGATCTATGATCCATCCGGCGATATTACAACTTGTTGAAATTGTGTCCTAAACCCAATCGGGTTGGACCGGATCCGACCGGGTCGAATCATTTCTACTATTTCTTTATGTTTATACATATGTTAAATGGCTTTTATGTTGTCATATATATGTTCTTCTAAAGAACCAATTATGAATTGTTATATAATAACGTCCTTAGTATTAAACTGTGATAGAGAAACCATGATAGGCAATTATGGTTGATGAGATCTCTAATCACTTTAATAAGTTTGATACTTAATGATACACCAGAAATTGCCCCGCTCCTATTATAATATTTTATCTTCCCAGCGAGATCAGTCAACGCCCGGTCAAGTATGTCAACGCCTCGCCATCGATTAAACCAGTGATTATCGAGCCCCTCCGCGACATGTATCAGCGAAGTGGACCCCAGACCAGGGGGCCCGCCCAACGAGTTTATCAGTGACCTCGCTTATTTCGGCGAGCTTATCTATTGTGAAGATCACCGGGCTCGGCCTCTCGACCTCGATTCGTCTACCTCGGCTCGAGGCCTCGATCATCCGCTAAGCCTCGTATCCGAGCCCATTATCTTAGCCACGTGTCTTATCCTACTCGTTTGGCCTTAACCGTAAATACACACTAAGCCCTAAATGGGCTCATGCCTATAAATAGGAGGTCTCCCTCCACCATAATGGTGAATGATTGATATATTCTAAAGATGCCTAATACAACACTTGGCTCCACACTAAATAAGCCAACTCCTCCAATACCGAGAACTACGCGTGGCTTGATCCCTCTCTACAGGGGTACGTAGGCGGCCTCCACGGCTCGGCTCACAACCACCCAAACACCATCCATTTGGCCGGAGAGCCACCACTCCACACCGAGAAATGATATCCTTCCGTTTGATAACATTGATGTACCATTTTTGGCATCATCAAATGGCTCCGTTACCGGGAAAGAATTGAAATAGCCGAGTGCACCGCCGTGTTCTTGAGCGGTCTGCATCGCCGGTCATCTTCTCCGGCGACTGTTTCGTCAAACTCACGGCTTTGGAGAGGTGCATCTACGAGTTTCTCACCGAGATCGTCCCATTCAAAGGCACCAAAAATGGTAAGTTCTTCAATCGGTCTTTTAAAATACATAGTTCTATATCACCCTTTGCGTTCGAAGATTCACCATCGGAGTGATATTCAACCGTGTACGGCCGTGAAGAGCTCCGTTTGCTTTCAACTCGTCAATTTCGGTGATTGCATGTTGGTTAAAGGATAGGAGAGAAGCCCAGAATCGTGTCAAAGATCAACGTTTAAAATTTTGGCTGATTTGGGTATCAAACTATTGGTCTAAATCAAAATTACCAAATCAAATAGTTACCATTTCTGGAAATATTTGGGCTGTTATTGTGTCTCGGCTGCTGTTGGGTTCACACCTCAAATTGGATTGAGTTGCATGTCGGATTAACAACCTGGGAAAACGGGATTCTGCCGAATATTTCGCCCAGTTATCTCACACCACGTGTCCGCCAGCTGTAACCCACTACCAAATCTCCCCAGCAAGCTTTCGATTTGATAAAATGGTTGAAGACAACCCGCTAGATAGCGAGGTCATAATCACGCGGGGGTAAGCAAGACGCCGCGCCTGCGAGGACGGCGTCGCCGGGGGGGGCCGGCGAATCAACTTAGTGACCTCGAGAAAGGGGCGAGGATCAAGGACTTGGAATTAGAATTGGCCAATCTAAAGAAAACCGAGCTCGCAGGCACCATTGGCGACGCCGAGCAAACGTTACCACAGCCAAAACTCAGCGAGGCTGATCTCGCAAAGCTAAAAGAGTGGGGAATATGTCGCGCGAATGAAGATAGTAAATGACATACTTGTCGCAGCAAAGCATCCCCCTTGCTAATACAGCCTCCGCCTATCTTCGGTCCCATCCCCGCCAAAGCTCCGATCGCCATCGACTTGGCTGGGTTAGGAGAGCCAGAAGACAATGAGCGAACTGATCAGGAGGAGGAAAATCTCCGCGCCAAGCCGGGGGGCCTCGCATTGGATTTTCGGATTTTATGGTTTTCTTATCGGGCTCGGCGGAACAAGTAAGCTAATCGATTCATTTATTTTTAAGCTTTACGCTTTAGCTTATTTTGGCATCGCGCGTTACATTTATAAACGAGCCGCCATTTAGTCAAAACACACGGGTCACACCAACGAGATAAGACCCTTAAACCTCTAACACTATAAGCGACTCCGTGCAACCCACGCGTTTTTGCCTTATCTTTTATAATTGCTCGAGGATAGGTTGTGTTTTCTTTCGTACCTAACTTGCAGGTGGTGGTACGGGGCAGCTCGCCTCGCGACCTTTCTGGAACCGCGGGCTAAATCGCCCCCTGCGGTGTTCTAGAGACGGCCCTTATAGGCCCATCTTTACATGTAAACTCAGCGGCCACAGTCTGGCCTCGCTATATTTTACCTGCGGCCTCTATCGGCCTGGCTATGTTATTTCAGCGGCCCCAGTCTGGCCTCGTTATATTATCTCAGCGGCCACAGTCTGGCCTCGCTATATTTTACCTGCGGCCTCTATCGGCTTGGTTATGTTATTTTCAGATCGGCCCTCAGTCGGCCTCGACTTAGCTTGGGCCTCGGATCGGCCTCGCTCACCAATGGCCTCGTTCACGGGCCTCGCCTCGCCATAGCTTCGGCCTCCGAAGGCCTCGACTTAGCTTTGGCTTTAGTTCGTCCTCGACATCAACGGCCTCATTTTGGCCTCGCCATAGCTTCGGCCTCCGAAGGCCTCGACTTAGCTTTGGCCTCGATCGATCTCGACACCTCGCCACTCGCGGTCTTGAGAGGTTCTACACGTCATAGCTACTCGCACAAAAAAAAAAAAAAAAAAAAAAAAAAAAAAAAAAAAGGAGTAGGGGTGTACCCCCTCGTCTTAGTACTTGTGTTTTAATTGGGAAAATTAAAACTTTTCCGAAGATCAAATGAAATTGTTTTTACAAAGTTTGGAATCGGGAGTATATGTGTACATACTCTTTCGGTGCTTGCATTTTTATTGCGAAATAGACGGACTTGTTGAACGAGCTAGCGCACAGCCTCAACTGTTTAGAGTCCGCCTCGACGGTTCAGTGCCCCGCGCCAACTACATGGAACACCGCCTCCTGTTAACCATTGGGGTGCGCTTCAACGGTTCAGTGCATCGCTCCAGTAGTTTTCTTCGGCCATGGATATACTCTCATATCCAGTCTTGCCGAAAAGGGTAATCGAATGATACCGCACCGATCTTGCTTCGCCACCAACAGCTTTTTACAGTCGACAGACTTCTAGTGTTCCTCGAGAATCATCGCAACTCGATCATCAACGGCTTCAGTTCCAGCGACGTCAGCAACGACTCACTTTTGTGACCTCGGCAACAACTCACATTTGTGATCTCAGTGACTTCCTCAATTGAAATACATTTCTCAAATGTCCTCAGTGCCGCTTAAGTTCTAACACACGACGTCTCGACTTTCGAAGCAAGTTTTACTACCCGTAGATGACTTCTTCCCTGCGGTTTTTACTTCTGTTTGATAATTCGGATTTGAGCTTCGCCATGGATATCTTTTTTATCATAGGCGAAGTCCCTGGTATTTGGGGGGAAAACGCTTTGATGTACGGCGCACCACCTCACCGCGCTTAGCTTCTTCTCGGCCAAGGGTTTGACGAAGACCTCCCGGCGGACCGCATATCAACTCACGGCTTGGTCTCGCGAGCGACTCCCAAGTTCTCATCTCACAATCATATGAAGATGGCTCTTCGCAACACAACAAGGAAGAAGCCCCCGCCATAGCGACAAAGCCGGTGTCCTCGACATCGCATCTCAAGCCGCGGTCGCGGCGACCGAACGCTCCTCGCGGCATATCGGGACGCTCTATGCGTGCACTGTCGACCTCGGTCGGACCAACGAGCACGGACGATTCACATCGCAAGCTCTCAAGCCGCGGTCGCGATGACCGAACGGCCCTCGCGCATATCGATCGCTCATACGTGCATCTCAAGCCGCGGTGCGATCGAACGACCTTTGCGGCATATCCGACGTTCTATACCGTGCATTTCAAACCGCTTGCTACTAGCGTATATCGAGAACGACCTTTGCGGCATATCGACGTTCTATCTCGTGCATTTCAAACCGCTTACTACTAGCGTATATCGAGAACGGCTCCTTATAGCATCTCTTATAAGTCCGATCTATCTCGGCATCATTATTTTGGAACTCGCCATTCGGCGAGCCCTTCTCTTATAAGCATTCGGCGAGCCTTCTCTTATAAGCCCGATCTATCTCGGCATTATTATTTCGGAGTTCGCCATTCGGCGAACATCTCTTATAAGTCCGATCTATCTCGGCATCATTATTTTGGAACTCGCCATTCGGCGAGCCTTCTCTTATAAGCCCGATCTATCTCGGCATTATTATTTCGGAGTTCGCCATTCGGCGAACATCTCTTATAAGTCCGATCTATCTCGGCATCATTATTTTGGAACTCGCCATTCGGCGAGCCTTCTCTTATAAGCCCGATCTATCTCGGCATTATTATTTCGGAGTTCGCCATTCGGCGATTATTTCATTCGGCGAGCATCTCTTATAAGTCCGATCTATCTCGGCATCATTATTTTGGAACTCGCCATTCGGCGAGCCTTCTCTTATAAGCCCGATCTATCTCGGCATTATTATTTTGGAGTTCGCCATTCGGCGAACATCTCTTATAAGTCCGATCTATCTCGGCATTATTATTTCGGAGTTCGCCATTCGGCGAGCCTTCTCTTATAAGCCCGATCTATCTCGGCATTATTATTTCGGAGTTCGCCATTCGGCGAACATCTCTTATAAGTCCGATCTATCTCGGCATCATTATTTTGGAACTCGCCATTCGGCGAGCCTTCTCTTATAAGCCCGATCTATCTCGGCATTATTATTTCGGAGTTCGCCATTCGGCGAGCCTTCTCTTATAAGTCCGATCTATCTCGGCATCATTATTTTGGAACTCGCCATTCGGCGAGCCTTCTCTTATAAGCCCGATCTATCTCGGCATTATTATTTCGGAGTTCGCCATTCGGCGAACATCTCTTATAAGTCCGATCTATCTCGGCATCATTATTTTGGAACTCGCCATTCGGCGAGCCTTCTCTTATAAGTCCGATCTATCTCGGCATCATTATTTTGGAACTCGCCATTCGGCGAGCCTTTCTCTTATAAGTCCGATCTATCTCGGCATCATTATTTTGGAACTCGCCATTCGGCGAGCCTTCTCTTATAAGTCCGATCCATCTCGGCATCATTATTTTGGAACTCGCCATTCGGCGCCATTCGGCGAGCTTCTTCTCTTATAAGTCCGATCCATCTCGGCATTATTATTGTGGAACTCGCCAATCAGTGGGCACTTCTTGCAAACCCGACTTCAGTCGACATTGCATTTGCACGGGGGCCTTTACATGCAAAGACAATGCATTATATTATTATATGGCCTACTCTTCTACAACAAGGCAAAGAGGAAAGACGACGCGCCACGACAGTCAACTCGCAGAACAATTTCCTTGCATATAATCCAAAATTATTTGCTCTATCCCTTTCGCTTCAAGAGAATCGCTCAAGGCACAGAGCAGGGGGCCTTTGATACACCAGAAATTGCCCCGCTCCTATTATAATATTTTATCTTCCCAGCGAGATCAGTCAACGGCCGGTCAAGTATGTCACCGCCTCGCCATCGATTAAACCAGTGATTATCGAGCCCCTCCGCGACATGTATCAGCGAAGTGGACCCCAGACCAGGGGGCCCGCCCAATGAGTTTATCAGTGACCTCGCCTATTTCGGCGAGCTTATCTATTGTGAAGATCACCGGGCTCGGCCTCTCGACCTCGATTCGTCTACCTCGGCTCGAGGCCTCGATCATCCGCTAAGCCTCGTATCCGAGCCCATTATCTTAGCCACGTGTCTTATCCTACTCGTTTGGCCTTAACCGTAAATACACACTAAGCCCTAAATGGGCTCATGCCTATAAATAGGAGGTCTCCCTCCACCATAACGGTGGATGATTGATATATTCTAAAGATGCCTAATACAACACTTGGCTCCACACTAAATAAGCCAACTCCTCCAATACCGAGAACTACGCGTGGCTTGATCCCTCTCTACAGGGTACGTAGGCAGCCTCCACGGCTCAGCTCACAACCACCCCAAACACCATCCATTTGGCCGGAGAGCCACCACTGTACACCGAGAAATGATATCCTTCCGTTTGATAACATTGATGTACCATTTTTGGCATCGTCACTTAAATGTCTCTATGATGATGTGCTATTAAACAGGGCATTGATAGTATAAACAGACTAGCGCGTGATACACCAGAAATTGCCCCGCTCCTATTATAATATTTTATCTTCCCAGCGAGATCAGTCAACGCCGGTCAAGTATGTCAACGCCTCGCCAACGATTAAACCGGGATTATCGAGCCCCTCCGCGACATGTATCGGCGAAGTGGACCCGGACCGGGGGGGCCCGCCCAACGAGTTTATCGGTGACCTCGCCTATTTCGGCGAGCTTATCTATTGTGAAGATCACCGGGCTCGGCCTCTCGACCTCGATTCGTCTACCTCGGCTCGAGGCCTCGATCATCCGCTAAGCCTCGTATCCGAGCCCATTATCTTAGCCACGTGTCTTATCCTACTCGTTTGGCCTTAACCGTAAATACACACTAAGCCCTAAATGGGCTCATGCCTATAAATAGGAGGTCTTCCTCCACCATAACAGAGGATTATTGATATATTCTCAATATGCCTAATACAACACTTGGCTCCACACTAAATAAGCCAACTCCTCCAATACCGAGAACTACGCGTGGCTTGATCCCTCTCTACAGGGTACGTAGGCAGCCTCCACGGCTCGGCTCACAACCACCCAAACACCATCCATTTGGCCGGAGAGCCACCACTTTGTACACCGAGAAATGATATCCTTCCGTTTGATAACACCGATGTACCATTTTTGGCATCATCATTTGGCTCCGTTACCGGGAAAGAATTGAAATAGCCGGTTTGCACCGCCGTGTTCTTGAGCGGTCTGCATCGCCGGTCATCTTCTCCGGCGACTGTTTCGTCAAACTCACGGCTTTGGAGAGGTGCATCTACCGAGATTCTCACCGAGATCGTCCCATTCACCACTTTGCGTTCGAAGATTCACCAAAAATGAGCTCCGTTTGCTTTCAACTCGTCAATTTCGGTGATTGCATGTTGGTTAAAGGATAGGAGAGAAGCCCGAATCGTGTCAAAGATCAACGTTTAAAATTTTGGTGATTTGGGTATCAAACTATTGGTCTAAATCAAAATTACCAAATCAAATAGTTACCATTTCTGGAAATATTTGGGCTGTTATTGTGTCTCGGCTGCTGTTGGGTTCACACCTCAAATTGGATTGAGTTGCATGTCGGATTAACAACCTGGGAAAACGGGATTCTGCCGAATATTTCGCCCAGTTATCTCACACCACGTGTCCGCCAGCTGTAACCCACTACCAAATCTCCCCAGCAAGCTTTCATACTGTTGATAAAATGGTTGAAGACAACCCGCTAGATAGCGAGGTCATAATCACGCGGGGGTAAGCAAGACGCCGCGGCCTGCGAGGACGGCGTCGCCAGGGGGCCAGCGAATCAACTTAGTGACCTCGAGAAAGGGGCGAGGATCAAGGACTTGGAATTAGAATTGGCCAATCTAAAGAAAACCGAGCTCGCAGGCACCATTGGCGACGCCGAGCAAACGTTACCACAGCCAAAACTCAGCGAGGCTGATCTCGCAAAGCTAAAAGAGTGGGGAATATGTCGCGCGAATGAAGATAGTAAATGACACACTTGTCGCAGCAAAGCATCCCCCTTGCTAATACAGCCTCCGCCTATCTTCGGTCCCATCCCCGCCAAAGCTCCGATCGCCATCGACTTGGGCCGGGTTAGGAGAGCCGAGAAGACAATGAGCGAACGATCGGGAGGAGGAAAATCTCCGCGCCAAGCCGGGGGGCTCGCATTGGATTTTCTCGGATTTTATGGTTTTCTTATCGGGCTCGGCGGAACAAGTAAGCTAATCGATTCATTTATTTTTAAGCTTTACGCTTTAGCTTATTTTGGCATCGCGCGTTACATTTATAAACGAGCCGCCATTTAGTCAAAACACACGGGTCACACCAACGAGATAAGACCCTTAAACCTCTAACACTATAAGCGACTCCGTGCAACCCACGCGTTTTTGCCTTATCTTTTAGAATTGCTCGAGGATAGGTTGTGTTTTCTTTCGTACCTAACTTGCGGGTGGTGGTACGGGGCGCTCGCCTCACGACCTTTACGGAACCGCGGGCTAAATCGCCCCTGCGGTGTTCCTGAGACGGCCTTATAGGCCCATCTTTACATGTAAACTCGGCGGCCACGGTCGGCCTCGCTATATTTTACCTGCGGCCTCTATCGGCCCGCTATGTTATTTCGGCGGCCCCGGTCGGCCTCGTTATATTATCTCGGCGGCCACGGTGCGGCCTCGCTATATTTTACTGCGGCCTCTATCGGCCTCGGCTATGTTATTTCGGCGGCCCCGGTCGGCCTCGTTATATTATCTCGGCGGCCACGGTCGGCCTCGCTATATTTTACTGCGGCCTCTCGGCGGCCGGGCTATGTTATTTCGGCGGCCCCGGTGCGGCCTCGTTATGTTATCTCGGCGGCCACGGTGCGGCCTCGCTATATTTTACTGCGGCCTCGTCGGCCGGCTATGTTATTTCGGCGGCCCCGGTTCGTTATTTATCTCGGATCGGCCCGCTCGGTCGGCCTCGACTTAGCTTGGGCCTCGGATCGACTTAGCCTCGCTCGCTCACCAATGGCCTCGTTCGGCCTCGCCATAGCTTCGGCCTCCGAAGGCCTCGACTTAGCTTTGGCTTTAGTTCGTCCTCGACATCAACGGCCTCATTTTGGCCTCGCCATAGCTTCGGCCTCCGAAGGCCTCGACTTAGCTTTGGCCTCGATCGATCTCGACACCTCGCCACTCGCGAGTCTTGAGAGGTTCTACACGTCATAGCTACTCGCACAAAAAAAAAAAAAAAAAAAAAAAAAAAAAAAAAAAAGGGGAGTAGGGGTGTACCCCCTCGTCTTAGTACTTGTGTTTTAATTGGGAAAATTAAAACTTTTCCGAAGATCAAATGAAATTGTTTTTACAAAGTTTGGAATCGGGAGTATGTGTACATACTCTTTCGGTGCTTGCATTTTTATTGCGAAAATAGACATACTTGTTGAACGATCTAGCGCACGGCCTCAACCGTTTAGAGTCCGCCTCGACGGTTCGGTGCACCGCGCCAACTACATGGAGCACCGCCTCCTGTTAACCATTGGGGTGCTCTTCAACGGTTCAGTGCATCGCTCCAGTAGTTTTCTTCGACCATAGATATACTTTCCCATCTAGTCTCGCCGAAAAGGGTAATCGAATGATACCGCACCGATCTTGCTTCACCACCAGCAGCTTTTTACGGTCGATAGACTTCTAGTATTCTTCGAGAATCATCGCGGCTCGACCGTCATTGACTTCAGTTTCTGCGACCGTCAGCAACAATTCACTTTTGCGACCTCAACAACAACTCGCGTTTGCAATCTCAATGACTTCCTCGATAAAGATACATTTCTCAAAGGTCCTCAGCGCCGCTTCAGTTCTAACGCACGACGTCTCGACTTTCGAAGCAAGTTTTATTATCTGCAGATGGCTTTGACTTCCGTTTAGTGATTTGGATTCGAGCTTCGCCATCGATACCTCTTTTATCAACAGCGAAGCCCCTGAGTTTTTGAGTCGCTTCGATATTTGCGCGGAAAACGAAAAGTTTCAGGAATCGACACGACGCTTTGAAATTCAAAATTTGCGCTACAAACGAAGTGTCATCATTACCAGCCGTCACGACCTATCGACGAAGCGTCACCTTGTCGACCGAAAGGACGCCACATTTTATGAGACGCGGCGTTCTGCGCGGCCCATTTATATCTCTTCACGTGGCATACCACCTATAGCAGCTCGTCAGTACAGTTTGAGCTCGCGCCAAAGCAAATGGCTTCGCCATCTCGGCTGTGATCGTAGAAAATGATAAATCCCGGAATGACACCTGTCGACTTCGGTCAGACCAACGAGCACGGACGATTCACATCGCAAGCTCTCAAGCCGCGCCGCGGTGACCGCAACGGCTCCTCGCGGCATATCCGGATCGCTCTATGCGTGCACTGTCGACTTCGGTCGGACCAACGAGCACGGACGATTCACATCGCAAGCTCTCAAGCCACGGTCGCGGGGACCGAACGGCTCCTCGCGGCATATCCGGATCGCTCTATATCTTGTGCATCTCAAGCCGCGGTGCGATCGAACGACCTTTGCGGCATATCGACGTTCTATACTTGTGCATTTCAAACCGCTTGCTACTAGCGTATATCGAGAACGACTCCTTATAGCACATCTCTTATAAGTCCGATCTATCTCGGCATCATTATTTTGGAACTCGCCATTCGGCGAGCCTTCTCTTATAAGCCCGATCTAACTCGGCATTATTATTTCGGAGTTCGCCATTCGGCGAACATCTCCTTATAAGTCCGATCTATCTCGGCATCATTATTTTGGAACTCGCCATTCGGCGAGCCTTCTCTTATAAGCCCGATCTATCTCGGCATTATTATTTCGGAGTTCGCCATTCGGCGAACATCTCTTATAAGTCCGATCTATCTCGGCATCATTATTTTGGAACTCGCCATTTGGCGAGCCTTCTCTTATAAGCCCGATCTATCTCGGCATCATTATTTTGGAACTCGCCATTCGGCGAACATCTCTTATAAGTCCGATCTATCTCGGCATCATTATTTTGGAACTCGCCATTCGGCGAGCTTCTCTCTTATAAGCCCGATCTATCTCGGCATCATTATTTTGGAACTCGCCATTCGGCGAGCTTTCTCTTATAAGCCCGATCTATCTCGGCATCATTATTTTGGAACTCGCCATTCGGCGAGCCTTCTCTTATAAGTCCGATCCATCTCGGCATTATTATTGTGGAACTCGCCAATCAGTGGGCACTTCTTGCAAACCCGACTTCAGTCGACATTGCATTTGCACGGGGGCCTTTACATGCAAAGACAATGCATTATATTATTATATGGCCTACTCTTCTACAACAAGGCAAAGAGGAAAGACGACGCGCCACGACGGTCAAACTCGCGAACAATTTCCTTGCATATAATCCGGAATTATTTGCTCTATCCCTTTCGCTTCAAGAGAATCGCTCAAGGCACGGAAGCGGGGGCCTTTGATACACCGTAAATTGCCCCGCTCCTATTATAATATTTTATCTTCCCAGCGAGATCAGTCAACGCCCGGTCAAGTATGTCAACGCCTCGCCATCGATTAAACCAGTGATTATCGAGCCCCTCCGCGACATGTATCAGCGAAGTGGACCCCAGACCAGGGGGCCCGCCCAACGAGTTTATCAGTGACCTCGCCTATTTCGGCGAGCTTATCTATTGTGAAGATCACCGGGCTCGGCCTCTCGACCTCGATTCGTCTACCTCGGCTCGAGGCCTCGATCATCCGCTAAGCCTCGTATCCGAGCCCATTATCTTAGCCACGTGTCTTATCCTACTCGTTTGGCCTTAACCGTAAATACACACTAAGCCCTAAATGGGCTCATGCCTATAAATAGGAGGTCTCCCTCCACCATAACGAGATTATTGATATATTCTCAATATGCCTAATACAACACTTGGCTCCACACTAAATAAGCCAACTCCTCCAATACCGAGAACTACGCGTGGCTTGATCCCTCTCTACAGGGTACGTAGGCAGCCTCCACGGCTCAGCTCACAACCACCCCAAACACCATCCATTTGGCCGGAGAGCCACCACTGTACACCGAGAAAAGATATCCTTCCGTTTGATAACACTGATGTACCATTTTTGGCATCATCAGCGCGTATTAGATGTCTTCTGTCTTTAAGGGCAGGGATAGATCTCGTCTATCGAAGTGTAGAGACACTTGGACTGTACGTGGACGTGTATTAGAGAATGCGTAGATTAGACTGACCCACTTACACGGATAAGTGTCACACTATGTGGCGGTTGTGTAATTATCCTTAAGACCGGAGTCTTCATGGCATTACGGTGTGGATTGTCATGCTTTGACACTATTGAGGTTTCCCCAGCCACGGGGCGATCATGCGGTAGTGATTGGGTATGATATCGAAGCATGCGGAGAATACATGATTGGTCGTCCGGGAATCGCGTATCCTATGTTTGGGATCGAATATCCGAAATGGCCTTCTTATAAGGAATGTCTTACTCTCGTGAATCTTTGCAAAGTGGGAGTAAACGAGTTACTTCGAGAGAGCATGATATCCAGATTATAAGATACGGTCGTTGAAGTTTTGACACTCGACTAACGACCGTATGGATATTATTACACGATAGGATTGTAAGTTACACGGTAACTGTTTCACATGAAATGTAGTAGTCATTGCATTTGACTCTTCCGATGATTGGGGGTCACGGTGTGTTGCTAGACGCTATCCCGTGATCGTTAGGCATGAAGGGCATTTTAGTAAAATGCACTTTGTGTCTACGGCCAACATATTCGGAAACCTATCGGGTCACACACATAAGAACACCTAGCCGGATTAAAATGTGGTTATAGTTGATAACCAAATAAGGAAAGAATTTATCTCGTACTATAAAGGTTATAGTGGTAAATTAATATGAAAATTAAATACAAGATATTAATTATGTTGATTAATTAAATATGTATATTGATACATATAATTTCGAAATATATATATATATATATATATATATATATATATATATATGATATACATATACGATATGTATTTTTTTGCAAATTAATTAATCATAGCATTATATTAATTAAAGAATGTTCCGGATACCAAATCTTTGGGATATGGGGCGCCATTTTCAATGTGTATAAGATACACTTGGATTGTGCAATTTAATTAATAAGATTATCATATATTAATATTAGATATTAATGACTATAGATTTGCACACATGTGTAAATTGATTTATGGTAATAAGATATATGTAATCAATATAAGATATTGACAATATCTTGGAAATATTTAATATGGGATATTAAATTAAATGAGATAAATCAATCAATTATATTTTCCTTATTTTATTGGAAAAAGGTTTTCTTCTCCTCCACTCTAGTTGGGGAGCCCCTCTCACTATAAATAAGAGGTGGGTGTCAAGTTCTTTTGTACAACACAATTCCAAGAACTAATAGTTCTTGTGTAAAATAGATTTCAAACTTTATTACCTTTTTTACATCATTATTCTACTTTATTTAGAGAGTTGGAGAGAGAGGGAAAAGGGCCGGTCTAGCAACCGGAGTTTTCCAATAGCAATCCATGATGGGATTCCGGCGGGTTGTTCGTGTGGACTAGCGGTAGAGGCCGAACACTTGGGTGGCTCTATGCAGAACTACTCTCCTTAGACGGTCAAAGCGTCGATCTTTTAGATCAACCAAGGTAACCACCGTCTACTAACTCGTTTGTTTATTGCTTAAACGAAGTCGATCCTGGTTAAAAGAAAATAAAATTTTAAATTCCGCTGCGTTCCCGCGTAGATTTCCTAACAGTGGTATCAGAGCGAGCTTCGAGCTTAAGCAATAAGCATGTTATTTTGTGTAGTTAATTTGATCGTTTAAATCACGTAATTAAAAGATGAAAGATTTTTTATTCGCAAAAGTGATACATGAAAAGAAAAAAAAACGAGATCGGGTGTTGCTCGGCCGACTTACGGCGGCACCACCACCGGCGGCGGCTGGTCGGCGGCGGCAGCAGGGCAACCTGCTGCCGGCAGTCGGTTGACCGATCAATGCTGGCGGATCTCCAAATTTTTGTTTTGTGTATTTTGTGATTCAATATGGTTCATAGTTGTGATTAATATCTCATTTGTTTAGTTGTGTCATGTGGCTAACCAATGGTTCAAATAGTTTGGGCCAATGGGATACCACATGACATTAAAATATTAATGGTCTTTCCAAACTTTGTTTGCAATAGGCCTAGGCCCTTTCCAAATATTTGATTTGGAAAAAGCTAGCCTAGCCACTTCCAAAATTTTGATTTTGGAAAGTGGCTGCCTAAACCAAAATTATTTGGCCATTCCAAATATTTGATTTGGAATAGGCATAAGCCCTTTTCAAATATTTAATTTGTAAAAGGCCTAGGCCTAGGCCACTTCCAAAATTTTGATTTTGGAAAGTGGCTAGGCCTAAGCCAAATTTGGTTTAGGAATATGCCTTTTGGTTTAGGAAACCAAAAGCATCCTTTTTGATTAAGAATCAAAAGGAAAGAAACGAAAGAGAGTTAATTTTAATTTTGATTTATTTTTAGAGTAGTTCCAATTAATTAAAATTAAAATTAAAATCGTTTAAAATTAATCGTTAATTTTATTTCGATTAAATCATTTAATTAATTAAATGTTAATTAGTTAATTGATTGGATAAAATTATTTAATAGATTAAATGTTAATTGATTAATTAAGACGCAAGTAGTTAAATTTTAATTTTATCTTTTTCATAAGATGTTATTGTATGGATTAGATATAGTATGATTATATGGATCCCGATTGATCATGGAATCGACCGATATGATAGATGTGAATGATTTAATTTTTCTGTTGGTTTAAAAATTGTCCTAGGCCGTTATGAAGAACGTGACCTAGTTTATTTTTTGCATTTATCCCATTCCCGTTAGCTCCCCCCGTGTGCGGCGGGTGTATTTATTTTATTAGATAGAATTAAATGTAACAAGAATGGAGCAGAAGATGAAGACCAAAGAAAGACGAAAATAAAGATCCCATTGGAGAATGGAGCATTAAAGATCTTATTGGCGGTTGCAACTACCTTTAGATTGTGACCCGCGGTTTCGTCAGTTTGTATTCGAAACCGCACCTAGGAAAAGTCCATGATCATACCGGTTAATTTACGCATTTATTTATTTTGTGCTCGTATTTATTTTATGTGATACGATAGATGCATGACTATGCACGATCTAGATAAATGTGTAGGATGTATGTCTACAGAGATAGATATATTTGATGAGACCACAATTAAATTAATTAAGTGAATTAATTTACGTAAATACTTCCACAACAAAAATCAAGTCGAAATATTGTCTCCCAATATTATAGCGACGGTGAAGAGCCTTTGTTCGGATCCAACTGATCGGCCCTCATCGGGAGTTGACCTACCACGGGTATATCGTCGTTATTGAGATATGATCGTATGAGATCTCACGAATATTGGGTTATGACTTGACTAGAGTATTGCGGTGATTGGCCCTCGTCTGGACCGTCTTATTCTAGAGGCAAGGGGTTGACTACCACATAAAGATGTGAATTGTCAAAGAGTTGAGTAGTCAACCACCAAGAGTCACATAGAGATGTGATTGGTAAGTGTTACATACCTTTCGAATTATTCCGGTTGATCGGACCTCGTCGGGAATCGGGGTAACCAGATGGGATCTTGGCCACTAAAGAATTTTGAAATATTCTTGAAAGTCAATTGGGAGTAGTTGACTAGTGGGAGCAAAATCATAAATCAAAAGACCATTTTTGATTTTGCGTGTATAAACAACAACACTCTTTTATTTTCATTTTTTTCATGTTGTAGTTTTTGCAAAATTTATATTTATGTTTTATTCTCGATTAGTAAAACCAAATTATGACTGTTACCTTTTGAGAAACATTCTCAAATATGGTTAAGTAATATTAATCCTTTTAAAATAAGCAATGACACGAGCAACCCCGTTGTAGTAGTTAAAGACAAGGAGACTACATATTTGATGCAGTACTCCAAGGCTTTAATTATTAATGAAAGCGGAAGCTCACGATATGATTGAATCATTTGAAATAAGTTTCAACGAATTAATCATATACTAGATACGATCCAAGATGATCATTCAGTTATACGATGACAACTAATTCAAACGTTGGATAAGAATGACCACATCTAATTTTGGAAAGGTTGTTTTCAAAATTATAAGATTTAAGTATCGACTTAATTTTATCATTGCTTAAAGGTTAATTAAATAGTCAATGTTTTGAATACGATTCAAAAGGATAAATAAACTATTTAATAAACTTTAGATTTTCTTTATGAAAGGAAATTAAAGACATGGCTCTTGTGATCTTTCTTAAGTCTTATGAAGACTACAATAAGAAACATTTTTCAAGTGCTTAAAGGATTAAAAAGGAAAGTTATGGCATGTGCTTAAATAGAGAACTTATTGAAGTTTCTATTCTAGGCAAGTGAGTTGAGATAAATCTATCTAAGTTCAAAGTCAACTCTAAGATATATGATACCTTACGAGTGTGATTAAATTAGAATGATTAAATACTGATATGGAAGGTGAAGCAAACGTTGTAACACTTACCATATTCTGGATCTAGTAAACTGATAAGGGAACTAAATAAATGTTATTATGTTCCGGTTCTTATGAAGAACATACTTTCAGTTATTTGTTAGGATTTAGTAGACATATTCAATTGTAAAGAATAAATGTTATTCCGATAAAGTTGAAAGGTCACTGAATCTAACATACTAGATTGATGTCACTATATAGTTGATATAGGTGATGAGATCTCAACTAAATATTTGTATGGCTGTTATCCTTAATATTTGTGGTTGTTCTAGACATAGTCTCTCTGGAAGGAAAGCGTGTAACTAAACGTCATTCTGATGATGTTGAACCATATGATTATGAATCACGTGGGTAATACGTATCTTATCTAAAGATGACTAAAATACCCTTTTATGAAAAAGGTCGTAAACTCTAGAAAAATTGTCTAAAGCCTAAACATACCGATGTTTGTTGGCTTATGACAATTAATGCCACAAATAATTGTTTGTTAATCTCTATGATCATTTTTAGAAATAGTCAAGTGTACTCAGTGAAATGCATAATTCGGAAAGCCCGAAAAGTTTGAGCCAGTACGAATATGAGATTGATGAGCTACTTAGGAATTAATCTTCAATTGGATTGAAGTAATTAATACCTAAGGGTGTTTCAGAAGTCGTTTGAAAGGGAATAAGATTCTCCCTTGAAGGATACCATCTTTGGGATACGCAATTAGATTGTGTTCCCAAAATGGAAATAACACTTTATATGATAAAGGTGTGACGCAAGCCATGCGAAGTATCCCTTACCCGTTTCGGGATAGTGCCCTTATACTTAACCTAGTTCCAAAGAATAAAGGTTGAATAAATTCCATATTAGATATGGAAGAGGATAATGTCGAATCTATCTTAACCGATGATTTGAAGTTTTCATAGGCAAAGTCAAAAAGGGATTGGAGCCTAGTACGACATATGAAACTTTGTGGAATATCTTAGCAAGTACGCTAGATATTATTTACTCGTCCGCGGAGCAAAAGGTGTTTGTCTCCAAACATGCGGTCTTCTAGAGGAAGTGTTTCTTCCAAGAGAAACAGTGGGAGTGAATCAGATCTCAAAAGAGTTTGAGAACCACAAAGATATATTCAACCAGAGGAACGTGAGCGGACGCCACATAGCGATGAGGTGTAAAACACTGCTCATTGCACACATAAGTTCTGTAAGTCTGTGGATAACCTCAAGCCTGAAAAGGCTGTTGGTATGTTCATCTTGAAGAATGAATATCTCACGACTTATGAAAGAATGTTTGAAAGGAAGGTTTGAGAGATATGGCCAGGAGCCATAAAATCTGAATTAGATTCCATCAGTGACAACCGGGTTATGAACCTAGTCTGTCTTACCGAGAGGGAATGTCCCTGTAAGGCTGAGCCCAGTTCTATTCAGACTATGCTTGTTATAACTTCGTATCATGACTATATGATAGTGTTGAAGACTTTGGGCAGAAAGCTCGATGGTCATAGACGATGACATGATATGTAAGCCCACGAGATTCATTTATGGACTCAAACAAGTTTCTCTAGACGATTTCTTTGTTTGATAATCAAAGGAGTTTGATTTAGTCAAAATAAGGATATGCCCTAATGTGCAAGATAGATAGTGGGAGTGTGTTACGATTTTGAGTAAGGTATTAGATATCTCTGTCAGGGATCATCACCCCATGTCATAGTCAATTAATGTTTGGTAGTTCAAGGTTTTTACGAAAGCACTTGGATTGGCAGTTCTTAATTTTGGAAATAAGAATCTATAGCGATAGATTTAACTGCTGTTAGATTATAGTTTACCTATATAGATGTGATGCTAAAAAGAGTTTAGCATAGATCGCAACAGGGATACTGCTGGCCAGTGTTCTCAAGATCTATCTATGTTAGGACGTTAGTCCTAAAGATAAGGTGAAAGATGATGCTTATGGAAGGTTTCCTTCGCTACTGCATAGTCCATGAATAGTCATGAGCAAGTATGAAAGTAAATCTGGTGAATGTCGAGAATATCCTTAAACAAGTTAAGGAAAGTTTCCTAGTTTATTGAAACTTGGAATCAAATAAACGTAGATATACAGACGTATATCCTGAGTCTTATGAAGGCGAGTGGGAGCTACAGTCTGGGTTTGCAGTCACTTTGAATAAGTGATATAGTGAGCTGGAAATGTTCTTACCGATAGGTCACTGTAAATTCTACAACTAGGCCAAAACACATTAGTGCCTTAGAGGCGCAGCGGGAGCAGAACATGGATTTAGAAGGTTCATTCTTGAACCTTGTACGGTTCTTCCACCTTTTCTATATAGCTGATATAGTAAATGGATTCATTGCTTGAAGCAAGGACCAGGGTCTCGTCAGAGATTCGTGTGTGTGTTGAGGCGGTTCCTTTGACTTGGTCATTTGGAACGTGATATGAAGATAGTCTGAGTCCCCACGGACAGCGATCCGTTAATGGCTAGGGCTAGTTGCGAGTATTGCATGAGATTCTTGTGTTTCAACTTGGTCTTGTGTGTGCGAGTGATTGGTTTCAGGCCAAGTGGGAGATTGTTGAAATAGTGTCCTAAACCCAATCGGTTTGGACCGGATCCGACCGGGTCGGATCATTTCTACTATTTCTTTATGTTTATACATATGTTAAATGGCTTTTATGTTGTCATATATTTGTTCTTCTAAAGAACCAATTATGAATTGTTATATAATAACGTCCTTAGTATTAAACTGTGATAGAGAAACCATGATAGGCGATTATGTTTGATGAGATCTCTAATCACTTTAATAAGTTTGATACTTAAATGTCTCTAGGATGATGTGCTATTAAATAGGGCATTGATAGTATAAACAGACTAGCGCGTATTAGATGTCTTTTGTCTTTAAGGGCAGGGATAGATCTCGTCTATCGAAGTGTAGAGACACTTGGACTGTACGTGGACGTGTATTAGAGAATGCGTACGTTAGGCGGCCCACTTACACGGATATGTGTCACACTATGTGGCAGTTGTGTAATTATCCTTAAGACCGGAGTCTTCATGGCATCACGGTGTGGATTGTCATGCTTTGACACTATTGAGGTTTCCCCTAGCCACGGGGCGATCATGCGGTAGTGATTGGGTATGATATTGAAGCATGCGGAGTATACATGATTGGTCGTCCGGGAATCGCGTATCCTATGTTTGGGATCGAATATCCGAAATGGCCTTCTTATAAGGAATGTCTTACTCTCGTGAATCTTTGCAAAATGGGAGTAAACGAGTTACTTCGAGAGAGCATGATATCCAGATTATAAGATACGGTCGTTGAAGTTTTGACATTCGACTAACGACCGTATGGATATTATTACACGATAGGATTGTAAGTTACACGGTAACTGTTTCACATGAAAGGTAGTAGTCATTGCATTTGACTCTTCCGATGATTGGGGGTCACGGTGTGTTGCTAGACGCTATCCCGTGATCGTTAGGCATGAAGGGCATTTTAGTAAAATGCACTTTGTGTCTACGGCCAACATATTCGGAAGCCTATCGGGTCACACACATAAGAACACCTAGCCGGATTAAAATGTGGTTATAGTTGATAACCAAATAAGGAAAGAATTTATCTCGTACTATAAAGGTTATAGTGGTAAATTAATATGGTGGTATTTATTTATTATGAATAAATTAAATACAAGATATTAATTATGTTGATTAATTAAATATGTATATTGATACATATAATTTCGAAATATATATATATATATATATATATATATATAGACATATATATATATATATATATACATATATATATATATATATATATATATATATATATATATATATATATATACATATATATATATATATATATATATATATATATATATATATATATATATATATATATATGATATATGATATACATGTATTTTGCAAATTAATTAATAATAGCATTATATTAATTAAAGAATGTTCCGGATACCAAATCTTTGGGATATGGGGCGCCACTTTCAATGTGTATAAGATACACTTGGATTGTGCAATTTAATTAATAAGATTATCATATATTAATATTAGATATTAATGACTATAGATTTGCACACATGTGTAAATTGATTTATGGTAATAAGATATATGTAATCAATATAAGATATTGACAATATCTTGGAAATATTTAATATGGGATATTAAATTAAATGAGATAAATCAATCAATTATATTTTCCTTATTTTATTGGAAAAAAAGGTTTTCTTCTCCTCCACTCTAGTTGGGGCGCCCCTCTCACTATAAATTAGAGGTGGGTGTCAAGCTCTTTTGTACAACACAATTCCAAGAACTAATAGTTCTTGTGTAAAATAGAGAACATCCTATAGAGAGTTGGAGAGAGGGGAAAAGGGCCGGTCTAGCAACCGGAGTTTTCCAATAGCAATCCATGATGGGATTCCGGCGGGCTGTTCGTGTGGACTAGCGGTAGAGACCGAACACTTGGGCGGCTCTATGCAGAACTACTCTCCTTAGACGGTTAAAGCGTCGATCTTTTAGATCAACCAAGGTAACCACCGTCTAGTAACTCGTTTGTTTATTGCTTAAACGAAGTCGATCCTGGTTAAAAGGAAATAAAATTTTAAATTCCGCTGCGTTGCCGCGTAGATTTCCTAACACATCTTACACAGTGGGCCCAAACGAGCACACATTCTCGACCAATATTGAAGATCTCGAGAGGATGAATATGATAGGAGATTAATTTGGGGTGTAATGGAAGCGCAACCCTATGGGAGCCCCCACCATCTTCCAAGAGAGTGAATTATCATGGGATCGGAAAATGGTCAACCGATTTGTTTGTGCCCGCCTTCTACCGACCAAGCACACGGTCTTTGTAACCACTAAGACGGAGGAGTTGATGTTCTATCTGGAGCAGGGATCTCCAGTAAACATCGGTCTACTGATGCATATCCGTATTCACAAGCTTGCCGCCACATCTAAGCGCGAGCAGTTGCCATATGGGCCGATGATTGAGATGTTTGCTTTGGAGGATGAGGTGAAAGTTCTCGTCAGTGACGATTGAGAAGACCATGAGCCGATGATCTGTTCACAGTTGGTTCAACATGAACCAAGACGGGTTGAGCAGAGAGCTGAGATGGAGCGTACTCCGGTCTTTGGAGCACCTCGGACTCAGAGAGCCTTGCTAGAGGATCACTCGAGATAAATTGTGAGTCTGCATCACAAGATGGATAGAATTATAGATTTTCTAGGAGTTCCTCCTGCGACCCCACCACCTAGAACAGCCCCACGTCACAGAGCATCCTCTTCTACTGTTGTTGTCTCCAGTTCTGCACCACCTCCCAGTTTTGTTATGAAGGGGACTAGTTTTTATTTCTTTTCATTGTTGTTCTTTTCCATTTTCTTGTTTTTGTTTTTATTTTTATTTCCTATCTAGTATATGTAGCAGATTTTTAATAATATAATGATTTTGCCGGCTTAATTTGTTTGGAGTTATTTATTTCTCTTTTACTGCCGCGAAATTTTTACACGGTTTCTTGTCACCATATTCTTCTTGGTTTGTTTGAGTTACTGAGCACATATTATTCGAGGACTACTTACATATGCCCGATGAATTATACGACGATCCAATTCTTCTTTGGCTCCACCCTTAACGAAGCTAAGTTCCTTTTCGTTTTACCTTTTTTACATCTTACACATTGGGGACAATGTTTCGATTAAGTGAGGGGTAAGGGATGTCGCTTAGCTTCTTAGCATTATATTCCGTGAATTACGAGAGTATCTTGATTCTCGTTGATGCACTGTTCACCACCTAGTCTTTGATTCATTTTGACGGAATTTCGAAAAAATATGATATCTTTGATCTTTTCGAGTTAATTGACTTCATCTTTGTTCCACGATGTACAAGTGAAAGTAAGTGCCCACTTCTGAAGTAGGGGCGTATTAAGCGCATATTCTGTTATGAGCCACCATTTTAAGCACGTATAACTCACTTTCCTTGGTATGTAGTTGATAGCATATTGCTTTGACTAGAGTTGACCATGGCTTTATCCCGAATTATGTTTCACCAACGCTTGTAAAGGCAAAGGAATTTCGGATTCGGTAGTTTATCAAGAGTGAGACCGTGAGGATAGATAAATCAGAGTTCACCTGCCAAGAAAGAGGAGTGCATTGAAATATATACATCTATATTCTCTTTGGCAAACATTGAGTCGATGGAGCGTAAAACGCACGACTCTTGCATAGACCGATAAACGTGAGCCTAAGAGTAATATATACTCGGTTCTTGATCTGCCTTGCCAGCTATTTTGATTTAATAAATAACATGTTCGAGACTGGTTAGTTCGACTACGGGTTGACGTAATGTGAGATTGTCTGCATTACTAAGCGGTTGTGAAAGTTATTGCACACACACATTGACACATGATGTGAATAGTGTTTAATGCATTACTGATGTATAGTGGAATGATCTTGATCTCGAATTTGTGAAGCATAGTTGTTTCTAATTAACTTATGTACTGATTAGAGTGTTGTTTTCTTTTTGCCTTTTTGTTCGGGACGATCAAAAGCTATGTGGGGGGTAGTTGATAACACCCTAAATGGTACCATTAAATATACCCTTATTCACCCCGAATTCTGCTCAAGAGAGGATAGATAGGCTCGTTATTATATGGAATATGTGTTAAATGCTATGTGTATGTTTCTAGGATCGTAATTCTGCATCTATGTTATTTTCCCAAAGATTTGGTAATGTTTTTCCTCGTTTCATGTGCTTTATAGGATGTACCGAATCTGGAGCATTGAGAACGGATTTGGACCAAAAGAAGTATGTTGGGCCAAGTAAAAGAAGTCCAAGAAGAAATTTGCTGAAGAAAAAGCGGAAAAGTCATCCCGGTTTACCGTGGGCTAGGGCCGGTAAACCGAGGCCTTGTGGAACACAAAATCGATTTTGCCACATTGTCTAGGTTGGTAAGGGTTTCTATGAGTCATAAGTCAGCTGTTGTGTATATATAAAGCTGCATTAGCTGAATTTTTCAATAGGTTCCAAGTTTTGCATATTACATTATATACATTATATAATTTGATGAAATAAAGTTATTCCAAGCTTTTGAGGAGTTATTTCTGGTTTTCTCCCTTTCTCTTCCATCTCTAGCTTGAGTAGATCGAGCTAGATCTCCATTGTTGAAGGTATGAAGCTTTGAACGTTCCTTTTTTACTTCAATATGGTGGATATGTTCGTATTTATGTGTTTTAGTTAATCTGCATGTTTAACGACCCCATGATTTACTTAGATTAATCGTAATTGAGCAATGTAGATCTGGAATTAAGAAAAGCTGACCCCGGTCTCTATACCATTTTACTGAGGAAATATTTAGACAACTTAATCTAGAGGATTCACTACAGCTACGTTGATCGACATGTTTAATTAACAGTAGGTTAGATCTGGCCAATCTGCTTAATGTAATCGTAAAACTAGCATGAAATATGAATAGTGAAGTGTTAGTTTGGACATAGTTTTGATGGACCCTAGGAACGTGCTGATCAGTGTCGACAGCTGTCTAGGAAGGTTAGCGGTATGAGTTGACGCTCGATATCGGCAATTTTAGTTCTTTATGCGTGTGGGCTATTACGGACCAATTAAGGAAGGTAGCTTGCGTATAGATTGTCACTACCATTGTCGGAGTAGATAGGGTTAGGAATTGCACCCGTAGCTTTAAAACCAAATTAAAAGCTCGCACGATTAATTTAAGGAAATTATGTGGGGAAGTAAACGTAAAGATTAACTAATCCAAGTTAGTAGATCAGTGAGAAGAGGGGGATAAATACCAAGTTTCTTTTATTTTCATTGTTGGTCAATGACCGCCTCTATATCGCTTCTTAATTAGATTAGAATCGTTTATAGTTAAAGTTGTATTGTCTCTGTGGGATCGACCTTGATTCGCATTTACTATACTATGATGTTCCTAATATTCTTGCTAGTAATATCGACGTTAGTGACTTACACATGATCAGCGGTTTGAGGGCGAACTCGGCCTTGAGGGGTCCCTCGATCAGGCCTCTTAGGAAGCTGGTCATGACCACGTTGTCGGCGAGACCCCTTGTCTGATCGTACACTCTCACAAATCTGTTATAGTAGCTCGTAGAGGTTCTCCTGTCGAACCTCGTAGAGTCCAGGGTCTTTTTAGGCTACCCAACGGATCGGAACTCGGCGACAAACTTGGCTTGGAGTCGGCCCACGAACTGATTGACTTTGGTGGCAGATTTCTCATCCAAGTAGCCACTTTGTCTTGCATGGCACCAACAAAGGAGATACACCATACGGCTTGGCTCCTGATGGCCAAGGAGACTTTGATGTGGAAGGAGGTCCGCCAATTGTAAGGACAAGTTTCCCCGGTGTAGATTTGGAAGTTAGGGTAATGGACCCCCTTAGGTGCTTCTTCCATAAGTCCATTTTTAGCATGCTGGTTCCCCAGGTGAGGCTCTTCTCTTTCCCAATCGTGTCCCTACGGATTTCATCGACCTTTTTCTTGAGGTTGGCAACCTGATCTAGAAGGAAGGTTGGCACCAAATGTCTAGATATGTTTTCTGAATGAGATCCCCTTGCCTTTCTCCCAATCTTGCTTTGACGTTGCGGGGTGTCGACTGTACTTCAACGTTCATGTCCCATTCTGAACACGGAGCATGCCTCGAGCCCAGGTGGTCTAGTGCCAATCTCTTTTTTCCGGAGCTCGGTCTGATGCAGAGTGAAAACTTAATGTTAAGGGTGATTTTGTACGTTTTATAAGGATATATTTTATGTCAATTTTCCCCATATGTGGATGTTTTTCATAGAAATCGAGCTTTATATTGAAATATTGAGCAAATGAGTTTAGAAGTATTAAAGTGCAAAATCGAGCTAATTATGTGATTTTATTGGATAAATATCTTTAGATGTAAGATGTTACATTTTGCATGTTTTTATCGTGATGTAGGTACGCTTGCATGAGGTGAAAGGAGCTTAAAAGATGTTCAAGTGATGATTTGCATGGAAGGAAAGAGATAGAGATGAAGTTGGAATGAAGATCAAGATGAATTTGGAAGAAAAAGGGACTGAACTAGCGTATAGTCTGGACTGGCGTCCAGAATAGTGGACGGGCGTCCAGGAGAAGAAAGTTGAACAGAGAGTTTGGACGCTGAGTGAACGAGTGTCTGCCCTAGCATCCAGAGCATCTGGACGGGCGTCCAAGCTTCTGGACGAGCGTCCGTCCACCGCCATTGCGCGGCCGCCTCAAAAGTCTATAAATACAGCGCGATTTCTACCCTAATGGATATATAATTCGATCCCTCTTGACACACAAACATTAGAGAGGAGCCCTAGGAGCCCCGCCCCCTTTTGGGAGGGTTTGGGGTGGCGGTTAGATTAGGTTTTATTTTCGTTTTTTTTTCTCGTTCTTGTTCGTCCATGCCGATGGCCTTCAAGCCGTGAACTGGAGCATCCATGGTTACTTTTCGGCGGCGTTTTTGATTTCTCTCTTGGATAATCTTGTGAGTGATTTTATTTAGAGTTTGTATCTTTCCTTTGTTTATTTGTTTATGCAATCGATGTCGGAAGATGTATTGCTATTTGATGTTTACCGTATGATGAAAATCGGTGTAAACCTTAGATCACCATAGGAAAGATTAGACTTTTAACCTTGACATAACGGAAGTTGATAGGTTAGATTTCTAGGTTGTTAGATCTAATAAATCTTGCACCTTGTTTTGAGAGCGTTAATCTCTATAGATCGGAAGATGATGAGATTGATAGACGGATTACTTACGGAAAGAGGAATTCATACCTTTGATTAGGTGAACCACAACTTTGATTGAATCATCATAAGATAATCTAGGGAAGAATTAAGGGTTGCGGGATGGTGGATCATGTTTGTTCTATGTTGATTTGCTTCAGTCATGAGTTAGTTTTATTGTTTTCTTAGTTGTAGTTTTATTTTATTTGCTTTTGTTCGCAACGATATTTTCCTGGCTTTGGACTGACAATCCTCTGTCCAGTTTATTTTCCGTTTTAGTTTAGGTTTTGGAATAATTGTATCAACCTTAGGAGAATTAATGAACTAGATACCCCGATTCCCTGTGACCGACTCCGGTATTAATCGCTATGCTACGATCCCTACACTTGGGGAATACCGGATTTATAAATTTATTACTTGTTTATTTTCATTGCAAAAAATCCGTGACACTTAACTCTCTTCTAAGGTGATGAGAAGTGTCATGCGAGATGTTCAGACGAGCCGGTGGCGGTGTTTTTTCTTAAGCGATCGATGGCGGAGGAGGGATGAAGTTGTCGATCGGGAGAGGCAGCTTTCCCAGCGTTTGTAGCTCTTGGTTCAATCAGCTGACCCTCTGATCATATCTGGTATATTCAAGAAGCGTGTCGGTGTACAGTTTGTCGTACGACTTGTCGGCGAGATGCGGTGAGTGTGGGCGAGTGGGGCGAGACGCTCCGGCCGCATTCTTACCCTTTCCTTGTCGAGTCGTGGTGGCTAAGGTCTCTATTGACCTCACCCTTTCATCGAGGAACATCCTGATGTCGAGCTGCACTGGTTTTTAGAGACGAATTGGATTTTTTACGTGCCGGAATGTGTTGCACCGGGGTATGAGCAATATCTTCCCTTTTAGTCGTCTAAACGAAGCTTTGGCCGGTTCTTCGGTCAAAATTGGTATGCTGCTGAGCTGAGCAGGACTGGAAGATCTTGTTTGAGTCATAATGAAGGTTCTGGGGAGCTGGTGTAGATTCCGACGGGGACTGTGATGATTATCGGTCGGAAAGCTGAAATATTCCAGAAAGGTCTTTCCCGGTAACGGAGCCAACTTATAATATCAGAATTATCACAAAAAAGATGATGCCATGGATATCTAGCTATTTAGGTGTGAATCGGCGTGTTTTTTTGTTGGGAACATTTTATAGTTTTGATGATGGCCATGCTAGCTGTTAAAACAAGCCCGAAATAACTTAGAATGAATTGTATAGGATTTACATAGAAGTCTGACATGTTGTATAAGTTCAGATAGACAAGCACTGTACTAGACTGGTAGGCCAGCTCAGTGAAGGCAGAAGACCAGCTCTGTGAAGACAGCCAAGGCACCAGCACAGTGAAGTGAAGACCTATGGACTAACTTACAACCAAGGAAGTCTATGTTGACCTTGGGTAAGTCTAAGTATTATTACAAGTATTGAAACCAAATTTTCCATAATATGGTGTACACTGATCTCACACAAAAATAAGGATCAGTGAAGTAAAGTTCTTAGCTATTAAGTACCAGCAGACAAGTACCAGTCAAGAAGAAGCAACAAACTGGTAGCAGCTAAGTAATCTTGAGTGACCGACAGCTAAGTAAAAAATCAACAGTCAAATGGAGTAGTCACTTAAGCATTGAAGTTGAGCAACAGTTCTGTAAAGGAAGGCAGCAGACTCAAGTAAGCTATCCACACATAATCAAAAACGTGGAAAATAAGTAAGATCGAGCAATTAATGCAGATTCAATCAAGGACGGATTTTATGATGAACGTTTGATTAAAATCCGGATCACTAAAATCAATGAGGATTAAATCAAGCCAGAATCAAGGATGATTCTGAGCATTAAATAGCCAACGGACGGAAATTGAAAATCAAAGGATTTACGGCTATAAATAAAAGGCATTGACAGACAAAAAATGAAGAAGAACATCTACGAACTTTACAAGTGCTGAAACTCTGTCAAAATTCACAAAGCCTTTTATTTGTTCTTACAAGTTATATCTAGGGAATTAAACTCAGAATCTAGAGCAGAAAAGAAACAATCCAGTCTTAGTATTGATAAATCTTATGAATCCTGAATTCACAGCAAGCTGGAGGATCTTTTGGATCATGCAATTGAATCAGTCAGTCTGAGAGGTAATTGCAGATCTGTGTGATAGCTACTGAAGGATTCATTCCCAAGGAACAGTGTGGAAGATTCAATCACTTAAGCTTGTGTAGCCAAGGAGTGATAATCTATAGATTGTGAAGCTTGTGTAGCCAAGGACAATCATAACTATTGTAGTGGTGAAAAACAATAGTGAATTCCTCCAATCATCACAGAAGAAGAGTGGACTAAGGGATTACACCACCCTGAACAACTATAAGTTTTTGTAGTTCATTTATATTTTTCACTTTACTTTACAGTATTTATATTCTGCACTTTATTTACTTATGTGTGATTGTTAACTTACTTTTGAAATAACTATTTGGAAGGGTTTTAATTCCACTGCACATAAGCTTTTCATCAAGAAAAGTTTTTAAACTACACATATAGTCATTCACCCCCTCTCGACTATACACTCACCCTTCTATGGGACCAATAATTGGTATCAGAGAGGTGTTCATAGTATCAGAACCGGTTCAGATCTGATTTCTAGTAATAAGGAGATCACATATTTTCAAATTATTTTTTTCAAATCTGTGATATTTATAGACATATCTTCTACAATGGAATCCACAAATTTAATGTCTAAAATTCCCGTGTTCAATGTTAATAATTTTGAGGAATATAAACTAAGGATGTTGTTTTATCTTGCAGAAACTCATGAGGAGATGTTGTATGTTATCAATGATGGTCTTATCAAAATCATGACTTTGGAGTCCACGGGTCCAAATCAAGGAACCTCTATAGAGAAACCAAAGAAAGATTAGACTAAAGATGACAGAATGAGAGAAAATCTGGATTGTGTTGCCAAAGACATGATCATGAAAACTCTGGACAGTAACATGTTCATGAGGATTAAAGACTGTAAAACATCAAAAGCAATGTGGGACAAATTGGCACTTGTCAATGAAGGATCAAAGGCAATCAAAGAAAATAAACTATCTGTTCCAAAACAGAAATTCAAAAACTTCAAAATGAAGGCAGGTGAATCCATTGATCAAATGGATAACATATTCTCAAGCATCATCAGTGAACTACAACAACTTGGACACACACGTATCCACTAAAAGAAGTTTGTTTGAAGATCTTGATGAGCCTACCTGAAAGATGGAAGATCATCACATCTGTACTCAAAGGCACATTAGATCTTGCTAAAACTAAAACTCTCACATTGATGTCACAACTCACGGCTCATGAATTTGAGCCAAACAGTGAAAATGTTACACCAGCAGAGCCACACAAGGCTAGTGCACAGGTTGCACCCCAGTAGAGTAGAGCAGCTGACTCAGCCTGTAAAGAAACACAAGAGCTGAAGGACCAGGTTGATTTACTTATGAGAAAATTTGACAGATTCCAGATTGTGCAATTTAATTAATGATATTATCATATATTAATATTGCATATTAATAGATTTATGGAAAATAGATTTATGGTAATATGAGAAAGATATTCAATATTAGATATTGACAATATCTTGGATTTATTTAATATAAGATATTAAATTAAATGAGATTAATCTAGAATATTTATTTTTCTTATTTTATTAGTAAAATGTTTTCTTTCTCATTAATCTACTAGGAAACTTCTCCCAATCAGATTGGGATTCATCTGGGGCGCAGGTCACCCTATTTAAGGGAGGCTTGGCTAGCGCTTTTGTACATCACAATTAGAAGAGTTCTAATTTACAAAGAAAAACTGAGAGCTTCCTAGAGAGAGGTTTAGAGAGAGAGAAAAGGCCGGTCTAGCAACCGGATTTTTCTAGTAGCTATCCAAGAAGGATTCCGGCGAGGTGCTCGTGTGGATATCGATAGAGGCTGGACATGTGGACGGCTCGCGCGCACTACTACTCTTCGTTGACGGTCAAAGCGTCGATCTATTAGATCAAGCAAGGTAATCACCGTCAACTACTTAACGTGTTTATTGTTTTAAACGGAGTCGATCTTAAGATCGGAAATCAATTTTTTAAATTCCGCTGCGTAGACTAGTTGATTTTCTAACATAAAGGATGACCATAATGCATCCAGGAGATCCAGAGAGGCCAACCTCAAAGACTAAGAGATGTGAAGGTGAGGTAAGTCTCTTAGTCCCTATATTGAAATTTCTTCGGATTCTGAGTCGGAATATTGTCCGGCTTCTGAACCTTCAGATCCTGAGAAGTTCTCAGACCCCAAGGAGGTTGAGAAGTTAGTAGATCCTGGTAGTTTTAGGTTATCCGTGATGATAAACGATAAATCCTTAGGCCTATCCTTGTGCGACTATGCCTCAGTCATCAACGTGATTCATTTATCACTTTTTTTGAGAGCAGGTTTTCATGTCGTGACGAACCTTCATGCAAAAATATGGTTCGTCGACCGCCATGTTGAGATGATCACTGGCCGGTTGGAAGACTGTATGGTCAGCATAAGGGGATTTAACTACCCTATTGACTTTATAGTTATGGATATTCCGGAGGATCCTAGTGCGTCCTTTTCTAGCCACCAGTAAAGCACTCATGGACATGGACAATGGGGAGATAATCTTGAGAGCTAATAACGGTTGCGTATCTTATAAGATCTTGAACCCCATGAGGAACTACATAGAGACTGCCTTATGATAAACTTGCCTTCAAAGGATGTTCCGACCTCCAGCTAGAAAGGTATCGAGAGAGTTCGGAAACAAGTTGCATTGCCAAGACTGGCGAGCAGGAGTTCTTTATTGTGTTTCTTACGAGAGAAAGAAGAGTGATTCCCCAACCAAGCGCCATGGGAGGCAAGTCTCTCCATTCCAATTGAGATAGATGGGCCAACCCCACGCGGTGACGGAGAGAGATTAAAAGTTGAAAAGTTGAAGCTCAGGGCGTTAAAGTCAAAAAGCATAGCAGTTGAGGAAAGCTAAGCACACGGGCCGAGAGGGCCAAACGTGCTAGAAGAAGATCATTGGGATCCGGTGAGGACGTCCGAGAGAGAGCTCTCCTATATGGTATGCAAGAGTGCTACTTCCTAAGGCTTAAGGGCAAGGGAAGAGCGTGGATCGAGAAGGGAGGAGAGTGCATCTCTGTTAAGGCTTCCCGAGTGAAATTCTGGCAGGCCCAAGTCCAAAAATCTGAGTGAGGAGGTTCACGAAAAGTCAAGATGTGGACTCTAAATTCAGCACTACTTAATATCCCGTAAGTAGAGCTTTTCTTTTTCTTTAAGTCAATAAATGTAGCCCAAATGAACATCATGCTTTTTTTCATCCTATCACATCCAAAGTCCACAAGCCAATGGATGGTGGGAAGGTTTTTTTTTACTTGATGGGTATTTGTGTGATGTAGGTTAGGGTTGAGTCAGAGAAAAACAATGAGATGTAAAGTGTTGAAATAGTGTCCTAAACCAATCGGGTTGGACAGGATCCGACCGTGTCGTATCATTTCTACTATTTCTTTATGTTTGTATATATGATAAATGGCTTTTCTGTTATTGTATATTTGTTCGTTTAACGAACCAATTATGATATTGTATATATGATAACATCCCTAGTGTCAAAATGTGTAAGAGAAATATAATAGTGATTATGGTTGATGAGATCTTGACTCGCTTTTTAAGGTTTGATACTTAAATGTCTCTAGTCGTATGTGCTATTAAATGGGACATTAATAGTACAATTAGACTAGCACGTATCAGATGTCTTCTGTCTTATTGAAGATAGGGATTGATCTCGTCTATCGAAGTGCATAGACACTTGGACTGTACGTACGTGGACGTGAATTAGAGATTGCGTACATTAGACTAACCCACATACTTTATTAAGTTTCGCACTATGTGGCGGTTATGTAATTATCCTGAGACCAGAGTCTTCATGAAATCACGGTGTGGATTGTCATACTTTGACACTATTGAGGTTTCCCCTAGTCATGGGGAGATCATGCGGTAGTTATTGGGTGTGATATTGAAGCATGCGTAGGATTCATATTGCTCTTCCGAAAATCGCGTATCCTATGAATTGGAGTAAAAATCCGAAAGGGCCTTCTTATAAGAAATGTCTAGCTCTCATGAATCTTTGCTTAGTGGGTGTAAATGAGTTACTTCGAAGAGCACGATATCCAGATAATAAGATACGGTCGTTGATTTTGACACCCGACGTACGACCATATGGACATTGTAACAGCGATAGGATTCTATTTACACGGTAACAGTTTCACATGAAAGGTAGTAGTCATTGCATTTGACTCTTCCGATGATTGGGTTTCATGGCGTGTTGCTAGATGCTATCCATGATCGTTAGGTATGAAAGGCATTTTAGTAAATGCACTTTGTGCCTACGGCCAACATATTCGGAAGCCTATCGGGTCACACACATAAGAATATCTAGCTGGATTAAAATGTGGTTATAGTGATAATAACCAAATAAAAAATGTTTTATCTCAACTATTGTTCGGTAAAAACGTGTTTTAAATTTATAACCGAAACACCCCAAGTATAAGGATCGTAGTATAGGGTGTTTACGGGTCGTCCTAAGGGAGTGGAATGTTTATCGGATTCAAATATAAATCTACATCAATTATGTCACAATTATCTATCTAAACTAAAGCTGGAACTAACTAAAACCTAAACCTAAGAATTGAAACTAAAACAGGAATAAAAACAAGCAGAAAATAAGAAAACAGAAAGACGGACGAGCGTTCACTAAAGTGAACGAGCGTCGGAAACTAAATCTAATGGACGAGCGTACGCTATTGCGTACGAGCGTCGATTATGAACGAAGCGAAAAAAGTGCGGGAAAACGAGCGGGAAACTAGGGTTTATATAACTAGAACTTAAACTAAACTTAATCTAAACGATTCGATTAAAACAATTAAAGGAAAACACGACAAGGCAACGAATCCACCCATCAACCAACAACCCCCAACTAGATGGTGATCTAAGATGTAGTTTTTAGTAGTGATCTATTCACGAATTCAATTAAATTTCTTCAACCAAATTCTAGGGTTTCGTTTATCTTCTCAAATAAACTAAACATGCAATCAAAACGAAATCACGAGGTTGTTTCCAAACTCTTACTCAACTAACTATGCATAATCTCTTAAAACACAATTAGATGCATTACTTTGAACGAAAGAGAACTTAAATAAACATACTTTCATAAATTTATTCAAGCATAAATTAAACATAGATCGTTTCATCAAATCTTAATTCAATAAAACTTAAGCAATACAAAACGGATCCAAAGTAATGAAAAACTACGAAATAAACTCACTACACATAAGCATCGAATTCTCTAGTTGGTTTTGTTGTTGATAAGCTTCCTCCGTCGACTCACTGCAAGGCTTTTAGCCAACAATCATGTTGGAGATGATTGTTGGGTGGGAGATTTGCATCTCTGTGAAATTAGGGTTCTCTGGCCGCAGCTTTTGGTGAATTTGCGATCTCAATGTTGCGTAAAAAAGTATGTTCTTAGGGTTGGGGCTGCTGCTGTATTTATAGAGCTCTAAGTCGGTTAGCCTTAGGTCGGCGGCGGACGCTCGTTCGCTTATATGGACGCCCGTTCAAGATGCCTTAGACGCTATCAAGACGCTCGTCCAGATTCCGTCCAAACTCTCTGTTCAACTTTTCTTCTCTAGACGCTCGTCCGAATTACAAGACGCCCGTCCATATTGGACGCCGCACGGACGCTCGTCGGATTGATGCGAACGGATTCCTTGATATTTCCATCTTTATCTTGATTGATTTCTTTCCTTATCTCTTCTATTTTCCCATATCTTTGATTGATCATCTCGAAATTAAGTCTCCTAAAAGATAAATGAACATTGCAAAATGTAATGAAATCCAAATAATCATAATTAAATCAATTAAACACTTAAAATAACCAATTTTGCAAATAACCATATTAAAATGACATTTACCTAATAATTACACTTAAACCCTTAATTCTCATGTAAATTATGCAAATGTGGGGAAAATAATGATGAAATAAACCCTTAATAATCATATAAATATGGCCTTAACAACTCCCCCACACTTAACTTTTTGTACGTCCTCGGACAAAACAATCAAAACTATAGCTCAACTTTATAAATAATCCACATAGATCTCTAACTCACGTAACGAAAGATACAACAACTATAGCAAATGATACCATCACGAGAGATAGATTCGGTGTAAGTGTGACAAGCCATTCTCAATCTAACAAGCCTTTCAAAGAAATATCCTCTCAAAAATTCCAATGACTATCCTAGGTACAAACGGTAATAGCTCCACTCAAAGCCTTCCCACACACTCGGTAGGATAATCCCTACGACATATCATGCGGTTCTACGGGTATAAGATCCATGATAACAAAGACTTCACTTTATTTTTACTCATCATTTCCAAAATGTTCAAATTTGACGCATATCGAATGAGCTTTTACCCATCATAGTAGAATAGGATGTTTCGTGATAACACCCTACCTTACTCAAATCATAAGGTAGCTTCTCACGACGTCGTGAGCTTTTGGTCATCATAGTGGTATAGGACATTTCGAGATAATGCCCTACCTCACTCCAATCATAAACCAGCTTCCGACAAACGTATTTATTAATAATTGCTCACTCACTTTATTCATTCACTATTCCAAAGTCATAAGTTACATCTCACTTATCACATTCAAACTTTATGATATTCACAGCACACGGTCTAACTAAGGTGTAACTATACTGACCTTCCTAAGATAAATCACTAAAACAATGGAAGGATATAGTTCAAAAGTCATGCTTAAAAATCAAAGGCTTTCGTGAGTGAAAAACGAAACTATCTCCATAGAAGTAAAACATGCTATAATTATCTCACTAAGTCACATACTATCATCGTCAGAAAACTACAACTAGCAAGCATTTAGTTTCAATTATATGCTCGAGACTCACAAAAAATTTTAAATTTCGCAGAAATTTAACATTCACTCATATTTCAAAGGATATAGCATAAAAACATACCCAATTTACCCCCCGCACTTAAATCACATTATGTCCTCGGAATGTGCGAGAAAAAAAAAAAAAAAAGAAAACTTAGGCGGTTTCAACGGTGGTTGTCGGATGAAAGTTGGCGGAGGTCGGGCCGGAGCATGAACATACCGCGACAAATCGAATAGACAACACTTTGGACGATAGTAACTCGAAAACCTGCTCAAAAGTATACGCAACACTCGACATACCATATAATCTCGGGGTACACGGGGTATATAAGCAACACATAACACAAAACACTTACAATGAACGTAAGAGGAATAACCATCAACACAAAATCAACTAAAGTATTATTTCTAAAACAATAAAGCAAAACAACCTAAGAAAAGGAAACGAACAAAGAAAACTAGGTTGCCTCACAGGAGCGCTCTTTTAATGTCAATAGCTTGACACGATTCCAAAAGATCAACCCGGATCGGGCCACTTTGGTTTAACAGCCGCCACCTCAGTATCGGAATCAGGAGTATTGGGGCGGAAATGATTTTCACCACAACAACAAGTCAAGTGCGCAATAAGATCATTAAACTTTTCTCTCCAAACTACACTGACTCTCTTCTTCTTGTTCTTGCGGATGACAGGCGTAGGTGTAGTGGTATGACCAGAAGTCTCAACAGAAGGTACCTTACGGGTGGATATAGGAATGTCATCATCATCTGACTCAAAGAAATAAGATGGAATCTCCTCACAAATCAGGACATCTGTACTCTCATCTCCTCTTTGGAAATAAAGAATCTCAGGCTTTTCCTTTGGTTGCCCAAAATATTTCTTAAGTCTATGACCATTCACTTTGAAAGCTTGATTACCATACCCGTTCAAAGTAATTACTCCACTTGGATTAACCTCGAGAATCTCAAAGGGACCAGACCATCTAGACTTGAGTTTACCAGGAAACAAATGAAGTCTGGTATTATAGAGTAAAGCCATTTCACCAACTTTGAATTCTCGGTCCTTGATCTTAGCGTCATGGAGTATCTTAGTTCTCTCCTTGCTAAGCTTAGTATTCTCGTACGCTCTGAGTCTGAATTCGTCGAGCTCGTTCAATTGTAACAACCTTTTCTCCCCACAGAGCTGGCTATCGAAATTTAAGAATTTAATTGCCCAGAAAGCTCTGTGCTCAAGTTCGACGGGTAAATGACAAGCTTTGCCATAGACCATTTGGAAGGGTGACGTGCCCATCGGGGTTTTAAATGCAGTACGATAAGCCCACAATGCGTCATCCAGCTTAAGACTCCAATTAGATCTATTATTGTTCACGGTCTTCTCCAAAATTCTTTTCAGGCTCCGGTTGCTTACCTCGACTTGGCCACTAGTTTGAGGATGATATGGTGTACCAATCTTATGTTTGACACCATACTTCTCAAGGATCTTGTCAAGCGGCGCATTGCAAAAGTGAGTACCTTCATCACTAATGAGTGCTCTCGGACGACCAAATCTAGTAAAGATATTCTTTTGCAAGAATTTCTTCACGACTTTATGATCATTAGTTTGAGTAGCTATGGCCTCGACCCACTTTGAAACATAATCCACACGGACGAGGATATACTTATTACCACATGAGGATGGAAAGGGTCCCATAAAATCTATGCCCCATACATCGAAAACTTCGCATTCAAGAATGGGCTTAAGTGGCATTTCCATCCTACTACTCGCCGTCCGGTTCTGCGGCACCTATCACAACCTTTACAAAAGGCTTCGCATCCTTAAACGGGGTCGGCCGGTAGAATCCGGCTTGAAGGATCTTTGCAACCGTCTTTGGTGTTCCATAGTGACCTCCGGTAGGACCGCTATGGCATTGTTCTAGGATATCCCACGATCATGCTCGGGAACACACCTTCGAAGCAACCCGTCTTTACGGACTACGAACAAATAAGGATCTTCCCATACGAGATATTTAAGATCGAAAAGAACTTTTTCTTCTCCCGATACGTCATATCCTCTAAATGACCACTCGCTAAATAGTTGACGTAGTCGGCATACCACGGCCTAACCGTTTCAAGCTTCATCAATTGCTCGGTCGGAAAATCAATGCCTATATCATTGTGATTTTACGCACCCTCATTTACTAAGCGAGATAAATGATCGGCCACAATATTCTCACTACCTTTCTTATCTTTAATCACAAGGTCAAACTCTTGTAAAATTAAAATCCATCTAAGTAACCTTGGTTTTGCATACTGCTTTGTCCATAAGGTAGCGCAAGGCCGCATGGTCGGTCCAAACAATCACTTGAGAACCTAGAAGATAACTTCTAAACTTGTCAATGGCAAAAACAACGACTAAGAATTCCTTCTCGGTTGTGGTATAATTGCATTGAGCCGGGTTCAAGGTACGACTCGCATAATAGATGGGCACGAACCTTTTATCAACTCTTTGACCTAAAGCTGCGCCTACGGCGTAATTAGAGGCATCGCACATCAACTCGAAAGGCTTGGTCCGGTCGGGTGCAACTAAAATAGGGGCAACGATAAGCTTGTCTTTCGGACAATTGAAAGCTTCTTTGCACTTCGCATCGAACAAGAAATCGACATCTTCTTTCAAGAGATTTGATAAAGGCTTGGCAATATTAGAAAAGTCTCGAATAAACCGCCTGTAGAAGCCAACGTGTCCTAGAAAACCTCGTACCTCCTTCACTGTCTTAGGGTACGTCATCCTTTCAATGGCTTCGACCTTAGCCTTATCAACTTGAATACCAGCATTGGACACCTTATGTCCCAAAACTATTCCTTCATCAACTAGAAAATGGCATTTCTCCCGAGTTAAGCACCGAGATTCTTCTCAACGCAACGTTGGAGTACCATATCTAGGTTCTCGTAAAATTTCATCAAAACTATCGCCGTAGGCGAAGTCATCCATGAAGACTTCCATGCATTTCTCAACAAGTCCATCAAAAATGGCCAACATACACCGTTGAAAAGTCGCGGGTGCATTGCATAGACCGAATGGCATTCTACGAAAAGCAAAAGTACCAGATGGACATGTAAACGTGGTCTTTTCTTGGTCATTGGGGTCGATGGCTATCTGGAAGTAACCAGAGTATCCATCGAGAAAACAATAATACTTGTGACCACTCAGTCTTTCAATTAGTTGGTCAATGAAGGGTAAGGGGAAGTGATCTTTTGCAGTGACTTCATTCGGTCTACGATAGTCAATACGGACTACGTAGCCGATCACGAGACGTAAGGCAACTTCCTCCCCTTTTCATTCTTTTCGACCGTGATTCCACCCTTCTTTGGCACAACTTGAGTAGGGCGACCCACTCGCTATCGGCGATTGCATAGATGATTCCCATGTCGAGCCACTTTATAACCTCCTTCTTGACAACCTCTTGCATATGCGGATTCGGCCTTCGGCGAGGTTGTCTTACCTTTTTAGCTCCTTCCTCCGTTCGGATTTTATGCATGCATATGTACGGGCTGATCCCTCGGATATCACCCACTTGCCAACCGAACGCGAGGATGTTTTTCTTAAGCACTTCTATCGGTTGTGCTTCTTGCTCTTGGTCGAGTTTCGAAGAAATGATCAAAGGCAATTTATCTCCATCCTTAAGAAAGATATACTTAAGGTGTTTTGGAAGCGGTTTAAGCTCTAAATCAGTAGGTGGTTGCTCAATACTAGACTTTAACGGGCCACCTTTCTCCTTATGAGCTTGAAGTGGTTGACAGTAGAACACCTCATCTTCCCGAGGCTCAACCCCAGAAAGGTACTGGATCAAATCATCCATCGGAATCCTCCGGTCAACACTTGCTTCCTTTTTCTTGTGATCGATCATTTTTCTTAACTCTTCATCTTTAAGCTCTTACGCGACTCTTCCCAATCATCTACTTCCCAATGAGTAGCTTCTCTCCAAAACTCTACCTCGTCCCAACTACCCATCGAGCTTCTTCTTCACCGGGGATGAAGTCTTCACGACTCGGCTCTTTGAAATCATCGTTTGTTCTTTGGGCATCTCCATGCTTCTAACTCAATAATAGGCCCGGTATGAGCGAGTGAAGATGACTCGTCAATGCCTACGGCTTGAAATGAATTAGAAGGTGGTCCGCGATCGGCCGGATCCTCAATGTCCAAGACTTCAAAAACACCTATCTCTGTCAACTCCTCTCGCTTCTTCAAAGTAGGCATCTTTTTCGTCCTCATAGATAGCTTCGACAAACGATATTTCATCAATTACGGCTCTTTCGGGATGTGTCCCTCGTGTGAAGGTGACGGATGTGTCACCGACTCTAAGAGTAATCATCGTCTTTGCGAGAAGTCGATGAGAGCGTTAGAAGTGTCTAAAAAGGTTCGGCCTAGAATTAGAGGCATCTCCTTATCGGGTGGATAGTCTAGAATAACCCGGTCGGTAGGGAAGACTAAATGTTCAACTTGAAGGAGCACATTAGCTACACAACCGGCTGCGGTCCGGCTAGATTTATCTACCATCGAAGAGAAATCGGGCGTTCCCGCATCCTTTTATCTAACCCGAGCTTTTTGCATACGTTTAATGGCATCACATTAATAGAGGCCCCGAGTCGCATAATATATTTTCGAACAAATGGCCTTCGATCTCACGGGAGATTGAGGTACGCCGAGTCACCTCGCTTAACGACAATTTTACGTGAAACCATCGCGCAATCCTCGCGAAGCACTTCTTCGACCATCCCCCGAAGCTTTCTCTTACTCCCACGAAATTCTTTAAGATACTTAGAGCATTTAGGCATTTCGGTTAATACCTCGGCTAAGGGCATACTAACTTGAGTGTCTCTAAGCATCCTCCTCACTCCGACATCTTGCTTGTCATTAGTGAGGGCTTTCTCTTTCCTTTTTGGGGGATAAGGAAGGGCTTTATCATTCTTCGTGGCCGATTCTTTATCGCCTCATCCTCCTTATCCTTCCATCTCACAAACTTTTCTTCCTTTTTCTTAGTCGGGGGTACGGCCTCCTGACTCTCCTTCCTTTCCTCATCATCAGAATTATTTTCGTCCTCCGAAGAATTGTCACTAAGCTCCTCATCGTTGCTTTCTTCGGCATGTGGTTTCTGATTTCCCCCTCCTGAACTCATGGCGTCAGGAGGGGCTACTCGTTTCCCGACACCTTGCCGGGTCCAGCTTTCTTACCACTTCTCAAAGTTACTTCATTCAACTCCTCTTCTTGCCCATACTCCCACTGAGGTGTAATGGCAGTGCAAACATTCACATCAGCTTTCGGATTTCTCTCGGTATAACTCGGAAGTTTACCGTGAGGTCTGCTTGCTTGCTGGTCTGCCATTTGACCAACTTGTCTCTCAATTGCTTTAACACTAGTAGACAGAGTCTTCACCATGTCTACCAGCTCATCGAATTTGTGTTGAGGGACACATGAGGTGGTATGATTGTTGTTCGAGTTTGATTCCGGCCACCTTGAGGCCTTTGGGAGTTACGAACGGCCTTTGATAGTTCGAGTTGAAAGAATTCGAATTTGAAGGGCCGGTGGTAACTTGGCTTGATTGAAGTTTTGCCTTTGAAATCTGAATAGTTACGGTTACGGTTGAAGTTTCGGAAGGGTTGGTTTTGATTATCCATTAAGTTTACCTCCTCCGTCATCTCGGTCCACACTTTTGTGTTCCAAGATAATTCACCTCGAAGGCTGCATCGAAGATTGGCCGGTTTGCTTGCTTATCGATTCCATCGAGCAACCAACGGTGTGTATCGGGATTGCTTGCGGTACCTTCTTTCTTAACAATATTGGTCTTCTTAGGAGTCGACCACATGTTGTTCTTGGCAATTGTCTCGGCTACTCGTAAGCGATCTCATCACCTCCCCTAAGAAGGATCCATGAGTTTGTGGAGTCAAGATAGTCTCTATTAGGTTGAGAGACTCCTCGTAAAACAGTTCCAACAACTCATATCTGTCATATCCGTGATTGGGGCATTTCCTCATCAAAAGATTCAATCTTTCCCAAGCTTTGCCAACAGTTTCATCCTCCAACTGCTCGAAAGTAGCTATTTCCCGTTTCATCTCCATAATCTTGCCTGGTGAAACCCACTTAAGAGCGAAGGCTCTTTTGACATCATTCCATGTATGGAGGGAATGATGTGCTAACGACTTAAACCATCTGCTTGCTTCACCTTTTAAAGCAAAAGGAAATAGCTTCAACTTTACGATCTCAGAATCAACACCAGGATAATGGCACAGCTTCACGATTTGTACGAATGTGGACAAGAAGTCGTGCGGGTCTTCTTGAGCAGTGCCATGGAAAGAGCTATTTTGGACTAGTGCAACTACTCCATTTTTAAGGTCGAAATTTACTCCCCCCATATCAAGTGGACGAATAGGTCTATGTCCCTCGAGAAAATCTTGATTAAGATATGGGGTGTAGGGGTCCTGGTTCAACTGATTAAGCTGGTTTTGGCGGAATTGTTGAAGTTGTTGATTTATGCCAGCTTGCTGATTCTGCTGTTGCTGCAGAGCTTGCATTTGTTGAAGGAGTAAATTTAACTGAGCTTGGGGATCAGGATTTGGAATTGGTGGATCTTGATCCGCCATTTTGTCCAAATCAGGGAGAAGTCTTCTTCTAAGGATAGATCGTTCAGGCTCAGGATCAAAGATCAGAAGTCCCTTCTTACTTCTCGTTTGCATAAACCAGAAGAAAGGAAAAGGAAGAAATCAACCCTTTGGGGTTGATTAGAACAGGTTTAGAAAAGGTTTGATGGTTTAGAGGGAGAAAAGAAAAGAGAATAAAAGAGAAGAAAAGAGAAGAAAGAAAAGAAGTGATGATTTGAGAGACTGAACTGGCGTCCAGTATGAATGGACGTTCGTTCAGAACTGAACGCTCGTTCAGATGAATGAACGTTCGTTCAGAAGACAGAATTGAGGTGGACGGGCGTTCAAGTTATCGAACGCTCGTTCAGATACGAAAACCTAAAAACTAAGGTTACCAGAAATTAAAAACGAGATAAAAAATAAAAGCAGAAAAGACTTATGGAAATAAAATCAAACAAATCTATAATTACGGAAACAGATCTAAGCTATATATAAAAAAAGTAAGGAAAATAATTGAAAGAAAATCAAATAAAATAAAACAGTAATAAATGTAATCCTAAAATTAAACGAAACTGGAAAAGAAACCTACCTACGAAAAGATTAAAAACAAGAAAAACACTAAGACGGTAAAAAAAAAAAAAAAAAAAAAAAAAAAAAAAAAAAAAACGTGTTGAAATCTTCTAGGGCCAAAATGGAGGGGAAAACAGTGGATTTTGACCTCGAAAACGCACTGAACGGTTCACCACGTCGTCGGCGTCGGAACGAGCTTTCCGAATTGGGGTCCTGCGTTCCAAACGGACACTCGAGCCGAAAGTTACGGCCAAAATACTACCGCGTGCCCTAACGACCCCTTTTTGACTCAGAAAATTGTCCTAAATAGAATCCGACAACCGTTACCGACTCCCCGGCAACGGCGCCAAAAACTTGTTCGGTAAAAACGTGTTTTAAATTTATAACCGAAACACCCCAAGTATAAGGATCGTAGTATAGGGTGTTTACGGGTCGTCCTAAGGGAGTGGAATGTTTATCGGATTCAAATATAAATCTACATCAATTATGTCACAATTATCTATCTAAACTAAAGCTGGAACTAACTAAAACCTAAACCTAAGAATTGAAACTAAAACAGAATAAAAACAAGCCAGAAAATAAGAAAACAGAAAGACGGACGAGCGTTCACTAAAAAGTGAACGAGCGTCTGGAAACTAAATCTAATGGACGAGCGTCTGCTATTGCGGACGAGCGTCTGCTATTGCGGACGAGCGTCTGATTATGAACTGAAGCAGAAAAGTGCAGGAAAACAGCAGGAAACTAGGGTTTATATAACTAGAACTTAAACTAAACTTAATCTAAACGATTCGATTAAAACAATTAAAGGAAAACACAGCAAGGCAACGAATCCACCCATCAACCAACAACCCCCAACTAGATGGTGATCTAAGATGTAGTTTTTAGTAGTGATCTATTCACGAATTCAATTAAATTTCTTCAACCAAATTCTAGGGTTTCGTTTATCTTCTCAAATAAACTAAACATGCAATCAAAACGAAATCACGAGGTTGTTTCCAAACTCTTACTCAACTAACTATGCATAATCTCTTAAAACACAATTAGATGCATTACTTTGAACGAAAGAGAACTTAAATAAACATACTTTCATAAATTTATTCAAGCATAAATTAAACATAGATCGTTTCATCAAATCTTAATTCAATAAAACTTAAGCAATACAAAACAGATCCAAAGTAATGAAAAACTACGAAATAAACTCACTACACATAAGCATCGAATTCTCTAGTTGGTTTTGTTGGTGATAAGCTTCCTCCGTCGACTCACTGCAAGGCTTTTAGCCAACAATCATGTTGGAGATGATTGTTGGGTGGGAGATTTGCATCTCTGTGAAATTAGGGTTCTCTGGCCGCAGCTTTTGGTGAATTTGCGATCTCAATGTTGCGTAAAAAAGTATGTTCTTAGGGTTGGGGCTGCTGCTGTATTTATAGAGCTCTAAGTCGGTTAGCCTTAGGTCGGCGGCGGACGCTCGTTCGCTTATATGGACGCCCGTTCAAGATGCCTTAGACGCTATCAAGACGCTCGTCCAGATTCCGTCCAAACTCTCTGTTCAACTTTTCTTCTCTAGACGCTCGTCCGAATTACAAGACGCCCGTCCATATTGGACGCTGCACGGACGCTCGTCTGGATTGATGCAGAACGGATTCCTTGATATTTCCATCTTTATCTTGATTGATTTCTTTCCTTATCTCTTCTATTTTCCCATATCTTTGATTGATCATCTCGAAATTAAGTCTCCTAAAAGATAAATGAACATTGCAAAATGTAATGAAATCCAAATAATCATAATTAAATCAATTAAACACTTAAAATAACCAATTTTGCAAATAACCATATTAAAATGACATTTACCTAATAATTACACTTAAACCCTTAATTCTCATGTAAATTATGCAAATGTGGGGAAAATAATGATGAAATAAACCCTTAATAATCATATAAATATGGCCTTAACAACTATAAAGTGCTATAGTGATAAATTAATATCACTACAAAAAAATCACTCTATTGCTACACTAGTTTTTACCACACACAAAAAAAGTGTGGTTAAAATATACTTCGTTAGACTTTTTGCCATGCTCATATGGCTAAAAATAAGTATATAGCAACACTTTTTTTGTTGTGTGGCAAACAACAGTATAGCAAAAGAGTGTTTTTCTTATAGTGTATTGTGATATTTATTTATTATGAATAATATAATACAAGATATTAATTTTATATATATATATATATATATATATATATGTGTGTGTGTGTGTGTGCAATGTGTGTGTGTGTGTGTGTGGCGCAATTATGTGTATATGATACACATGGATTTTACAAATTAATTAATCATAGTATTTGATTATTATTTATTGATATTAGATATACTTATGTATATGCGTGTACCATGTATATATGTGATATACATCTGTGCATGTGTAATATATGTATATAGATTTATGTGTGTAGTGTGTGTGTGTATATATATATATATATATATATATATATATATATATATATATATATATATAATATTCAATATTCAATATTGACAATATCTTGAAAATATTTAATATTTATTGATGAGATAAATCAATAAAAAAAATTATTTTCCTTATTTTATAGGAAAATGTTTTCTTTCCCCCCACTCCAAGCAGGAAAATTCTCCCAATTAATTTTGGGCTAGTAGTGGGCGCAGGTGGCTACTATAAATATAGTGGTGGCTGGCCCTTTTGCGTCATCACAATTAGAAGAGTTTTAATTTACTAGAAAAATTGATAGCTTCCTAGGGAGAGTTTTGAGAGAGAAAAAAAAGGTCAGTCTAGCAACCGAGTTTTCTAGTAGCAATCCATGACGCGATTCCGGTGGATTGTTTGTGTGGACTAGTGGCCGAACGCTTGGGCGGCTTCGTGTAGAAGAAAACCCCGTAGACAAAGCAACAATCTATTTTAGATCATCCAAGATATTCTCTTAGTCTACTTCTTTTATGCTTGTTGCTTAAACGAAGTCGCTCTTGGAAGAAAGGAAATTAAATTTTAAATTCCGCTGTGTTCCCGCGTAGATCTCCTTACACAGGGCTGGCCCTCCCCTAAGGCCTTCGAGACCCGGGTCTTAGGCCCAGTCTGTCGGGAGGCCCACGGTACGTGTTTCGCTAAAAGAAAAAAAAAAAATCGTGTAGATTTAATCCGATCCAACCTAAAAAAATATGTTAATTTTCTTTTTTGGTAGAGGCCCAAATTTGTTTTTATTCTAATTGATAAAGGCGCAATAAAAAAAATTTACTTGACCCAAACAAAATAGATATATACAAACAAGTTTTATTAATTTTTTGCATATACGGATGTTAAAAATGCGATAAGTGTTGGAAAAAATATAGTACTTAGGATTTGACGAGAGAATTAGAAACTCGAGCGCGTTAATAACGTTGTCTTTTAAGAGATGTTTTGTCCAACACGATTTGTCACTAAGGGATCAAATGAAAATCTCTTTCGGGATACAATGGGGGTGTTTGATTCAAACGGTGACTTGTTTGAATCAAACCCGAAACACTCAAAGTTTTTCTAATGATGTTGTCAAATTTATGGATTTTCGTCTTCATACTTATGTCTTTTATAGGTTGCGAAGTACGTAAAACGAATGGATGTACTCCTTTCTGCACCGGATGAAAGCATGCAACCCTTACACAAAATGGTAAGTACATATCGGTTCGAAAATGCGTGTATACGAAAATGCATATCCCTTCATGAACTGATGCATGCATTGATTTAAGTCGAACCCCGTTTCGTTGCGATAACATTAATTCGTACGGCAACTCGTAGCAAACGATAACCAAAATATTTATTTATGAAAAAATATCTAACAATAAGTATGTTTTTAAAAAAAAACAATTTATTAAAAGCGGTTCGGGAGGCAGTGCTTAGGCGATACAAGCGAGCGCCGGCCTGTCCTTACATAAAGTTGGGCTCACATGGAGCTGTATTCTGGAGCAAGGATTGTGAAGGATCCATTGAAAGGTAAGCTGGAGTGAAGCTATGAGGAATTTTGGAAAAAGTCTTCCAAGCCGCGGCGTGGGCGTGTTTTCTGCGGAGAGACCTGGAAAGCTTGAGTACAGGTTCAGAAACAAGTGTCTCGAAGATCCCGTTGGCGTGTGAAGCCATGCGTTGCGGCTGGCGTGAGTCGTCAGGTCTGCACGTTGTAGCCCTAGATTTTCCCCTATTTCCCATCACCTTTCCCACTCTCCCACTCCTCAATCCCCTCAAAGATCCCCTCAATCCTCTCCACCACCATTAATTCCCTTCATTACTCCATTCCGACCCCCAATACTACCTATCCTCTCCTTCCTTCCCTATAAAACCCACATTCCACACACCCATTCCCCCATTTCCATTTTACCACCACCAAAATCTTCATCTTCTTATTTTCCTCCCAACCCGGCACCACCACCACTACCACAACCACCACTCACAACCACCATTCCACCACCACGCCACTATTAAACCACCAAACCTTACACCACACCCAAATCTTTCCATTCCCATACCCCAAATTCCACCCAAAACCCAGAATCAAGATTGCAAGTGGTGTAAATCACGTTTTTGAAGCAATATCATGTTTTGCACTTTGCTCTTCTAAGAAACCAATTTTCCAGAGCTTCTACCGAGACGAGCCTGATGTCGACGCGGAAAGAGCTCTGTTATGTCCTGCAATCTACTTTTTTTGTCTCTAAAACCAGCAAAATCACCTTCGCCGAGGTGAGAGTCCTTTCGACACGGCGAGAGTTTGCAGATTTCCGAAACAGAGTCTCAGTTTCTGCTTTTGATACACAATGGTGAAAAGAGCAAAACAAGCACACGCCTCAGTGGTCAATAGTCACTTTGCGGTGAGGTATGCCACAGATTAATGGAGTGAACCAGTTTAGATCACTCGAGGTTTACGAGATTTTCCGGACTCAGTGGAGCAACCGACCATTGGCACGGGAACGAGGCATTGACTTAGAGGCGTTTGACGTGAAATCCGCCAGACATTGAAGCACTATGGTTGGGAAGATATGGCAGCACGAGCTTCCAGGTTTAATGGCACGATCGTGCGTGAGTTTTATGCTTTTGTATCGCGCCATCCCCTGACCACGGTAGATGTTGTCTGTGAAGTTCCCATTGATTTCTCTATTGAGAGAAACAATGATAACTTCGAGATACAGCTTCTCTCGATGCCTAAGGATGAGTTCTGTGAAGTCCCTACTACATATGATGCAGAGCGGTTGCAGATGATTGCTAATTGTTTCGGAGTCAGTTGGGAGCGGAATGCTCATTAGCTGCCTCCGATTTGACATATAACCGGAAGATGTTGAATCGCTTTATATGTGCACATTTCTGCCTACGAAGCATACCTCCGAACTGACTCCTCAGAGGTCTGAGCTTCTATTTTGGATGGTGCAGCCGGGGTCGGTGTATGTGGGGATGTTGATGCATTCCGGCATTCGTGATGTTTCCCACACTACGAGAAAGGATTTGATGCCTTTTGGGCCCATGATTGATGCTTTGGCGGCAAAGGTGGAGTGTCCAGTGCCTGGAGGCGGTGTTTGGGAGAGGCCCAATCATATCCTCTCTCCGAGGACTGCGGCCGGTTCTGCTACGGACAGAAGACCCCAAGCCAGTGGTCAGAGGGAGTGCACTCCAATGCATGGTGGCGGTCTTGGTTCTTGTACATATCAGCATCAAGTGAACAAGTACTTTCCCATAGAGATGGCTTCGATTCATGCGAAGCTTGATGGTCTTTATGCTCATTTTCAGATACCGCCAGTTGCCCCTCCACCCAAAGATACCCCTCGACATATGGCTACCTACCGTACCCCACCACCTATCCTACTCCACCATCACCCACCCTTCCCTACCTTACCCCACCCTACTCCATCACCTACCCTACCCTACCCTACCCTACCCTACCCACTCATTCTTACCTCATCACTCATCTGTTTTGTCGATTTTCACCATCACATTCCGTCCATTTTTAGAAGGAATGAAAAACCATTAGAATAAAAATTATACAATTACATTACCTCATAATCTTACACAAACATTGAAATCGAATGAAAAATAATTCCATTTCATACAATTCTTGCCTAACAAACATGTCATAAATCCCTGTAAATCATTTCTTTTCTTCCTCACCACCCCAATTCAAACAGAGGTTAAGGGGACCCCTTTAATTTGGCGTTTGGGACGTTTGCCTTAGATCAGAATTTTGACCTTCCAAGCCATTTCTGAAAGGCTCGAAGAGAAGGCTAGGGATACTAAACACAATGAACTCTTGAACAAGCACTTAGGATCCCCAATTTTGTAAGCATACAAAAATGATTGCAAAATATCTTAGGTAGAAAGAAAGAGAAAAAAATAAAATACTAAAGCTATCTTCTAACTTAAAACCCTTTTTAAATGAACTGGTAAAAATTCGAAAACATATAACGAGTCCCGACTTTCCCAGGCTTTAGCACATAAACTACCACTGCAATGCCCATGGCCCCCTCCTCAAAACAAAAATCCAACTGATTTAATCTAATACCCTTTTGTTTCCTTTCACAAAAATTACACTTTTGATACACAGTTCTGTATACAACAAATCATATATACAAACACAATTTTTTAACTCTCCAAGGAAGTGCTCACTATATCAAAGAGATTGTCTATACCCAGAAGGGTGTGGGTGTTAGTTCATGCCTTTTGAATTTGAAGTAACCTATCATATATATAGGGGTGCAGTTTTTAGCTCCTCTTACCGTCTTCAGTTCCATCGTCTTCTTCTTCGTCTTCTGCGTCAGAGGAATCACTACCTTCTTTCATCTCTTGTTTCACAAGGCTGATGTCTCCTTTGGACTTCCATTGAAAAAAGATTTGCTTTCTTCATCATCTACCTCCTCACCGGCATATGCATAACTGTGAATTCAATGGCACATATCATAACAATGAACATTCAAAGAATAAGACCGCGAGAATAATGAAAGAATCCCCCGAAATGAAGAAAACTCATTATTTGATCCCTTGTATTAATTTTACTTGCGCATTTCCCTTCCCCAACCATATCCTATGTTTTCTGAAAATCCCACACCTACATACCCCATACCCAAATGAGCCAATATATTTTGTCTTTAATTTTATTTAGTGACAACCCAATGCCCACACCTGCACAACCCATACCCTGAAACTTCAGACTACGGACAATGCCAAAACATACCGTTGCGAGCTCTGTGATGGAGCCCAGAGATAACAGATTACGGAGACCAATGCAAATGCTAGAATATCCCAGAAAGCATTAATTATCCAGGCAGCTTGCCACTTCTCATTAAAAGGATCAGTTGCTTTGAAGTATACCTGAGGAATCGAAAGAAAAGCAATCGTAAGGGAATATCATTTCAAGAATTTCCATTGTTTTTATAAAGCATTTTGGAATGGTCAATAAGATAAGCAGAGACTAAAATGAACATTGTTCCTTTGACACCAGCAACTTCGTAACACGAAAATGAAAACTTCAATTAGTTACAAAAGACACTAACCTCGTATGCTATCCAAGCAACAGACGCAATAACTGCGACAGCAAGAGCATTCGAGAATTTCCTGTAAATATCCAACTTCACCACACTCTTTTTTGCCTGCACAGCAAATAATTAATGTCAGAAAAGAAAATTATCCGAAGGCTTGAAAACTAACAATAAAAGTAATTTTTAATCCTATAATAAGACGTGTATTTGAGTTATACGGGGGAGAACCTGTAACTGATCTAGCGTCTTTGAAAGAGAGGTGAAAATCCATAAAATCAAAAATGCATCCAGCATTGCATCAGGAAGAACGAGAATAACTCTTGCTCGCCCAGCTATGTCATTAATGGCTCCTACATACTGAGTAATGTTTAGTAATTCTGATGCCAAGAAATAAGTTACTCCAATAAGCAGCATCTTTGTCGTAAGCCCGCCAAGAGTAGGTCGGAGAACACCAAAGCCCATGGAAACCGAAAGAATAAGAAGCCGCCAAAGGGCTTTTCTGATAGATCCGATCGTCACAACCAAGGTCGTAATCCCAACTGGCCTTGTTCCAGTGTTGTTGAAGTATGCATAATCAAAGTACCAGAAAGTCATTTCAAGTAGTCCAAGAGCAATAACAACTGCTATGCAATGCTGAAGAGGCAAAACATCCTTCCAATATCTAACATACTGGAAAAACCAGAAACCACAGAGTACCGCATAGACCAGAGACATAATAACATAAAATTTCATTAAAGGAGCCATTCTTCCAGGTAAGTATCCATCGGGATTTTTCCATGATGTTCTTCCAGTAATCTTCATACCCTTGAGCTTCGAATCACAAGAGATGAAAAACAAGTTATACATCCCGGTCTTTTGAATGTAGACGTTCTTATTTTTCATCCGAGTAGATAATAAATTTCCTTTGAAGTGCACATTTAATACAATAGGCCAATTAGCATCAGTTGATGAAGGAACCCGAATTACTGTCCCTTGCTTACAACCCTCCAGTTTAGCAAGATCTGAAGTGCAGCAAATAGACCTTTGTCCTCCATACGGTGAACCACCAATATTATCTCGATCAGCAGCCTCAAAGATTATAACTTGCACCAACCCACTGCTATATGCCATATCCGGTTGCTGGTCTGCCACAGCTTTGGTCCTCCAAAACGTTATATTCTCAAATCTACATGAGGAACAAGAATCAATATCTTAATAACAAGGTACATGTATGAGAAGTACCAGAAGAACTAGGTCAGAGTCATATAAATGCTTTTGTTGCCAGTCACGATCCTAATAACCTTGGAGAGTAAGCAAGCCATAAGTGCAAAAGGTTAAAGAAGAATACACCAACACTGTAAGACTCTTTAAAAAATACAGCATGTAAGTTTAAGTAACCTGAAGCTATTTAGACATGAAGCTTAAAAATTTGATAAGAATTAAGGATGTGGGAGAAGAACAAATATCTCGTGAGCTTTGGTCGTCTTTGTTAATAGTCGGATGGTAACCATCTCTTGGGACACTCTTGAAAAGTGAAGTTGTCAGTGTGTTCCACTAGACGTCAATGAACATTCCATCTTCTAAGTTAGTGTATTAGTTTCCTGTACTCTTTCCGCAGAACTAAGTTCATTAAATTTTACATGATCGACGATAATAATTCACAATCTTCCATCAACCAATCACAATAAAATTGAAAATCTCCTTGAATATAATGTTGTACTATCCGACATTGGAAATATGGGATAAACATTACCAAGATATAAGGTTTAGGCATAATGAACTTGATAACATTAGTTGATTATTTTATTCCAAGCGAGGGCAATGCGCCTAAGTAGCTACTAGATCTATCATGACTCTAGCGCTGCTAGATCTAAGTTATGGGGCGTTACACGTGGTATCAGAGCCGACGACAACAAGAAACTGAGCCGACTATCACAAGGAACTGAGCCGACTACCACATGGAACTAAGTGACACAACATGAGTGATGATGGGGGCCTCGTCTAGAATCCTCTTGTAACGTAATGGATGTTACCTAATTAGAATCCTCTAGAGATGGTGGAGACATAATGGACTTGATAACTCGCCTTAAACATTTAAGGCCAAGCCAAAATAGTTGTTGGGTCTATTATGGCTCGCGTAGTGCGTTACAAATACCCTCACTAGTCAGAATCCCTACAAGTCTAAGATTCAAGGCACCCTCACTAGTCAGAATCCCTCGCGATCATCATCTAGATCTCAAACTAAAACATCATCTAGATCACAAACTAAACGTAATATAAGCTGCCTCACCGTGACAAATTCACTCAATTTCTACTAGGAGCCGATCACCAAACAATCTGCGTGAAAATATACACCTTTGCTTTTAACATAATGCCAGCTACCAAACAAAACCACTAAGAAATATCACACAGAAATTAAAGAAACTGGATCTGGACAAATCCCAGAGAGTACAAACATAAAAGACCGCTGCCAATGAGTGATCTTTCGCGGCTTACACAAAGCATAATAAATAAATACAAGACAGTGAAATTACCGGATGTAAGACAGACCATCATGAACGGATGAGGTGAATGCACGACCAAGAAGGGGAGTAGGGACGGTGGAGGCGAGAATGCCTTCACTGCCGCCGGAGACGAGGTAAGCACTTCCGACTTCTCTAAATGGGTTTCGATCATAAATGTGGATTGCGGCGTCTACTGATCCAACAGACAATGTGATGACTAAGATTGACAAAATGAGGAGGCATGAAGTCGAACTGGGGCAACAGCTCGCCTCGCCCATTTTCCGGCGAAGCGCTTGTCGGAGAAGGATTCTAGATAGAGAAAGAGCCAAATTAGGAAAGGTGGGAGAAACGTATCAACAGAAGACGGTGGACTGGACTGGAAGTCAGTTGATGTTGGAGGATAAATAACTTGGATTTTTTTTTTTTTTTTTATTAAAACAACTTGGAAATTTGGAATGTATAAGAGCACTCGTATCAGTGTCTCTTAACAGATTTTTTTTTTCTGAGGGCGCTCAATATTATTTTTATCTCGTTTTCAATAAATCAACCGTGCATTAAATCTACATTATACAACATTAAAATAACTATAAATCATAATAAAAAAATGGGAAATTAGGGATAAGGACACAATCTGAAATATTATTAAGCAACAGGACAACTACATATTTTTTATAGGGAGAAGGACAATTGCATAATTTTTATAGAGAGAAGGACAAACAGTGAATCCCGAAAATCGGTGAATCTCCCTAGTGAATCCCGAAATCGGTGAATTTCGATAGTGAATTTTGACGGTGAATCCCGAAAATCGAATCCCGAAATGAATTTTAAAAATTAGTGAATTTCGAATGATGAATTTAAAGTTAATTTCGAAAGTGAATTTCGATAGTGGATAAATAGTTTTGTCCTTTAAAGTTTCAATGATTGTTGATTGATGAAATATTTTATTTAAAAAAAAAACATATTTTAAAAGACAAACACACACACACGCGCTATATATATATATATATATATATATATATATATATATATATATATATAATTTATAATAAAATAATATAATTAATAAAATAATAATAAATAAGTTAGTGGGGTCATATATTACAAAAATATTAGTTTGTATGGATCTTCTAAATATTTATTGAAGAATTCTTTCAGATTGCAGTAGATATAGAATATGGTGTCCAGAATCTGTTGAATACAGATCATGTTAACATATTCTGATGCAGCTGTATTTTAGATGAATCTGAAAAGTTAGAATCTGTAAAATACAGATTTACCATCTCTTATAGATTTTGCTGCAAGTGCTCTAAGATTTGACTATTTATTTTTTTTTAAACAAATTCATTGAAATCTCAAGCTAGCATGGGATTTCTAATTCTGGGTTTGCAACCCCTTATGTTGGTTTATCTTTTTGCTTCATACATCTGATGTAAAGTTTTGTGGAAGTTACCACTCTTTTTTAATAAATAAAAGTTCATTTCAAAAAAAAAAAAAAAAATCATTTGTTTATCAACTTGAGCCATCAATTAAAACAATCGAAACTTGAGAAAATATAATTTAAAATATATAAAATTATTTATTATTCTCCATTTTTTACCCTGTTTAATACATCGACGGTCGCGGCTGATTATCAGAAAATCATTAAGTATTCATGGACTTCATTTAAAAAATAAAAAATTAACAGTCATAGGGTCGGGTAGGACCTTAAACACGGAGAAGATGACTACCTCAGGAATACACGACTATTGCGCCGGTATTGGTTGACGCGACTATATGCCACAGTCATCGGTTTTTCTTTGTCGCTAAAATTGTCACACGGTAAGAAAAGTGCCCGGTGAGAAAGATGATGAGAAAATGGTTTTTTTAAACTTATGAAGAGGTAATGGAAGACTTAAAGATATGCGGCGATTGAGTGATATTTGAGTAGCCTTTGAGTGGCGGTGAGAAAGATGATGAGAAAAAGGTTTTTTTTCTTGAAGAGGTAATGGCAGACTTAAACTTATACGGCGTTTGAGTGATATTTGAGTAGGATTTGATTGAGTTAGGTCATTTACACGAATATCGAAAACCATGTTGTCAAAAATGAGTCACTTATACGTAGGATATAGTGTTAGGAAATCAAACGAGTAGCGCAGCCGAAAATAAAATTTTGATTTCCGATCCAAGGATCGACTTCGTTTAAACAATAAACATATAACGATGAGGACAAAGATTATACCTTTCTTGATCTTAAAGATCGAAGCTTTGACCGTCCGATAGAAGTAGATGCGCGTAAGCCGTCCAAGCGTCCGGCCTCTATCAGTTATCCACGCGAACTGTTGAAATGGTGTCCTAAACCCAATCGGATTGGACCGGATCCGACCCGGTCGGATCATTTCTACTATTTCTTTATGATTATACATATATATAAATGGCTTTTCTATTGTCATATATTTGTTCTTTTAAAGAACCAATTATGAATTGTTATATGATAACGTCCTTAGTATTAAACTGTGATAGAGAAACCATGATAGGCGATTATGGTTGGTGAGATCTCTAAACACTTTAATAAGTTTGATACTTAAATGTCTCTAGGCTGATGTACTATTAAACATGGCATTGATAGTACAAACGGACTAGCACGTATTATATGTCTTCGTCTTTAAGGGGCGGGGATAGATCTCGTCTATCGAAGTGTAAGGACACTTGACCGTACGTGGACGTGTATTAGAGAATGCGTACGTTAGACTGATCCACTTACACTGTTAAGTGTCACACTATGTGACGGTTGTGTAATTATCCTTAGGATCGAAGTCTGCATGGCATCACGGTGTGGATTGTCATGCTTTGATACTATTGAGGTTTCCCTTAACCATAGGGCGATCATGCAGTAGTGATTGGGTATGATATTGAAGCATGCGGAGTATACATGTTTGGTCGTCTGGGAATCGCGTACCCTATCAGTAGGTGAATATCCGAAAGGGCCTTCTTATAAGGAATGTCTTACTCTCGTGAATCTTTGCAAAGTGGAAGTAAATGAGTTACTTCGAGAGAGCATGATATCCAGATTATAAGATACGGTCGTCAATGCTTGACACTCGACGTACGACCGTATGAATATTATTACAGTGATAGAATTCTATTTACACGCTAACCGAGCACATGAAAGGTAGTAGTCATTGCGTATTGACTCTTCCGATGATTGGGGGTCATGGACGTGTTGCTAGACGCTATACATGATCGTTAGAGGTGAAGGGCATTTTCGTAATCGCACCTTATTTCTACGGCCAACATATTCGGAAGCCTATTGGGTCACATACATATGAACATCAAGTCGGATTAAAATATAGTTATAGTTGATAACCAAATAAGGAAAGAATTTATCTCATACTATAAAGGTTATAGTGGTAAATTAATATGGTGGTATTTATTTATTATGAATAAATATAATACACGATATTAATTATGTTGATTAATTAATTATGTATATAGATACATAATTTTGAAATATATATGTATATTGATACACATGTATTTTGTGAATTAATTAATCATAGTGTTATATTAATTAAAGAATATTCTGGAAGCCAATAAATTGGCAAAAAGGGCGCAGATGATGTAGTGTGTCAGTACACTTGGATTGTGCAGTTTAATTAATAAGATTACCATAATATTAATAGTGGATATTAACTGATTTTTGGAAAATAGAATTATGGTAATAAGATAAAGATATTCAATATAAGATATTGGCAATATCTTAGATGTATAAGATATTAAATAAAAGAGATAAATCAATCAAATGGATTTTCCTTATTTTATTAGGAATAGGTTTTCTTTCTCATCAATCTACTAGAAGTTAATCCCAATCAGTTAGGGAGATGAATAGAGGCGCCACTTCTCTTATAAAAGCAAGGGGTGGCTAACTCTTTTATACACCATAATTCCAAGAGCTGATTGTTCTTGTGAAAAATAAAAGAGCTTCTTAAAGAGAGATTAGAGAGAGAAAATGTCGACCTAGCAGTCGAGTTTTTCTAGTAGCAATCCTTTGCGGGATTCCAGCGAGGTGCTCGTGTAGATTATTGGTAGAGGCCGGACACATGGACGGCTCGCGCACATCTACTCCTACCGGACGGTCAAAGCGTCGATCTTTTAGATCAACCAAAGTAGTATTACCGTCCCCTCTCTTTTATGTTTATTGTTTAAACGAAGACGATCCTGGATCGGGAAATCAATTTTTTAAATTTCGCTGCGCTACTCGATTGATTTCCTAACAGTGGTATCGGAGAGGTCTTCGAGCTTAAGTAATAAACATCTTTTATTCACGTGGTAAATTAGATCAAATAGATTAAAACATGTATGATATTGATCCGTAATAGATACACGAAAAGAAAAGAAAAAAGGAAGAGAGGCGGCGGCGGCGGCGGCACCACCGCCATTTTTCGCCGGCGCCGGCCTCCGGTTGCCGGCGGCAGTCGGCACCACCGTCCCCCTCCCCTTCTTGTTTTGTTTTGTGCATCTTTATTTTTCAATACGGTCCATGGTTGGTAATTTCTCTTTTGTTTAGTTGATATCATGTGACTAACCAATGGTTTAAATAGTTTAGTCATTAGGAAGTCATGTGGCATCACCCAATTTGTTAGGAAGAAATAAGTTTTGGTTATGAACCAAATCTAGGCCAATCAAAATTTTTTGAATAGACCTGGCCTCTTCCAAAATATTTGATTTTGGAAAGGGCTTAAGGGCCTAGGCCTTCTCCAAAAATATTTAATTTTTGGAAAAGACCCGGGATGCCTTTAAATTTGGTTTAGACCAAACCAAAGGCATCATTTTGATTAAGAATCAAAAGGAAGAAACAATAGAGACCCACTTGATCTTAATTTTTATTTAAAATAGTTTAAATTCGAAAAATTGAAATTAAAACTTATTCATTAATTAAACGTTAATTAATTAATTGATTGGATGCTTCAATGACACATGTAGTTCAAATTTAATGTTACCTTTTTCATAAGATGTTGATTGTACGGATTAGATAGTAGAAATAATATGATTATATGGACCCGATTGATCATGGACTCGACCAATAGGATAGATGTGAATGCTTTATTTTCTATTAGCTTTTATTGTTGTCCTGGGCCGTTATGAACAACGTGACCTACTTTTATTTTTGCATTATCCCTTTCCCGCAACCCCCCCCCCCCCCTGTGTGCGGCGGGTGTAAAATTTATTAGATAGATTTTTTATGTAAAAATGAATTGAAGACAAAAGATGAAGACAAAAAGAAAGGCGATAAATATCCATGGTGATGGCGCATGTCAAAGATCCATTGGTGGTTGCGGCTACCCTTAGTTGTGGCCCGCGGTTTCGTCAGTTTGTATTCGAAACCGCACTTAGGAAAAGTCCATGATCATACCGGTTATATTGTGCGCAGAATGTTGTGTATGTTTTACTTTATATGATATTGTAGTAATATGCACGTATTAGATGAGACCGTAATTAAATAAAATTAATTAAGTGAGTTCATTTAAAATTACTCCCACGACAAAAATCGAGTTATAATATGTCTCCCAATATTATAGTGACGGTGAAGAGCCCTTATTCGGATCCAACTGATCGGCCAACGTCGGGAGTTGACCTACCTCGGGTATATCGTCATTATCGAGATATGATCGTTATGAGATCTCATGAATACTTGGGTTACGACTCGACTAAGAATCTTGCGGTGATTGGACCACGTCAGGACCGTCTGATTTTAGAGACATGAGGTTGATTATCACATAGACGATCTGAATTGTCAAAGAGTTGACTAGTCAAACCACTGGAAGTCGCGGCCCACGTCGGGGATCGTGTCAACTAGATAGGATTCCAGCCACTAAAGAATCTTGAAAATTATTGAAAGTCAATTGGGAGTAGTTGACTAGTGGGAGCAAAATCATAATCTGAAAGACCATCTTTGATTTTGCATGTATAAACAACACTCGTTTATCTTTATTTTATGTTGTAGTTTTAGCAAACCTTTATATTTTTAAAATCTCGATTAGTAAAAACCAAAATTAAACGACTGTTACCTTTTGAGAAACGTTCTCAAGTTGGTTAAGTAATTTAATCCTTTTAAAATAAGCAATGACACGAGCAATCGCGTTTTCGTAGTTGAAGACAATGAGACTACATATTTGATGGAGTCCTCTAAGACTTTAATTATTAACGGAAGCTCACATATTGGACATAACGATATCCAATGGGTCACTCCCTCATACGATGATGATTATTCAAACATTATATGGATTGGATAAGGATGACCATGTCTAATTTTGGAAAGGTTGTTTTCAAAATTGTAAGATTTAATTATTGACTTAATTCTTAATCATTGCTTAAAAGTAAATTAAATAGTTCATGTTTTGAATATGATTCAAAAGGTTGAATAGACTATTTAACAAACGTTGGATTTTCTTTATGAAAGAAAATTGAAAACACAATTCTTATGATTTTTCTTAAGTCTTATGAAGACTAAGTTAAGAAATACTTACAAGAGTTTGAAGGATTAAAATGGAAAATTAGGGCATGTGCTTAAATAAGAGAACTTATTGAAGTCTCTATTTCAGGCAAGCACGTTGGATGAATCTATCTAAACTCAAGTCAACTCTCGGACATATGATATCCTATGAGTGTGATTAAATTAGAAAGATTAAATAAAGATTTGGAAGGTGAAGCAAACGTTGTAACACTTATCATATTCTGAACCTAGTAAACTGATAAGGGAACTAAATAAATGTTATTATGTTCCGGTTCTAATGAAGAACATGATTTTCAGTTACTTGTTAGGATTTAGTAGACATATTCAATTGTAAGGAATAAATGTTATTCCGATAAAGTTGGAAGAGACTGAATCTAACATACTAGATTGATGTCACTATATAGTTGATATAGGTGAAAAATCTCAACTAGATATTTGTATGGCTGTTATCCTTGATTTTGTGGTTGTTCTAGACATAGTCTCTATGGAAGGGAGGCGTGTAATCAAATGTCATTTAGCTGATGCTGAACCATATGACTATGAATCATGTGGGTTATACGTATCTTGTCCAAAGAGGACTAAAATACCCTTTTATGAAAATGGTTATAAAATCTAGAAAATTGACTAGAGTCTAAACATATATATTGATGTTTGTTGGCTTATGACAATTTATACCATAAATGATTGTTTATCTCTCTTGACTATTTTAGAAATAGTTGAATGTACTTATTGAAGTACGACAACTCTGAAAGCCCGAAAAGTTTGAGCTAGTACGAATATGAGATAAATGAAACTTAGGAATTAATCTTCAATTGGATTGAAGCAATTAATAACTGAAGGGTGTTTCAGAAGTCGTCTGAAAAGGAATCAGATTCTCCCTAAAAGGATATCGTTTTGAGATGCGTGATCGGATTGCGGTTCCGAAATGCAAGTGACACTTTATACGATGAAGTTGTGACGTAAGCCATGCATAGAATCCCTTACCCATTTTGGGATAGTGCCCTTAATCAAAACACATACTTAACCGTGTTCCAAAGAATAAGGTTGAATAAATTCCATATTAAATATGAAAGAGGATAATGTCGAATATATCTTAACCGATGATTTGAAGTTGTCATAGGCAAAGTCAGAAAGGCTTGGTGCCTAGTACGACATATGCAACTTTGTGGAATGTCTTGGCAAGTACGCTAGATATTGTCTACTTTCCCGCGGAACAAAATGTTTGTCTCCAAACATGCTATCTTCTAAAGGAGGTATTTCTTCCAAAATAAATAGTGGGAGTAAATGAGATCTCAAGAGAGTTTGAGAACCACAATGAGAGATTCAACCATAGGATCGTGAGCAGACGCCACATAGTAATGAGGTGTAGAACACTGCTCAGTGTACACAAATGTTTTATAAGTCTGTGGCCTGAAAAGGCTGCTGATGTGTTCATCTTGAAGAATGAATATCTCGCGACTTATGAAGGAATGTTTGAAAGGAAATATTGAGGGATATGGCCAGGAGCCATAATATCTGAATTAGATTCCATCAGTGACAACCATGTTGTGAACCTAGTCTATCTTACCTACAGGGAATGTCCCTGAAAGGCTGACATGGATAGTAATATGATTACCATAAGGCTATAGTGACGGCTGAAGGGTACGGGGTGTAAACTTTGTAATTATCTTTATGTTGCTAACTGAGCCTAGTTCTATTCATACTATGCTTGTTCTAACTTCGTATCATGGTTGTATGATAGTGTTGAAGACGTTGGGCAAACAACTCAATGTTCATAGACGATAACATGATATGTGAGCCCACGAGATCCATTTATGGACTCAAACAAGTTTCTCTAGACAATCTCTTTGTTTGATAACCAAAGGAGTTTGAATTTAGTCAAGAGAAGGGATATGCCCAAAGTAGTGGGAGTGTGTTACGATTTTTGAGTGAGGTATTGGATATCTCTCTCGGGAATCATCTCCCCATGTCACAGTCAATTAATGTTTGGTAATTCAAGGTTTTTACAAGAGAACTTGGATTAGCAGTTCTTATTTTTAGAAATAAGAATATACAGTGATAGATTTAACTACTGTTAGATTATAGTTTACCTATATAGATGTGATGCTAAAAGATTTTAGCATAGATCGCGAAAGGAAATACTGCTAGCCAGTGTTCTCAGGATCTATCTATGTTAGGACGTTAGTCCTAAAGATAAGGTGAAAGACCATTTCTTAGTAAAATCATAATCAAACATTACATATTATCATTACTTTCGCACATGAACGAAAACTCATGCACTCAAACGTATAAGATCTAATTCTAAACACAGATGGAAAAAAAGAAAAAAAAAAACAATGAACCGGTAATTTCGATCGACATTCTTTAAAAAAAATGAGATCTTAAGAGAAAGAGCATGAGAAAAACAAAAAAAATGGTGAAAATTTTGTGATTTTTTTAAGATGTAAATTGAAAATATATAAATGTTTAAACACACTTGAATTAGATTCTCTAAAAGAATACACATTTTTTTTAGTTTACGGAATCTCTATCTAAGATGAAATTCATTAGATTCTTTATTTTACATAATAACATAAATATAAAGGAAATTTTACAGAAATCATATATAAAATAAATTTTAGACAATCTGTAGTTTAAACTAAAAAAATAGAGTATTTGTTGTATCGTTAATTTTCCTAAATTTAAATATTAAAATCTCTTAAATACAATTTTTAAAACATTTATAGTATATATTGCAAGTGTTCTAAGCAGTTTTAATGAGGTAGAAAGAGAAATTGATGGGCAAACAATTCTTTCCGAAGAAGATGAAACAACTAGAAAATAACTGTTATGAAATAATATCATTGATGGATTATCTATTATTCTGATTGATTTACGTAGATTTAAGATTAATTCAGATTATTGTGTTCACATTGTAATCTCTACTATAAATACCATCTTGTATTTTCTCTTGTTCTTCCTCCATTATTTTCATAGTTTTATAACACGTTATCAGCACGAGTCTCAACACACTGAGGAGCAAGAAAAACTCATTTTTCTCCTTTATGATATCACCCAAAACGTTTCCGTCGATTTTTCTTCTGGATCCGAAATCGCATTTCAATATAACTCCTTAAATATTAGCAAAACGTTTCCATCAATTTTTCTTCCGCATCTCATCTCATATAAAGCAACAATACGTGATCGTACTCCACACGGGAAAGAGTTACTTGCCGGAAGATTTGGGTTTCATCAAAAACAAGAGTGGACATATTGTTAGCCATACACGTTAACTTTAGCATCAATCCGCATCTGTCATAGCCATCGGGGAAGTGATTTATTAAATATATTATATAAATTTCTAGTTATACATTTATACTCATCTTTTATCATATATGATTACTTTGTTCTAATGGTCTTGATCATAGTGATCATATCAAGATTACTATAAATATATGATCACGTATTACACGAGACTACCGGCAAAATATTTCATTGTTATAATCTACCAAAATTGCCTTCAATCTGCACAATGTTTATATATATGAATTCATTGATAAAATGGAGTACTGATTTATTTAATTTTGCTTAAAGCCCCCGGACCAACGGACCCAACTAATCCGGAATTTGGCTCGGGTCGTGCCTGCAGAGTCTGATCCGGAGAAATCGAATTTTGTGTCGACCATCATGACAATAGCAACAATATCCATCAAGGCTTCAATGCGGGATGGATTGTATTATATATTGAGAAAAACCACTATTGAATATCGGATCAAATTTGTCCAATGTTACATCAGTGGTGAAGCATTGAGGTAAAATTTTGTTTGTTAATTTATTATACAAGCATATTATTGTGTATATTATATATTATTCCATATTTTAAGGAAGCTAGTGATATTGACTATATGAATATAATGATGGATCAAGTATTCAAGTCAATATCATATTAAAATGTGATCTACATGATCAATTAGATGAATCCCTAAACGATTAATATCTAAGGCGGCAATATTTTGTCTTCTAGACAATTTGAAAAATATATCATCAGATGATCAATATATCATATATCAATATCGAGCATATACATGGATTTGAAGTCCATCGACATGTGGAAAGCTCGAAAAAGTGAATATAAAATTCACAAAAATGGATATATCGTTAATGACGAAAGTGAATACAAAATTCACATATTTGAACGTCGGACATTCCAAATATTTGTAAAAGTGAACTTGAGATTCACAAAAAAAACGTGACGTATTATTCATAAAAATAACTAAGGACCTGAACTCCATTGAAAAAGACATGTTTCCACGAGTGATTTGGAATTCAGAGATATAAATCTACTGAATATATCAATAAATTTATATGATCATCGATAAATGATATTTTATCGTAATGGTATGCCCTTGAAGTGGCACTACCGATTGAAATGATTCGTGATTCATACGAAGTTAATTGTGATGGTTATGTCATAATTAAATAAATAAAAGTCCCACATATGTGGGATATGAAAACTCTGAGTTATCACTGATATGACTAATAAGTCCAGACCAAATAATGACACTCATTCCTTATAAAGAATGAGACTCAGTGTATTAATATTGGTTATGGTCATGGACGAGGACATTCTCTTGATACAGTACTAATATATAATTGGTTGTAATTTTGAGGAAATTATTTTACACGATGCTTTTGAAATTTTAGCATCGTTTGTGGTAAATGAATAAATAAATTGGTTTCTTATCTTTGTATTATTTTGAAACGGCGTGGGAATTTTTATATCGCTTATATGTTACTTTATGTTTTATCAATATATTTTCGACTATAAATTAAATTGACATTGTATGAAAAATACATTATATTGCCATATCATTTAGTTAATTGAATTGATATTAACCATAACTTTACAATAATTGCATGATCATTGAAGTAATTAATGCATTCATTGTATTTTGGCAAAAGTGTTTGCATTGATTTTAATAAATAAAATCATATTTGTTTATTCAATGAAAAGATTTTATTTTTTTATGATTATTATAAGAATAGTGATAATCATTAATGTGATTATTTATACATATCTTTATTACAAACGAGATATATTCAACCTGCGGTTTTTGAAAAATGAATACCATGTATATGGTCGTCTCTGATTGTAAGACGCATTTGATCTATAATTCAAAATTCGTTGCCTAGTTGTGGTAAGAATGAATATGACAACATATTATAATGCTTTATTATTGAGTGAAATTATTCATAATGATTGATTCACGAATTGTAATACTGGATAATTGTCTCTCGGATCCACTAGCATTTACAATATCAATTTGATTTGCTTGAACTGATACATATAATTTTCTATTTAAAATAATTAATCATTGTAATTCATTTATATTATGTGACAATTGTTATAAAAATTAATTGCTCATTTCGTTCTAAGGAAGAAATGGAGCTGGAACATGAGGGCAATTAAATTGCCTCATCGATAGTGCGACACGCACGTTATATTGAGAAACAAGTTCTCAAAAGAATTAACGAGAGATGCAAATGATAATGCAATATGCAAGTGCTATATTGAAACAAAATTGTTTGAAATAAAGCACTATGCTCTGTCAAGTCTCGATTTTTTTTGAGTAATATGGGTGTTATATCTAGATTAAAATATTTGCTTTATATACTATTTCCCGATGAAATGTGTATAAACAATGTGTTTGAAAATAATGATATATGTCCATTCCACGAAGAGAATGTGACTGATACTACATGCATCATTTAAAACAATGATATATGTATCATATTATATGAGATGCATCACAGTCATTCTGTGAAATGAATGCGACAAAATTAAGTATTTAAGATGCATATAGTGATTTTGAATATTGTGGTTATAAACATTCTTTATGTGAGAATCCCACTAGAATTGGGATGGCGATTCAAGAACATTGGTATAACTCGATATATTGTATCCATAATTGTGAACGGATATAATATTTCTATATGAGACAAAATTCCTCCACAAATCGAAAAATATAAAAGAAGTTTGTTGATACCCGCATAAGAGGATCTCACATTAAAATGTTGAATCCGTCACGGGTTATTGCAAATTTTCGACATATCGATTATGAAAAAATGTTGTCCGAGAATGAGGGGAGGAAAACCCAATATGAATTATATCTCGTGACAAACTTCGACATAAAGAACTATGAGTTCACATATCATTCATTGATATCAAACCCATGAAGGGTAGATTTTATGCACATTTTGCATACATCAAATATTTTCTGAGAAAAATGGAGAAATGAACCAAAAGTTCAATGTCTCGTTCGAGTGATTTCTCTACATATGATGTATAATTTGAACGATTCTTGAAGAATCTGAAATCACATAGTGGTATATAAAGCGCAAGAGAGATAGTATTTTCAAAAATCTTATGAAACGAGATATTTAATGAAACCACTATGTTTAAATGTGTAAATCGCTTGAAGCAAATAAAAGAGCATCAAGTTATAGCTCGGTGCAACATGTTTGATGAAGATCGATTCTCGGCATTAGGGGGAGATAAAGAAAACCCCATGTTAGAATAAAAGAATGCCGATAAACTTTAACAACATAAACGATCTTCCACGCATCAGTTTAACTTGTTAGGTGTAGTGCCCGAAAGACAATTTGTATAATTGTTTTTAACAATGGATGACAGATTTTATCTCACCTTATTACTTGCTTTGTGCTTGTAAATAATACACTGCTGCAAACCCTAAATATATCTGTATGTAACCACTTAACTCAGTGTATGGATTACACGTGAGGATTGAGTTAGTGGTGATATACTTAAATTGTTAGTCCGTGGTAAACTTAATCAGAGTTTAGGGTCTCTTGATTAAAACACCAATAATGCACCCAGAACACCTTAGGGTGTGATAGTCTTATCCGGACTGTCGGTAGAGAGTACCTACGTGGGGCATTTATATATGATGGCATTCATATAGGATTTGGACCGATTTAATCAGTATTTCTTGGTATAATTCCGTAATCGAGGAATCTTATTAAATCATTAGATGATCATATATGGATCAACCTTAATCCCGAGGTGATCACGGGGTCTTTGCTTGTCTCGGGGTAGTGTTTGATGTGTTAGTTACGGTTCACTTAGATATGTGTTCCAAGCCACTTCTCATTGGCACTATCTCCGATGAGTGAGTAGTTCGATTTTCACGGACATGGAATCCATTCCTTCCTGTGGGAAGTAGAGAGACAGTCCCCTTATTTGTTAGCCCTAAGAAAGTGATCGATCCCGGGAGTTTCGCATTTGACTAATTAGCTACTAGTTAGATATGCATACTAATTGATCATCAGGGGGTTGATGGTAAATAAGGATAAGATATTCTGAGTCGGGTTCACGGAGACTTCCCACTCGAATGGACGATCATGGAGGGTTAATCCGTATGTAGTGATTATATCAATGGACGCTTATTCACTCTATGGGTTGAGTATAAGTATACATCTATAATCGGTAGAGTTCGGTTTCGGGTTTATGGTGGCGTAATCCCGGAATTAATAATTAATGTACTTATTCTGTTCGATGAATAATTAATTATTGGAGCTACGGTTATAGGTCCATGGTCCCCGATGTGGCTTCTGTAATTCGGATTAATAATCTTGTTACTTGGGCCTTAGTGATAATTAATTGGTACAGAATTTGATTAATTGATATGCATGAATATTATTTAGTTGGGCTAAATAATATAATACACATAAAAGACATTTTATGTGGGCTTTTAAACCCTAGGGGTGGCGCCTCATACTTCATTAAATGCAAGATTTGATTTTCTTGTGTGATTAATGATTAATAAAAGATGATTTATTTGTAATTGATTGATTGATTAATCACAATCTTTTATAAATGGAATTATCCTTTATTGTGATTTCTTTTTAATTATTTATTTAATTAATTAGAAACTTGGAGGCCAAGGATTTACTCTCCTATATAAAGAGAGTTCTTCCAAGACATATACAATGGAAAATTTCGCCCCACTCATTAAAAAGAGAGAAAAGAATTTGTTTCTCTTGTCTAGGGTTTTAGAGGAAGAAAAACTTGGTGTTGCATATCAAGGAGGTTTGAGTATCAAGAAGGGTGTCCACCAACCGCCGTTTGGAGAACACATCGGAAGATCTTGGCTTCTCTTCCTACTATTGGTAACATAATCTTAAACCCCCTTGTAGTAGTTTAAGTCCTTTAATTATGTATTGTGATGTATGAATCGTGATCCATCCGCTGCGCGTAGATCTAATTCGTTTAGATCTAAGAACCTGCATCCTTCATAACTGATTTGCGAAAATAATTTACTTGTAGTATTTAACAAGTAACCCGCCAGATGCCGTTATTGAAATTAAATGAATGACTATTTATAAAGGCACCAACAATATGATTGATGATATTTCTCTATGCCAGAAGCGTAGAATACCGATCGGTGTAAAAGATAAATATCCGCAGAAAATAAATTCATAATCAGCCACTCATGAAATCTCTTAAAGAGATCCGTCTTCAAGACGAAAACCCTAAATAAAATCGCACGTGCATCAAATGATTTAATATTGGGGTTGCGGAACAACCAATCCATACATTAATAAGGAATTTGTTTATTCTAACATCGAATTAGCAATAAATTTTATGGGAGAAATTTGTCGACGACATATTTGCCTCTTTAAGTGCTATTATAATATCGGATCCAGTACCTAAGTCATCAGCAGAGTGTCAGAAACACTCAAACTAGGTAAAAATGAAATAAGCAATTGAGGTTGAGTTTGAATTGGAAATATTTGTTTGTTAATGATCAAATATATCCTCTCATTATAGATAATATTATGTTCCGCTAATTAATATATCTGGCAGTAAATTTGAATTTTCATATGTCATGACCGCATATTTATGGGTCGTTGGACATGAATATTGATATGAAAATCCTTGATGGATTTCAAAATGAATTAATATGACAATCGCAACATGTATATGGCTAAGGTCGTTAACATTCATGTTGAATGTAGTATGACCAGTTGAGTAGATTCCTATTGAGAAAGGAATATATATATAAATAATGCATGGTTAATGTCATAAATTTTAAGGAATTACGATGCATGATAGTGAAAATATATGCATGCAAATTTCAATTATATTACTTCCCTCATTATTTAGATGATTACAGTGTTGATTGTGTTGCATGTGTTGCACAAGTGAGTAGTGGGAATGACACTTATTAGCCCCTACATTCGACTATCCAATAAACTCTAAAAGAGAGTGATATGCAAAAGTACACTCTAGTAGATTTGTTCACTAAGATTATTTCTACATTGGTTTTGGATAATAAGTGTTTATAATACTGAAATGCATACATTTGAAAGATTGTTGTCGTCAGGAAGAGCGACAATTTCAAAAAATTTGTGTGGATTTGGTCTTAAAACCAATGATTGTACTCTTTTCCCCTTTAACCAAGTTTTTCCCAAAGGGCTTTCTTAGTTAAAGGTTTTTAATGAGGCAGTTAGTGCAACACATAGAAACACATATGACATGAACTGTTTACCTTGTCTAGTTTTTTTTTCCCAGTGCGTTTTTCTAGAAAAGTTAATAGTACATGATATATACGTTATGCAACTACGATCGAGACAATCAATTCTACCATTATTCATTGAGACATTGTCTAGATGAGAATGAAAATCATTTAACTGTACTGTATGAAGACAATGCATCTTGCATATCTCAATTGAATTGGCTATACTAATGGGGATAGAACAAAACATATTTCACCCAAGTTCTTCTTTACTCATGATTTGCAAAAGAATGAGGAGATTGATGTGCAACAGATCCGGTCAACCGATAATCCGGCAGAATTATTTATCAAGACATTGTCGACTGCAACATTTGAAAGACCAGTGAAGAGTATTGGGATGCGGCAATTGAAATATCTAAATTGATGTTTGGTTCAGGGGGAGTAAATCATACAGATAAATATGTACTCTTTTTCCTTAACTAAGTTTTTTTCCAACTGGGTTTTCTCTTAGTAAGATTTTAATGAGGCCTATCATATCTGTTGTATTTTTAATAATAGATATCCAAAGGGGAGTTTTATGAAATAATATCATTGATGGATTATCTATTATTCTGATTGATTTACGTAGATTTGAGATTAATTCCGATTTTTGTGTTCACATTGTAATCACTACTATAAATACCCTCTTATACTATTGGAATAAGAAAAACAATTTTCCCTTCTTCTATACTTGTATTTCCTCTTGTTCTTCCTCCATTATTTTCATAGTTTTATAACAATAACTTCTTTCTTTCTTTCTTTTTTCTTTTTTTTTTTTTTTTAATAATATTTTGAAGGTGTCCTGAATGCATAATAAAATTCTGAAATGGCATTATGGAAAAATACTAGTGATTGGGTGTGTCATGCAAAGCACGGCATGCCCTTTCCAATTATATTGTATTTAAAATTGCACCTAAATAACATGACATTTTGATTCATAAAAAAGTAAGAGATAGTCACTGCATCTAGCAAGATGAAATCAAAGAAGGAACAAAAACACGATAAAAATTCATACATGTATTAAGAAAGTGACGGTGCCCATAATAAGTTACAAAACTTTCAAAATATGCATGGATTAAGAAAGTAACGGTGCTCATAATAAGTTACAAATTCCAAAATTAAGTATGGCTGCTGGAAATGTTTGATGCAATACATGATATTGTTCGCATCACAAATGAGCAATCTACAACCATACAATATGCAACATTATGAATTGTTCGCTTCACAAATGTAACATAATATGAATTACCCGAATAGACTCTCAACATGTTACCAAAAACATAAATGTATAAAACATGCCTAATAAGTGTGTACTTTGCCGTGGAAGCATAATCTTCACGGATCCCATTTCTTGAAAATGCAGAAATGCATAGCTTCCATTTGCCTTTTGTAGGCACAGTAACTAATATGTGAAGTCCAAGATATCACTCTACGAATTGAGTAATTTAAAGGAGCATCTTTTGGCACAATGATTTATGCCGACCGAGTAATAATAAAAAAAAACATGGTTATTATTACGAACTAACTCGAGTAAGATATTAAGCGTTTTCTTGACCAAATACTTGCCAGAAAGATCTAATGTGTACGTTTGATACTTCCTGTAATAGAGTAATAGTATTGGGATGGAATGGAACTTCATAAAAACTCCCATTGACCAAAACTTGGTTGGCAAAGTTCCGAATTCCACCTAAAATTGTGTCAGAATCAAGGGAGTCAAAAAACACATAAACTACTACGGAATAAATTGAAGAAAAAAGAGTGTATAAGAACAAAACTAAAAGATCACAAACCTTATAAAACCATTCAGAGAATCCTTGCTCCGAATTGGCTTGTTGGAGAACAATATTCCACGAAGTGGTTTTCCGTCTATAATAGTTTTGATGGAATAGCCTTCTGCAAAGCTTTTCGTCACCGTAGCTTGAAATGTCTTTTTCCCTGCTGGAGGCTGGTAACTGTGCAAATAAAAGTTCTATTGGCCTGCAGTCAAATGCATGTATTCTCCAAAGTAGGTTAACCAGCGTATTCAACAATAAATTGTATCCTCTCGACTTTCAGACATGCTTGCGAATTTTCTGAGAGCACCCACAATTTAGCTTTTAATGATGAAAACTTCAACTAACACAAAAATGGAAGCTACTAAATACCAACACCATAATGAGTAACCACAAGATCCTCAAATGAAACAAGCATCATATCACCTATATCCAGTACAGACAGACAACTTTTAACAAAACCTGCCATCGACTCAATTCATGACACAAAAACAATCACTTAAAGCGATCAAAAGCATTTCGGGGTAAAACGTGCTCAATAACTTGTTTGGTGATATTCAAGAAGGGGATGCAAGCTTAATTTTCATCATTCTACTTGATACAATGAGAGAAAAAAACATAAAGATAATCAAGACTGTAATATAATAACAAAAAAATACAACAACTTATAAAGCTTAGACAACAAGCCCACAGAAAATAAAAAATGAAAGAGCTAATGCAGGCTGCTAATTGCGTTGCATGGATACTTATGTGCAGAGAAGCAGAAAAGATACATACCCAGTGCAGTAGGCAACCCTGACCATATCAATAATGTCCATTTCTCATGAAAACCTACCCCGTTATGATCAGCAGCTACACCAATACAAAAACACAAACAAGCAAAACAATGGATGCCGAAACACCACCTAATGAAACATAAGGCAACAAACTGAAACTTCTCATATATCCCGTAAACAAAAACAAGATTTCAAAAACAATGTGAGAAATCATTCAGAATCCTCCAACACGGTCAAACATCATAAACGACATAACAACGTGTGAGGAGGAAAAAGACATATGATGCAGCATCAAACAACATATACAACAGTAAATATAGCTCAGATCTGAAAGTAATACTACTAATAAAAAAATAAAAAATGACAAAGAGTAAACAAATCAAAATGAGGGAAGTAGTAGTCTTTTTCAACATCGCCATAGTCAGAAGAAGCTAAATTAATGGGGCCAGAGTCCAAAAGGACAAAAAAAGATACAAAATGGGAAAAAAAATGACAAGAAAAAAAAATGGTTGAGAAGGACAAAAACGCGCCTGTTACTACATGTGTTACTACATTTGGTTGTAGCAACATGTAGTAACACATGTAGTAACATGCGCGTTTTTGGTCCTTCTCGACCACTATATTTTTTTCTTGTCATTTTTCCTCATTTTAGATCAAAAACAGTCTTTTACAACCTTTAACCTTAAATTAATTGCTTTGAACTGGGACTCAATTCTTGAAAGGAAAAGGCATGGCTTCTTTAAAGGTTTTGAGAGTTCTTGCTCATATTTTATTAGCATTTCACAGTAAGCGTCCATGAATTGATCACGTGATGGATCTTCACTAAGACAGCTTTTGTTGCTACCACATATGGATGCAGCTGCTTCAAATGCTTCCTGTAACCTTGCTACCACTTCTGGTGGTGCTCCTATCTACACACCAGAAAGAAAGTTTCATTTCTATTAAAAAAAGAAAGCCCTTTTCACAAGGTTTTCATTTACACATCATTTTGAAGAAAAGTTGAAGGAAACTAACAAAACCCTTTTCTTGAACACAAGTTTTACCAACCCTTTTCAGAATACACAAGTTCTAAAGTTTAAATGATGAATTCAATCAGAAAATTTTGAGAGTTTCGCCAAAGTTTCAGTCTTTATCATCAAAACAACAAATTTTCTTCAATTTCCTTTTTTCCCGTGTATTGAGTAACGTAAATAATGCATTTCATCAGAAAAATTTGAGGGTTTTGCCAAAGTTTCAAAATTTAACTTCAAAACAACAATTTTCTTAATTTTTTACCCAACACATATGATGAATATGAAGCTGTGCGTCAAAGAAACTTACCTGAATCTCGCCAAATCTATCACCAAACGTATTATACACATCTTGTTTTTGCCAACTTTACAAATCATACATAAACATCTTGGAAAGATCTAGTGGAATTTAAGGGCTTACACGATTTTTGTGGCTATTAGTATTGCTAAACAGGCTAAATTACAATTTTGATCCTCTAACTAGACACGTTTTTCGATTTTGGTCCTGATTTTTCTCCGGCGACAATTTTAGTCCTGTAAGTGGTCTTTTTTTGAAAAAATAGTCACGAACGCCGGAAAAACCACTTTTGTGACTAAAATTGTCGCCGAAAAAAACCACTTACGTGACTAAAATTGTCGCCGGAAAAGACGAATTTTAGTCCGTCTATTTTTCCGGCGTTCGCGACTATTTTTACAAAAAAAAAAAAACCACTTAAAGCGACTAAAATTATTCTTAGAAAAACCAGGACCAAAATCGGAAAACGTGTCTAGTTAGAGGACCAAAATTGTAATTTAGCCTTGCTAAACAGCTGTACCCGGTGAATTCATGATTGGAGATGCTCTGATATATAAATATTGTGTGTAGGAAACAAATAATAAAAGGTAAAAAAAATGCATTAGACATCTGTCAGGCAAAGAGTTCCATATGCAAAGTGCAAAATTGACTATCGTAGCTTAAGGATGAGCTTCTTTCTCCTCTATTTTAACCTTATCGAAAGCCGCTTTCGCTGCTGTTGCTACTTGCTCTTCCTGTAATCGGAAGGAATTGAAACACTTGGAGCAAAGATTCATTGTCGAAGCTGATCCAAAAAAAAAACCCACCCGTTTGCGCATAGCCCAGACTCCAATGGTTGGAATCCGGTACCGTCGTTCATCTTGCTGCCCTCAGATCCGCCCATTTATTCTTCAACAACAAAGAATAATAATTTGTAAAAAAATGGAGAATACAGTGGGTTTTTGCAGGATAAAGAGGAAAAGTACAGAGATTGTTAATCAAGAAAATAGATTTATCAGAGTTCAAAAAAATAGCGCTTTCTTGGTACCCAAAAGTCTGGGAAATGACGATGGTGACAAGTGCATCAAAGAAAATCTGTGTACCACAGCAAGAAGTAAAGCATTACAGCTGTAACGGGTCGTAATTAGAGTAATATTAAAATAAAATAAAAACTAACAAAAAATGCAAGGTGCCTTTGACAGGTGGCAGCTCTGGAACAACTCCGATTTTTGCAAAATGAACGTGGCCTCATGTGGGGGGTTTGTTTTGTGCCTTACCATTTTGAATAGTGATATATCAATTATTTCTTCTATCACAATATATTACACAACATAATCAATATCACACATTTTGTTGGACTCTATCACAATAAATAATTAATCATTTTTATCAACGGATACCAAACGGTAGTGGTTTGTATACTAAATGTGTAGTGCACATATCATTTTCCTACCATTTTATAGGTGTTGTGTTGTAGTGTAGGTGGTGGTGGTGGTGGTGGTAGTAGGTAGAAGAAATAAACCAATAAAGAAATAAACCAATAAAGAAATAAAGAAATTACAATATGCAGATTTTTCGGACGGGAACGAGAGTTTGGAGAATGCGTTTGAAGCCTCCTTCAAACCAACAAAGCTCCTACAATTTTGCCTCTTCCATGGCTTCTCTCTATTCTCTTGTTCTGCCCAACCCACACCGTCCTCTCCGCCGTCACGGTCTTCAAAACTCCACATTCTATGTCTCCACCACCGCCCAGCAACAACAACATCAACCCCCTACCACCTCCGGTTCACCACCACCAGAAAAGAAGTCTTTTGCTGTGGCTACAGGGGAGCTTTTTCTCGGAATTGCTTCCAGAATTATAAGCCGGCCATCGAATCGATCAATTAATAATGTCGGGGAGGGAGTTGAGGTTGATAACAATCGGTTGGGACCTGGGGTGGTGGTGTCCCCGGAGAATGATCAGAAGAGGGAGAGGTGGTGGATGCGGAGAAGTAGAGAAAGGATTGCCTCTGTGGTGGAGGATCCTGTACAGCCGGTGGTTTTGTGGGAGCAGAGTGCGAAGGATGTGGAGGCTGAACGTGACCGGAAGGCGGTTACTAGCCCTGGGTTTAGTTTCTCTGCTGCTGGGCTTTTGTTTTCCTATCATCTTGGTGTGGCTCAATTGCTCATTGAGAAAGGATATATTAAGGTTCTTCTTCTTCTTTTTTTCTCAAGTTTTTTTTTTTTGTTTCTTGAAAAGAAAATTTCATTGTATTTTGTGATTTTTTTTTTCTCATAAAGGAGACAACACCATTAGCTGGTTCCTCTGCTGGTGCAATAGTTTGTGCTGTCATTGCTTCTGGGGAAACCATGCAAGAGGCTTTAAGAGCTACCAAAATCTTAGCTGAGGATTGTCGGCAAAAAGGAACTGCCTTTCGCCTAGGCGTAAGTTCATGCTTTCGTAAATATATCAATGTCATGCCATTCTTTATAAACTTTTCCTGCAGCTGAGCACCTTGCTTTTCTAATGCTTTCTGAATTAATCATATATTTGGTGTAGCTACTGGCTGAACACAGTTTAATTTCAACAACTCTCTAGCAGTGTTCTAAAAATCGGTCTAGGTTAGGCGGGTATCAGGCGTCTAGAATATAGCCTAGGCAGGCTGGTCTAGCTGGCACGGAGTTATCCGGGCTTCTTCCTCGAGTCATGTCATGATGGCCCGGGACGGGTCCGGGACAGGTCTAGGTGGGTCCTGAATGGGTCTAGGCGGTACTGTTAAGGCAAAGACTGACATCAAAGAGGCTTTGAAGAATAAGGAGGACAAGTATAAACCTATACATGACAAAATGGATAACAAAGGAAAGGGGGCGTATTGATACTCCACCTCATTTGACGGCTTACTTGTTTCAGAAAAAACCTAGGCGCCCCCTCACCGCTTTACTAGCGTTCAACGTCTTTTAGAACAATGCTCTCTAGGATAATTTGATTCCTTTGTGGATGTAGACTGACTTTTCAAAATTCATACCCCAGTTAAAGTATACTATGCGAAGTGAAGAGAGGAGGAGTGATCACTAGATGAACAGGTAATGAAATGAAGTTTCTCCATCGAAGCCTCAAATAAAAAATGTATAAACCCTCTGAATAACTAAGAAAATAATAAGGTTTTGTTTGACCAATCAAGATATTGGCTAAAATCTTCATTTAAAATGATTTTAAAATATACGTTTTAAATTCTGGGGGTCTAATTATCTAATCCAAGGACTTTTATTCTTCTTGGCATCTGTTATTTTATCACAAATCTTTTTGGTTCTTAAAAAGAAACAGTTTGAGAACTTTGATTTTTTTTCTTTTTCGGTGGGGGTGGGGGTGGGGGCAAAGATGTTAGAGGGCAAATTGCACAGTCAAAGCAGTGAGTAACCCCAGGTACTAGGTTGAATTCTTCTCACCTTAAGATAATGTTTTTGTAAGAATTAAAGCAATGAGAAAAGTATTCTTATTTATTAGAATAGAAAGCTCATTAGGATAGAAAAGCAAAGAGACTTCCCCTTTATAGAAATAGGAGAAGCCTTGCAACGGCTATAAAGTATCCAGAAAGCACTGTTCCAACGACTAGTTGGACAGTGGGACACTTGGAGAAAAAGTAGGAAAGAGAGGGAGAAAAAGGCCCTCTTTACAGCAAAATTAAACACTAAATTCTAACAGTTTTGATAGAAGCTAATTGATGTTGAAGTCTAAATGAAGAGGAAGAAAGAGAGCTACGAGCTCACCATTTTCATTGATGAAAAGTTGCAAAATGATATCTGCCTATGCATATCCCAGGGGTTCAGATGTTAACCTAGCAAGCTATACTAGCAACCTAATAAATAGACATACTCCAACTAATCAAAAATGGGTCCTACTTGTTTAAAGTAGAAGGGCCCCAATAGCGAGCTCAGCTATTTTTTAATAACTTGGGCCATAGTGGGTAGTGGCCAACTCAGCATCGATGCTAGGTTATGTCCTACGTCAGTTCATCTCGCCCCTATGAAAACTTGTCCAAGGTGATGTCCGTTGGATATGAAGATGTAACTCTCTCCCGGGTGAAAAGTAAACATCAGAGCATTAAGGTGTGTCAATCTTGATCCATTTATCTCTCGCTCTCTCTCAAAAAAAAAAAAAAAAAAAAAAAAAAAAAAAAATCTTCATCCATCTGTTATAAGGTTGATGTTCAGAAGGATGCATATTGCAAAACACAAAACAGTGGCAACACTACCCACTGCAGGCACCATTGCACCTTCAGCTGCCATTCTCTTCATTGTAAAAGTTGGTGCAGCAGTCTGGCTAGACAGGCTGTACCTCTTTCCACCCCTTTTGTTTGCCTTTTGTTGCAAAAGTGAAGACATCTCAAGTGCAGTAAACATGATGATTGCTGCATACAGACTTAGAAGAAATGTCCTTGTACCTTCAACTGCTAGGAAGGTAGCTATTTTGTTATCTTCCTCTTATAACTGACAGATATGGATATGTATCCTCCGAGAGCAGCATGGACATCGAGTTTAGAGCCCTCAACTCAGCAACGTATTTGATTAGAATGATGAAGGCTATTGCTCGATCACATCCTCTCCCTTTAAAATTTTCCAAAAGCTTCACCTTTTTCTTAGGGCCCTTACCTTTTCTTACTTTAAAGCAGGAATTTAGGGTTTCTTCAAGATTTGTCAGCCGGAGAAGCTTCAGATCCCTTTCTGACTTTTATGAGGAAGCAGAAGTAGGTGTTTTGTCAATGTTGATTCCTGTTTCTAATTAAGAAGTCTTTCAAGTATACTGAATTCTGTTGAAAGCTGCGACAATAAAGATTTCAATCTCTGCTGAACAGTTTCATTGCCTTCGTCCATGAAAACCAGCCTGAAGATCTTGAAATACTCTGTCAGAAGCTGAAATTTAGGCGGTAATAGAGCCGAACCCGGAACAGTTATTGTTAATATAACACCCAGAACAACCATCAGCCATCAAAGACATTCCAGCCATCAAAGTAGTCAAGTCTCAGCAATTGTGCATCACAAACCAGGTGATTACAAAGTTACAAAGCATAATAAAGGCAAAATAGAACGGTGGATTCTTTCTTGTGAAAAAACGAACCAAGAATAACCCAGCCACTAATGGAGGAGTGATGAACAGTCTGGGAAATCCAACAAAAACTGCACCTCTTTAAACCTTCCACAACTTCCCCAGAACCATGTTTATCCGTTTCCCATCACCCCAGCGCTATTTTTCCTCTTCCTAGAGGTCCATACTTTATCAGAAACTGCTCCAAACACAGAAAAAGGAAATAAACAAGCCCAAAATATTTTGATTGATTGGAGGAGGTGGAAGGGGATGAATCACCCCCCTAATTGAGTCCTCAACTTATCAACAATAGCGTCTTCTTGAAAACAATTAAAGCTGTTACTAATAACACCATCTGATTGTTAAGTGAATATCATTGTGCCAAGTATACTTCCAGCTAATTCTTGAAGCCCCAGTTGGTTGACAAACAAATGCTTCCACCCGGATCAAACAAGAACACATCCATTTCAGAATAAGCCCCAAACAATAACTCTAACAACAAGAATTTAGATATTTTCTCCTTCAACCATATTCAGCCCCAATTGGATTCTTTTGCCACAGATGGCACTATTCCACCACAGAAGCAGGACTCCAGCAACCTTGGAGGTGGGACTTTCGTACAAGCCCAAGTTGATAGGTGCAAATAGCCTTAGCAGGTGCACAAGGGTGCAATGTTAGAACATTTGGTTCATGAAGTACTCCAAGAAACAGGGCATTCTGATTTCAATATGGTTCCTCCAACTCCAAAGTCTATGCTAATGAGTAAATTTGATAGGTCTCTTCAGTTGGTGGTGAAAAATTATCAGTATCATTCTTGATACTTCTCCCACTGTTTTCAGGCTCCACAATGTTATTAGTCTTGTTAAATATAGAAGAATAAAAGAGTGTGAAACTGACATTGTTTATTATGCTGAGCTTGAAAGAGTACAGACTCTTAAATAGGCTTTGTACAGCCGACTTAAGGCTGGACTAGCCGATTCACCCTACCTTGGCGTGGAAGAATACACCTTATTAAATAATAGAGGTAAAAGGTAAATAACACCACATAGCTAAGCCCTAGGCTGACTGGCCGACTTAACATACATTAAAATAATAATAAAACAGACTCCTTCGACAAGTCTCTTCATTGACTCCAACTTGTGTTTCTCCATTATCAGTATGTACCATATGCACCAAACCGTAGCAGATTTTGCTTCCATTAGAATCTGAAAACTCTCCACATGATGCACAGTAATCGTTTCCGAAAAAAAATCCACATTTGCAAGAATCGCAACATTGCTTCAGATAATGATGTGAATCATGGGTAGATGTCTTGTTAGAAAGAAAAATAAGATCATATTCATCCCGCTTACCTTTCATGGAATCAACTAATCCATTCCATGAATATGGAATTATGGATAATTCAAACCAGACTCACCTTTTGTGTAATCAACTTGAGAGCAGAACCCATCGGACGCCAACCCAGTAGATGCACTGCTTCAGTGTGCCCGGTTTGCAGTTGGAAACAAGTGATGGGACTTTCGTTGAACATCTGGTGGGCAAGAATCTGGACCTCAAGAGTTTCTTCATCCTGAACCGTGAAGAATTATGGTTCTTACCACCTAAGAACCTATCGTCATGCAACCTTTTCCACTGCGCATAAGCTTCCCATTAAGCTTGTGGGCTGCTAGCTTACATCGAATATGCTCCAGTGGGTTCATCTCTTCAAAATAGCCTTCGATTGCGTCACGATAATCCAGTCCCTGAAATCCACCATATGTGAAGACCCGTAAAGTCCGCTGTTTGGTGGCGTGAGACCCATCACAGGTACGCCCTTGTTGAGAATGTTGATTGAAGAAATCTTGGTGGTTCATATGGTATTTGTATCTTCCAAAATATTCAGACCTGGGTCTTCTGGTGTGGTGACGTTCATGATTCTCATTGATTTCACCAACTTGATTACGTGGAAAAACTTGTTCTGCATGTCGGCAGCCATAATCAGCTTCATGTTTTAACTTTTCAACAACCTGACGTACTTTAATCATGGCAAAGTCAAGCTTTGGTCGAGCTTTGAAATTGCATCCCAAAGGGCCCTCGAATCCCGAACTCCATCGCAGATCCAGTGACTTCCTCCATCAATTCAGGCCATTGTACAGCACCATTTTCAGTGATGAAATGTTGCAAAATGATATTCTACATCTGGTTATCCCCTAATCCCAGAAGTTATTTTAACCTAGCAAGCTGTACTAGCGGCCCTGCTGCACTACATGCAGCATAGGTACAAGACACATACTTTAACAATTAAAGAACCGGGTCCTACATGTTTAAAATAAAAGGGTCCCAATGGCCAGCTCAGTTAAAGTTTAATTACTTGGGCCATAGCGGCCAACTCAACATCAACGCAAGGTTATCAACACCACTAACCTTTCCTCATGAGCTGGGTTGAACTTGAACTTCCGAGTAAATCAGACAATGTTCTTCCATCCAGAAGGAAGATAATCAGTATGCAACTCCACCAGTTGTCCTCAATGCAATAATTCTTGGGAGTTGGGACTCTGCTGTTCTTCTGTATGGAATGTTAAAAGCATTGAATATAATCCCCCATCTCTCTTCCTATCCAACGCTTTGTTAAGCCATACTGTACTCATCCACCTCCCAACTATAATCACTTTCAAACAGTCGGCAGGCTCTTTTCAATTTAAAATTTCCATTAAATCCAAGAGCCAAAATTAGCTAAAGTTTAACTCATGGTCAGCATTTATACACTAGCAAGACTTGATGAATGTTATATTTGATCCCACCTGTAACTTTAATTGGTAGGTTGAATTTCTGTTGGTGCATTGGTGCATCGTGGGTGTGTAGAATCACTAAAATTAGAAAACTTTATACCAAGTAGCGTAATGCATTTTATGAGCTGAATGTATTACTGCAGGCGTACGAATTAGCAGAACTAAACTGACCTTTATTTTTATTTTTGTCCTCGTTTAAGCTTTTTGTAGAGTTTTATAGGAATGGAAACTCCTTTTATTATAATAATATGATGAATTAGCAATGTGCTAATACCTTTAAATACACAGTCCGGTAGGAGTTGGATAAGCATACAACTCTATCTTATCACAACTTAAATAAAAACAAACTCCTAACAACCTTTATTCTCCTAATTTATCCGAAATAAATAACAAACTAACTCGCATATTAGTTAGGTCAATACGCAGCTTATAGATAACAAATACCGAAATAATAATAAATATAAAATGACTACTAAGGACAGCTGCATATTCCAACACCCCCCCTCAAGTTGGTGCATGAATATCCTTCATCCCCAACTTGCTGACAAACTTCTGGAAATCTGGTTTCATCAGTGCCTTGGTGAGGCCATCAGCTGTCTGTTTAGGAGAGGGAAGAAATGGAATACATAGGGTGCCTTCTTCCATCTTCTCTTTTGATAAAATGTCTGTCAATGTCCACATGCTTGGTCCTGTCATGCTGCACTGGTTCATTAACTATATCAATTGCCCCTTTGTTGTCACAGAACAGCTTCAAAGGCATACCGCACCGGACTCTTAGGTCTTGTAGTACCCTCCTCCTTATCCACATTTCTTCACATATACCTTGGGCCACAAACTCTAAGTTCGATTCCGAGTCGCTCCGAGACCACATTCTCGTTTTTTGCTCCTCCACGTGACTAGATTGCCCCAAACAAAGGTGCAATACCCAAACCCGCGATCTTCCGGGTCTTGACACAACTTCCCCGCCGCATCCGTATAAGCTTCTATGCCCCTTTTTTCTCGTTTTTTGGAAGTGCGATTTTTCCCTGTGCATCCTTTAGGAATTTGAGGATTCTATGGGTCGCATCAAGATGCTTTTGGGTTGGAGAGTGCATAAACCGACTTATGGAGCTCACAAGATATGCAATGTCCGGCCTAGTATGAGACAAGTATATTAGTCTTCCTACCAAATTTTTGAAATCTCTCTCTCGTTTACAGGTGTGCTTCACCGCATCTTCCCCTAGCTCCACATTGAACTCCATTGGTGTGCTAACAGAGCTTTGCATCCGTCATTCCAAATACTCCAAAGATCCAAGGTGTCCTTTCTCTGAGATACCACCAAGCCCTCTTTTGATCTGGCTACCTCCATACCCAGAAAATACCTCAAGGGCCCAAGTCTTTTATTTCAAATTCAGTGGCCAGCTGTTTTTTAACTTTAGCAGTTTCTTCTACATCATCCCCTGTCATAACCATGTCATCCACATAAACAATAATAATGGTTAATTTATTTTGGAGTGACTATTTTACAAAAAGGGTGTGATCAGAGTGCCCTTGAGTGAACCCAATCTTCTTCAAAACTTGCATGAGTCTTTCAAACCAGGCCCGAGGGCTTTGTTTTAGGCCATATAAGGACTTTTTCAGTTTGCATACCTTTCCCTGGAACTTGTCCTCAAAGCCTGGAGGCTTCTCCATGTAGATCTCCTCTTTTAAATTGCCATGTAGGAAGGCATTCTTGATATCTAGCTGTGTCAAGGGCCACTCTAGATTTACTGCAACAGATAAGATGATTCTGATGGTGTTGAGTTTTGCAACAGGTGAGAATGTCTCACTAAAGTCCACTCCGTGGGTTTGGGAAAAGCCCTTTGCTACTAACCTAGCCTTGTGCCTCTGTATGGACCCATCAGTGTTATATTTTACTGTATATTTTACTGTAAAAACCCACTTGCACCCCACTGTTCTTCAATCCTTAGGCAGATCCACCAACTCCTATGTCTGATTCTTTTCCAGGGCCCTCATTTCTTCTAGACAAAGACCCTTCCACTCGGAACACTTAGAGCCTCTTGGATGGTTTTAGGTATTTGAGTGGTTTGGGTGGTCGAGATAAAGGCTTGGTATTTTTGGGATAGATGGTCATAGGAGATGTGTTGGACATAGGGTAAGTTGGTGTGTTGTACTTGGCACATTTTCTAGGTTGTTTTCTCAAGGCAATGGGCAAGTAATCAAGGGCCCTGTTTTCTGGTTGGGTTGGTTCTTCATTAGATAACTCACTGTAAGAAGACTCACCCTGGTTAGATTCTGCACTACCATTTTCCCTTGGATCCTGTGTACCAGGATTGTCTTGAGATTCTGTTGGTTCATCTGGAGTGTGTAAGGCATCTACTGCAGACCTTTTTCCTCTCTTTTGATAAATTCTCCCTTTAAAGGTTTCTAAAGGGTTAGAAGGTGGGTTGTTCCCATTTTCAATAGGACCACCTTCCTCCCCTGTTTGATCTTTTGCACCAGTGTGATCAAGTGTCATCCCTAGTTCAGTGTTAGTGTCTGGGATGAGAATCATATCAGAGGTGGTATCCTCAGATTGGGCCTGTTTTTGTGATTTAAAAAAGGATAGGTGTTCATAAAAAGTGGCATCCATAGTGACATATAGTTTCTTCTCTAGGGGATCAAAAAACTTATACCCTTTCTTAGTGGAATTCTTAGTGGAAGAATACCCTAGGAAGACACATTTCTTGGCTCTAGGGTCTAACTTGTTTCCTGTATTCTGATGAATAAACCCTACGCATCCAAACACCCTTAAGGGTAAATCACAAAACAGTCTGTTATCTTGAAAAACATATTTGAACCTATTGAGGGGGGTTTGAAAGTTCAAACTTTTGGAAGGCATTCTGTTGATTAGATAGGTTGCGACCAAAACAGCCTCCCCCCCCCAAAGGTATTTAGACACCGAGCATAGATCATCAAAGCTCTAGTTATTTCTGTGAGATGTCTGTTTTTTCTTTCACCCACTCCATTTTGTTGGGGTGTTCCCACACAGAGCTTTGATGTACTATGCCGCTTCCTCAAAAAACTTTCCCAAAATTGAGTTAAAGTATTCAGTTCCATTGTCACTTCTAAAGATTTTAATTTGTGTTTGAAACTGATTTTTAACCAGAGAATAGAAGTTTTTAAACACTGTTTCTGCTTCTGATTTCTCTTTCAACAAATATATCCACGTGAGTCTAGTGTGATCGTCAATAAATGAAATAAACCATCTTTTATTAGCTAGTGTTTTGACCCTAGAGGGTCCCCATATGTCACTGTGAATCATATAGAAAGGAGCTGATGGTTTATAAGGTTTAATGGGGTTGGGTTTTCTGGCAAGTTTGGCCAATTCACATGTTTCACAATTCAAAGATGCAACATTGTTATTCAAAAACAACTGAGGACACAATTTTTTCATGTAGGATAAACTAGGGTGGCCTAATCTGGAATGCCAGAAAAGGATCTTAGTAAGATTTACACTGGAAACAGAATTACATTGAAATTTTAAAACAGGAGAATTAACTAGGCAGAGTTCTTGGTCCAACACATAGAGGCCTTCCACACTCCTAGACTTGCCAATCATCATCTTCAAGTCCCCGTCCTGAAACAAGCAGTTATCCTTAGAAAAAACAACATTGCAGTTTCGTCCAATGTTAGTTTCTTAACAGATAATAAATTACAAAGCTAGTTTAGGTACATGAAGAACATTTTTAAGTGTTATTTGTGATGTGATAGGGATGGATCCCTTTCCTGCAATTGGGGTAAGGGATCCATCTGCTAATCTGGTTTTTTGGTTTCCAGGTATAGGGACAGGTGGAAAAAACCTCTGAATTACTGGTCATATGGTCTGTGGCTCCCGAGTCTATGACCCAGGATACCACCTGTTTGGAGCTAAGGAAAGCTGCATTACCTGAATCAACATAAGAGCAGTTTGGTGTGGAATTTGTGGAAGTTTGGATCTTGAGGAGTTTGGCTAGATGCTCCAGTTGTTCTTGAGTGAAAGGTGCTGTTCCAGAATCCATTGAGGCCTGGTTTGCCTTCCCCCCTTCTCCTTTTTGACTCCCTACACCCTTGTTTTTCCATGCTGGTTTACCATGGATATCCCAGCAAATCTCTTTGGTATGGCCAACTTTCTTACAATGCTCACACTTGGGCCTGGTTTCGCCATTGCCAAAGTTTCTCCCCTAATTTCTGGTGGTTGCTAGTCCTGATCCTTCCCCATCTGTAGTTGCTGTGGCATGCTTTCCCATGACTTTCCTTCTGGCTTCTTCCCTTCTGACTTCTGAGAACACCTCTCACAGGGATGGTAGAGGATTCCTTCCTAGAATTCTTCCTCTGACCTCATCCAATTCTGATTCTAGACCTGCCAAGAAGGAGTATACTCTTTCACTTTCCTCCCTCTTTTGGAATTTGGAACTGTCAGCAGGGCATTCCCATGTCTCATTGTAGCACAAATCCAATTCTTGCCACAATGAGACTACCTCATTGTAGAAATCAGTCACTTCTCTGTTATCTTGCTTAATCCTCCATATTCTGGTTTTGAGTTCGTAAATTTGGGACGAATCGCATTAAACAACCATGCCTTTACCAAAGAGTTTTCAAACCTCCACTGCTTCCTTTTTGGATCTCCTTCTTCAGGTGCCTTGGCTTCACCGGTTAGATAACCAAGTTTGCCTCTTCCATCAATAGCCAACTGAACGGTATTAGACCATTCTAAATAATTCTTTCCGGTTAGTTTACGGGAAGTGAGTAGCAGGGATGATGAGGAGGAATTTGAGTTCTCATCATTCCCTGTCACTCCTTCTGTACCAGGACCACCGGATATGACACCAGAGGAGGTGGCTGATCTCTCTCCGGCCATGGCTGCTGCCCTATAGTTCATTGGCGGACAGAATTTTTGGATCACCGCTCTGATACCATGTAGAGTTTTATAGGAATGGAAACTCCTTTTATTATAATAATATGATGAATTAGCAATGTGCTAATACCTTTAAATACACAGTCCAGTAGGGTTGGATAAGCATACAACTCTATCTTATCACAACTTAAATAAAAACAAACTCCTAACAACCTTTATTCTCCTAATTTATCTGAAATAAATAACAAACTAACTGCATATTAGTTAGGCTGAATACGCAGCTTATAGATAACAAATACTGAAATAATAATAAATATAAAATGACTACTAAGGACAGCTGCATATTCCAACACTTTTCATCTCATAAATCGGTCCATATACAGGCTGTCCTGAGAGAAGTTCTAGATAAATTTCTGCCGGATGATGTTCATACAAGCTGCAACGGAAGGGTTCGTGGTAAGATTACGTTCCTGTTGTTCTTCTTATGTACTTTCTTTCAAGAGGGATTTCCACTTTTACAGGCGTTGTTTCCCTGTTCGTTCTTTGGAATCTTGATAATTTTCAATTAAGCGTGTGGTTTTGGAGGCTTTAACTCTATTCTTTAAAGACCCTATTCTTTAGTATAGTCGATATTAAGGACTAATGTCAGCTGGCAGCTGAAAGTTAGTAAAGACAGCTCAACAAGAGTTCTCAATCCAACTGAGCAAAACAATAAACTAAGTAGTTTGTCAAAATAGATAAATTAGTAAAGTAATAGACATATACAGAATAAATTTGATCCATTTTGTTGAACTTTAACTAGCTTATTAAGATTTTTCTGTTTCTTCAACGGGGATGAGTTAGTAGTAGAAGCTGATGTTGTGTATCACTGCATGTGCCCTCATAAAACAATTTATATTGCTTTATATAAAAATAATTCTTGTAAGAATCTGTTTGCTTCAGTGTTTAATCAATTGACTTGAACAAAGCAGCCTTCTGGCCATGACATTTAGTTTTCATCTTAGTTGCTGTGACACAGATCCTTTGGAGACCAAGGGGTTTGTTGGTTGACCATTTGATTCCAAAGAGGATCTCATCAATGCAGTCATTACTTCTTCTTTCATTCCAGGGTAACTCATTGCTGTTCTTCTACACTAGCACTATTCTGCATAAATCGTTGAATTAATATGTTTTTTTTTTACGGTTTTACCCCCTCCAGTTATCTTGCTCCAAGACCAGCAACAATGTTCCGAAATAGAATTTGTATTGATGGCGGCTTGACACTGTTTATGCCACCAACCTCTGCAGCTCAGACGGTAGTCTTTAAATTTGTAGATCTGTTTTTTTGTTTTCTTTTTTTTTTCTGCAAAGCTTAATGCTTGCTTTTGTGCATTTATGAGCTACATTTAAATGCATCACATCTACCACGGCATCACATTGACAGTCGACTTTTGAACAGTGATTCTCATTGTGATGCTATAATAAAGGGATTGTGATCCTAGTATGGATGGATTTGTTGTATGTATGCTGACAAAATCTTTTCATCATTGCATTGCAGATTCGAGTTTGTGCTTTCCCAGCAAGCCGATTGGGACTGCAAGGAATTGGGATTAGTCCTGATTGCAACCCCGAAAACCGGGCTGGTCCTAGGGAGGTAAAATTTGAGTAATTTGGTAGCTGTTCTTCCTCCCCCCACCTTTTTATGTCCATGAGAGCTTATAGTCTTGTTTTTGCATAATATTTCAGCTTTTTAATTGGGCACTTGAACCAGCTGAAGATGACGTTCTTGATAAACTTTTCGAGTTAGGCTATTTAGACGCTGCTGTTTGGGCGAAGGAGAACCCAGTTGAGAAATTTGTTGAAGATAACACTACTTCTCTTCCAAGTGTTGTACAATAGACTTTTTTTTTTTTTTTTTCAAAACGGCTGCTTGTTGCTACCCTTAAACAGGAGCCAAGATCCTCTCGAGTACTGGCCTTAAGTGATCTCTTAAATAGCCCCCGTCTTTCTCTCTGGCCCCCACATGGACCCCACATAAACGGCATGCTGCAACGGACTGACCTGTTCTTAGTGGTGTTGTTACTTGTAGCATCCCTGGGTAGAGAGGAAAAAAATGGCGGAGAGGGGTAGCACCCGGATGTAAATTCAAAAGGAAAATGATAAGGGCACTACATCGTGCCACAACATTACTGCGTCCCAATGGTTTTCGAATTCAAAATACATAGCTTAGGTTCATAAGAAAATAAAACTGATACTTGTGTTTCTTGCTTATGTTATATGTGTGAGTTGTATATATACATATGCATAGTCTTTGGGGAAATAACCAGTATACTACTTTTTGTACATAATTTGGCCAGGAAAACAAGTTGGTTAAATATTAAGGGTCATATTGCTACTGGGAGACTATATGGCAGTGAAATGTGTGCAGGACTTTTTAATAGGGCATCATTAATAATGGCACCACATACGATTTACTCGGGCACCACACCTCGTGCAAATTTCGACTTTGTAGAGGTCGAAATCTGTTTTCGACCCCGCCAGAGTCGAAATTATACACAAAATTCGACTCTGAATGGGTTGAAAACAGATTTCGACCTCGACAAAGTCGAAATTTACACGAGGTGTGGTGCCTGAGGAAATTGACCGTGAGGCCATTAACGATGTCTTTTTTATATTGATACGCCATGGAATTATTGTTAGGTTACAGGCTAATAAATCTAATGAAAAGCAACATTTCTTGATAGTTAAGGCTTGTTAGCTTTTAAAGTGTTTCATTTTTACATTAAACTATGCAAATATTATAAGATAGTCTAAAAAGATAATGCAATATTTTGTCTTAAAATATATTAATTTATGATGTTTTTCAAACTATGCGCAAAGAATTATAGCCAGTGACCAACAAGGTATATGGCATAGTTATTTATATTAAATCATAACCCGACGGTAATCAGAGTTCGAGTTCCGTTTGATGCGAAATAGGATGCGTGTGTTTGAATCTTTCGTTTTCTGAAGAAAGAAAAAAGAATACTAGCCAGTGTGACGGATATAGTACTTCTTCATGAGAACAGGATGTTTACTTTGTTTACATAAAGTAGGAATATTGGCAAATAACTTGAACTTTATTTGTTGAAGCTTGTTCATGTTCATTTGTTTATGTAAAGAAGCTGAACTCAAACATAATCTAAAGCTCTTTTAATTATGAAGTGAACATGAGCTTGACTCGTGAACGGTTGAATTTGTTCGTGAACACACATACACATATATTACTCATGTTAGGTTAGTTAAACGAGTCAAATCGAGCTGAACAAACAAATTAATACTCTTCAAGTCGAGCTCAAACTCGAGCTCGAACATTGCACATTTGTTATCAAGCCGAGCTCAATGCAAATTACTACTCGTTTGGTGAACGAACGAACGAACACAAACGAGTTCGCTTAGTAAACGAACTTGAACTCGAGTTCGAACTAGTGCTATTTAGCACTAACAATGGGAAAATTCTGATGCAGGGACTTTCTAAGAAAAAGGATCGTTGGATGACTTCTATTTGTATAAAAAGATAAAATTATTTTGTTTTGGTCAGGACAAGAAGAACTGCTCAGCTTTTGAGAAGACCTACTGTTTCGGCCTAGGTTCACCCCCGCCAAGCTCGTTTTAGTATCGCAAGTTCGGCCTAGGGCAACTACTCGCGTTGATCGATACACTTCGTAAGACAAATCCTCTCACATTCGTTCGAGTAGCTCCGCTCGTTACCGCATACCCACTCTCCTTTCCCCCCGCTCGAACATTAGCGCCGCCTTTGCCTTTGCCATTCTTTTTTTTTCCAATCGGAAAACTTCATAGTTAGATCGGAGGCAGCGTCTCACATCGGATTGTACCACCTTGGCAAGGGATTAGACATAGGCCTGGGAGGGATTACAGTGACCTTCTTTACTGCGACCGGTATTACTGTGCGGGGCTGGTTGTATCTGTGCAGGTATGAGGAACCGCAGTTTGAACATATTCTTGTATAAGTGATAGTCCTGTTTTAATAGGATCATTGGATGACTGTCATGTATATAAAAAGATAAAATTATTTTGTCTTCTTGTATAAGTAACAGTCCCGTTTTAATAGGAAGTCCCCGACGATGATTCAGGTACGAATTATATATTTCTTATGAAAAAATAAAATAAAATAAACAACAACAACAACAACAATTAATTTAATTTTACAACTTTGGCAAAAAAAAAAAAAAATTTTAAAACCATTGGAGAATTTTATGAGCATTTTACGTCGCTCGCAATTCACGACGATTTGTGACTGTCGTCGTGTCCGCTTCTTTTTCTCTTATTATCGTCAGAAGAATAATTATTGGAATGAAAATTCAGAAAAAGTGCCAAAAGAGATCCATTGAAAACAGCATTGAAGCACCAGCCTCTTATCCCGGAGCAACCCGGACCCGTAAAATGGTAATACAGCATCAAACCGATATCCCAAAGCTAAACACGAACTGAACAATCTGACAGTCGGTAACCACCCTCTTCCACCGCGGAGGCCGCCGCCCCAGAACACTCAAAAAATAGTAGGCGTACATTAGCACATGAACCGAAGCGTTGGTAACGAGCGCCACAGGGAACAGCGACTGGGAAGTGTTAAGCCAGATATAGCACATGACGATGACGATAGAATGATGGTAGACGTGGAGGAATGACAGCCGTCGAGATTTAGAGCCGCTGAGGATGATCAAAACTGTGTCGAAGAATTCCAGAATTTTGGAGAAATAGAAAACGTAGGCCCAGAAAAATACTGGCCCATGTGGAGGTGTGGGGATAGGGAAGCAGAGAGACCATGACCAGTAAGGCATTTGTTGGAGAGTTGAGAGAATGCAACCAACGGCCATGATAAGGGAGAGGAGACAGAGGATAAGGTTGTGGACGGCGGTGATGAGGCGGAGAGCGGTGGAGGGGAGGGTGGGAAGGAGGGAGAAACGATGGAAAGTGAAGGTGAGAGTTAGGTATGAGAGGACAGTGAGGGTGAGGAAGATCGGTGTGGAGCCTAATGTGTGGCCTGGTTTCCATTCGAAGGAGCTGATGACTGGGTGGTGGACTAGCCAGTAGTGAAGGCCGTCCATGTCGTGTCGCAAACGCGCCGCCGGAGGATGATTGGCCGATGGTGGCTTTTATTTACGGGAATAAAAATGAAGAAGACGTCTTCTATATTGGCGTGCTACATATATCATAAATGTTGTTACGTGGTCATGAATTTGACCATTCATTTATCAAATATTATGGTTTCAAAACAAAAAAAAATATATTATCAAATATTATATGTTATTCATTATTTTTTATTTTTTCCTTTTGAGAAAATTATCTTTTTTTTTTTTTTAGCATCCATTTTGTACCGCAGCGATTTTAATATTTTATCGCATTCTTTCCTCAATATTTTATCACATTTAATATATATTGCTATGGTATGATCCGGAAGTTATAATATACTCATTGGGACCAATTTTACAAGTTATTGTATGAAATTTGTATCAACCGATATACGTTACAATTTTTTATTTCTAACATTTCACACACGATAAAAATGTATTATGTGACATATAGTAAAAATAAACAAATTTAATGTATGTCACTCGATACAATCTTCATACAACCGTTGCATCATAAAATGTCTCTTATATCGGGCCTCAAGCGGGTCGAAATGGTCAATGAGCCAATTGGGACTTCAGTCCAAAGAGCTTAGTCTATAGTAAACCAACATCATCGGGGTCGCAATCAGGATTCAGTTGACCTCATCTCGGCATTAATCGGCCGACGCGGCCATACAACCGACCTCCAATGACAGTTATACGGCATTAATGGGCATGATCCCACTATTGACCCTTCCATCAAATCCATGATTGATCACATCCCACGATTTTAGTCTTATTGAGCCATTATTGTCCCACAATTGACATCACACGTGCCCTATAATCAATGGATTCGTGCATTAACTTCCCCACGATGGAGGTTTATAAAAGGACCATCATCATCTACCTTCATAACTATGTTGTATTGGCTTGATCACATACATACTGGGTACATAAGCAGCTTCAAGAATGCAACCATAATCCACCACCAAAATCTCCAGTTTCTGTAGTTAGGTTTTTGTCAAAAGGGTCCAATCACCCCCGATGCTCTTGTGGTTTCCTCCAGCAACACGAAGCAACTATGATGATCATAAATGAATCCGCATCTTCATATCAACGATTGAAAAAAATCAGAATGATGGGAAAAGTTTCTTATAGCCCAGAGGATCCCTTTCCTTTAGCTATGAACAATGATGCTTGGTTATCAAGGCAATAATCCACATACATCTCATAAAACGCATCCTGATATACACATGAAGTGCAGTCAATATCTTATACTTAATGTTCTCCGGTCTATCTGACTTACATAAGGAAATCTTACACACACCCTCCCTTAGTGGGATTTGCAGGATCATCCGTACATGTTACGGGTATGTTCCGGCTCAACAACACCTTTAGCAAATAAAAGCAGAATGGAACCCTGCAATTGGAATATGAGATAGTTGAAGAGCCATCATCATACAACATCATACTAGGTAGACCAGCTTTGAATGAATTAAGGGTCGTTGTATCTCTTGCTCAAAACAGCATGAAATTTCCCACCATTAAGGGGACGACCGAGATCAAGGGTGACTTGGGAGTAGCCACGAGATGCTACATGATGGCCAAAATAGTGATTGTCCAACTTTAACCGGCAGTGTACCGAGTCGGATGCACTATAGTAGCAAGCAAGGTCGATCCCACGAGGAATCAATCGAGTACCAAAGTCATTTTCATACTTAGTTTAGGTTAACCAAGAGTGGAACTTGTGATACTAAACACTAAAACGTAATGAAAACTAAAGATAATAAGGAAGAAAACATAGTCAAACCATGATCCAAATGATTATTTTCGCCTCTCTAATCGATTATTCAAGAATGAGCATATCCAACCAACCGACTAACGACTATATCGACTCTATTCTTGGGTGCAAACTCCTAAAGTGGTGCTAGATGTCATACAACAACCTAGTACCATTTGCCCGATTCAACAGTCCGTCTTCAAGGATTTAACTGACCGAAACAAGATCAAGAACTAGAGCCGCTCGATTTACAACGACAAACCTCGTTACACAATCAAATCTAAACAACTCGGTCAATTGTACATAACGATCTTAGAACCCCTTTTCCCACACCCCTTCGCAACATACATTTATAAAAGTGGTGTGTGTGCTCATGAACTAGGTGTACAGTCTAATTCAAACATTAAGAACAAGTTTAAGACATGAATTTGTCGATACAACAACAATTAAACACTACACATTTCCAATTTTATCAATTAGAGGGCGATTTCTTCAATCTTCACATGACTTGGCTATGAAATGTTTAGCTACTCATGATTAAACAAGAAATAACAACTAAAGATAAAATCAAAGCCATGAAAGAGATAGAAACTAAGATTGAGTACCAAAATCGTAGCAAAAGTCGGATTACATCAAGCTCCAACACCACCCAATGTCAATTGATGATGAAGAAGACCCAAAATGACAAAATCCAAGAGCAAAGAAGAAACTTGAGCTAAATTAAGCTAATTCTATGTAATATCTAGTGTAGAAATAAATCTAAGAGTGAAAAGAGGGAAATTTCGACCCGAGGAAGTAAAAGGGGTATGAGGAAGAAGCTCTAAGTAAAGTGTAGTGTGTGAAGTATATCGAAAATCTGTGCAAAACTTCTATTTATATGTGCCCAAAATTGTACTTGAAAATTGTCCAATGCGTACACATCCATTTCTAATGCGCACGCATTGCCCTGTAGCTCCTGGTGAAGACTTGATTCTGCTGAGGTGAATGCGCACGCATTCCTTTGAATGCGTACGCATTGAACGTGCTCCTCCAATCCTGAATGTTGCTGCTGCTATGATGCGTACGCATTGTTTCTGGCCCCTTCAAAGCTGAACATCCTGTATCATGAATGTGCATGCATTTCCTAGAATGCGCACGCATTGGCTGGATTTCCCCAAATCTTAACTCTTTGTTAGGTGAATACGCACGCATTTCCATCAATGCGTACGCATTTCATGCTGAACCTCTAACTCTTCACTTTTTCTTCAGCTTTTCCGACCCCGAACCTCGGTTTTGCCTTCATAAGCTCAATGCCTTACCTTCCGGGCTTACGAACACCTATATCCTGTGTCATAACATCTAAACACATACCGAGCATAACTCTGCAAGATAAATAGGGCTCGAAAGGACTAAAAACACCGTAAAATGACAAGGTTTACCATCTATATGATAGTTTACCTCAAAGTGAACGTGCTATGTGTTTTCTCCATTAAAAAGGTCTAGAACTACCCAAAATGAGCCAAAAGTGAACGTGTTATATGTTTACCATCTATATGAGGGTTTACCTCAAAGTGAACGTGTTATGTGTTTTCTCCCTTAAAATGTTCTAGAACTACCGGAATAAGCTAAAAGTGCCGTAACCGAGGGTTAAAACACACACCGGAGCGTAGTAAGGTTCACTCTCATCACTACACAACCACCCTAAGTTCTTGTAGAAGATATTCTTCTAGAAATAGATGAAGCTTCGAGGTCTGAAGACCCCACCGAAGGTGAGCTTATGACCAGAAAGACCTGACCGAATGATCCTAATAGGGTTACGGCTTCCCCCACAGAAAATAAGGGCCTAAGAGCCTATTGAAAGAGTTTACGGAAATATTTGCTTGGGTCACCTCAGATATGCCAAGGATTTTTCCACCGCCCCGGTAGTTCGAGAACTGAACATTGATCCGAACCGAAAACCCGTTCGGCAGAAGAAGCACCACTTTGCTCCTGAAAGAAAAGAAACAATCAAAGTCTAGACTAAAAAGCTTCTAAAATCAAAGATCGTTCGCGAAGTCTTATACCCCATTTGGATGTCCAATCATGTCCTGGTACCAAAACCCGACAGAAGCCAATGGATGTGCATAGACTTCACCGACCTAAGCAAAGCATGTTCTAAGGATTGTTGCCGACTACGCATAGGAGATCTTGTGGAATTTACAATGGGTCATAAAGTGTTCCATTTCCTTGATGCTTACAAGGGATACCATCAGATCAAGATGGCCGAGGGCAACGTAGAAAATACATCCTTCATAACCGATATCGGGACATTCTTCTATGTCAATGTGCCGTTTGGCCTAAAAATTGCCGAGGCTACCTATTAATGACTGGTGTATAAGATCTTCAAGAATCAGATCGGCATAAATATGGAATTATATGTGGATGAACTTTAAGTTAAGAGTCGATCCCTCCGGGACTATCTCATGAATCTATGAGAGATCTTCAGAGTTCGCCGAGAAATTAAGATGCGGATGAACTCAAAGAAATGTTCGTTTAAGGTCAGAAAAGGAAAATTATAGGATATATGATATCCAAAGACGCAATCAGAGCAAATCCAGAGAAAGTGGATGTACTCTTAAACATGCCTCCACCTAAATACCTAAAAGAGTTGTAGAGGTTGAACGGGAGAATGACCGCACTGAGCAGATTCTTGTCCAAGTCGACAGAAAGATTCATACCTTTCTTTTGCGTACTAAAGAAGCAGTGTTCTAGTAGAACGAGACATGCCAGAAGGCATTTGACGAACTCAATGTATAACTGACCGAACTACCCACACTAACCTTTTCTCAGAAATGAGAAACATTATTACTTTACTAAGAGGTTTGTAAAGAAGTCATCAGTACCGTACTCTTAAAAGAAGAAAATGGGTTACAAATTCTACGGCAACAAAGCTATACATTGACCCGAAGTCACATACCCACATGCGGTAGTTCTGGCACTAGTCCACACCACCATAATGCAAAGACTATATTTTCAATCTCATCTAGTGGTAGTCATCACCGGCCATCCACTTAAACAAATTTTGGATTAACTAGAGACCTCGACCATGTTAGGAAATTTAAAATTTAATTTCTTTTTAACCAATATCGACTTCGTTTAAACAACATGCATAAAATGAGTAGACTAAGAAAATACCTTGAATTAACTAAAATAGATCGTCGATTTGCCTACAATTGTAGTTTCTTCACGAAGTCGCCAAGTGTTCGGCCTCTACCGTTGATCCACACGAACAACCCGCCAGAATCCCACCTGGGATTACTACCAGAAAAACTCGGTTGCTAGACCGACCTTTTCTCTCTCTCAAAACTCTCTCTAGAAAACCTTCTTAATTTTCTTGTAGAAAATAAGACTTGTAATTGTGATCATAAAGAGCTTGAGTGTAATATGGTGCCACCTACTAGTCCCAATTTGATAGGGAGAAGCTTCCTAATGGATTGAGGAGAAAGAAAACTTTTTACTAGTAAAATAAGAAAAATATCTTTGATTGATTTATCTCATTTAATATTCAATATCTTATATTAAATATTTCCAAGATATATATTGTCAATATCTAATATTGAATATATCTTTATTATATCATCATAAATATATATCTCAATTATACATGTGTATATATCACATATATACTACACATATATCTATGTATATTAATATCCAATATTAATGTATAATAATATAATACTATGATTAATTAATTTACAAAAATCCATGTGCATCATATACACAACAAATTTCGACCCATATATATATAACATATACATATTCAATTAATCAACCTAATTGATATCTTGTATTATATTTATTCATAATAAATAAATACCACCATATTAATTTATCACTATAACACTTTATAGTCGAGATAAAAATTTCCTTATTTGGTTATCACTATAACCGAATTTTAATCCGGCTAGATGTTCTTATGTGTGTGACTCGATAGAATTCCGAATATATTGGCCGTAGGCACAAAGTGCATTTACTAAAATACCCTTCATACCTAACGATCATGGATAGCATTTAGCAACACGCCATGACCCACAATCATTGGAAGAGTCAAATGCAATGACTACTATCTTTCATGTGAAACAGTTACCACGTAAATAGAATCCTATCGCTGTTATAATATCCATACAGTCGTATCTCGAGTGTCAAACATTAACGATTGCATCTTATAATATAATATCATGCACTCTCAAAGTAAGTCATTTACTCACACTTTGCAAAGATTTACGAGCGTAAGATAATCCTTATAATAAGGCTCTTATAATTTCAAATTAAAACCCATTCAAATTCAAATTCATCTTACCTCTTTCCTATATAAACCACCTTATACCTTCACCATTTTCCATCGACAAACGATTCTCCTTCTTATTCTTCATAAAAATTCGGCCACCACCACCATATCTCTAAACCACATGTTCATCACCATTTCCATAACCTAAATTTCCCACCTTTTCCCAAATTGCTACTGTCAAAATCCCGATTTTTGCAATTTGAGTTCATTTCCATTCACTAGGAGTTGCAGATATTTTCCAGAAATTCAGAACCCAGAAATCCGAAACTCTAGAAGCAGCGAAGCTTCTTGCCGCATCGGCGAGAACACTTATTCAGCAGAATCAGAGCCCAGTTCAGAGTATTTCATGGTTGGTAGAGGCAACCCCATCCCGAGACGTAGATGAGGTCAGCAGACAGTTCAGGGTGATGTCGTTCCAACTATTAACGGTGTCGATCAGTTCACCTCTGTTGCTATCTATAAGTCTTTTCGGACTCATTGAAATGGGCGGTCGGTTGCAAGGGAAAGGAGCGTCGACCTCAATGATTGTGGTGACATTATACCACGAGTGCTCCAATTTCATGGTATAGTGGGCATGGCTCTTATCCCTCCTACATTCAACGCCACCATTGTCCGTGAGTTATATGCATACGTGGCGGCAAACCCCGAATCTAATGTTGCTATTGTTCGAGGGGTTCATATTGATTTCTCTATTGAGAATATCAATGCCCGCTTTGGCATAGTCAATGCACCACTTAATGACGAGGAGTTCACCGCAGCCACTAGAGAGCGTGATCTGAAGCGCCTGATGCTTATTGCTGAGTACTATGATGTGCAGTGGGACTTTGGCACCAATATTTTCCCGACTACCTTCTATTCAAACGAGCTGGCTTGGAACGCTCGGATGTTGCACCGATTTATGATCACCCATTTTCTGCCTAATGCTCACACAGACATAGTGACTTGTCGACAAGCTGAGCTCATGTACTATCTCGATATCGAGAATGACTTGAACATTGGTCTGTTGATGCATGAGAAGATTCGCCAGGTTGCCAGGATGAAGAGAGAGATTTTTCCGTATGACAACTTGATTGATGCATTGGTGATGGTAGTAGAGTGCCCGGTTTTAGATGCTGATGACAGAGTCGAGCCACTGCCAATCCTTGATAGTGTGGCAGTTCAAGTCACGGGAAGCGAAGAAGACGGCCAGTGATACCAACACAAGGACGTGCTAGGCCTCAACCAGAGTTTCAAGCTGAGGTGACAAGGGAGTTAGCGACCATGCAGGGCATGCTCAATCATATGATGGCGCGTCTAAACATTATGCCCTATGACCCACCACCACGAACCCCTAGGCATGACCCATCTTCATCGGGGGCCGGCCCTTCTTCTGCTGCATGTCCTCCTAGAGACGAAGACTACGAGGACATTGACTCTGATTAGTAGCCTCGTCCTAGAATTTTTAGTATTTTCATTTCCATTGTTGGTTTTCCTTTTCTTTTTCATTTATTTTCCCGACTTTGCAAAATTATGGTTTTTCTTTTGAATAAAGTATTTTGAATGGCTTAAATTGTTTGCACTTTCATTTAATTTGCTTATCACCATTTACTATTTCATATTATGTCGTATGTTAGCCTTTTCGAGCAGATATTCATAGACTTTTGATGACATCATGACCGAGACGTGTTCGATACGGATCCATTAATATCGCTCCACGCTTAACAAAGCTAAGTTCCTTTTCGTTTTTAATCTTTTCATCATTGGGGACAATGCTTCGATTAAGTGGGGGGTAGGAACGTCACTTAGCTTTTGACGATTCATTTCATCAATTCGTTGACTTGTTACGATTCTTTTCGATGCATTTTTCACCACTTAGTCTTTTCGAGTCGATTTCGAATGAGATTGAAAGGATGTGAAATCTTTGATCTTTTGAAGCTAATTAATTATATCTTTGTTTCGTGAACGTAATAAAAGTCATGCCACTTTTGAAGTAGTAGCGTATTAACCGCCTTTTCTTTTTATGGACCACTTTTTTAAGCACGTATGACACACGATCTTCAGTATGTAGTTGGATGATTGTCATTTTGACTTGTGTTGACCTTAGTTTTCCGAGTTTTGTTTTACCTATGATCATTTAGGTCAAGTTGTGGATCTTATAAGGTCTAAGGAAAAACGGATTCGGTAGTTTATCAAAGTGTAGACCGAGAGGATAGATAAATTTTTGAGCATTTACTTGCCAATAAAAGAGAAAAGAAGAAAAATGATTATCATATATATGTGCTATTTCTTTCTCTTTGGTGAGAGGGAAGCAAACTCGGAGCGTAAGACGCACGACCCTCGCACAATAAATAGACCGATAAACGCGAACTTTTGAGTAGTACTCGGTTCCCGGTCTGCCTTGCCCAGTTGACTTGACCTACGTGCTAAAATAAAAAAAAATACAAAAAATTTTTGGTGTGAAGGATCGAACATTCTCGAGACTACTAGCTAATTTATGAGTTGGAATGATACGAGTCTATATACACTACTGCGTTCTGAAGGTCATTGCACACATACACCGGTTCATGGATTGAAAATTGTTTAATGCATTACTTATGGATGCAAGTTGGCATGGTTCTTGTCTCGGTTTTGTGGCATTTAGCTGTTTTTAATTAACTTGTATATTGGTCCGGGGTTCATTTTCTTTCGCTTTTTGTTCGGGACGACCAAAAGCTAAGTAGGGGGTAGTTGATCACATTGAAATTAGTACTATAAATCATGCCTTTATTTGCCCCGAATTATGCTCAATTGATAAATGACAATCAAATTATTTTATGAAATGTGTGTCAATTTCCTAGTGTCAGTTCCTTGATCGTTAGTTCTACATCTTTGTATTTTATCCCGATATTTGGTACTATTTTTTCTTGTTTTGTGTGATTTTCAGAAGTACCATATTATGGAACCGAAGAGAAGTGGATCTGGATTAAAAGAGAACATCAAACCTAAGTCAGGGGAAGTTAATATAAAGTCTGCTGGGCCAGAAAGAAGAGAAAAAGGCCCGAGGCCGAAAAAACCCTAGCCACAACCACGAAAACTTGAGCAACACGAAATCAGAGGAGCCGTAAATTGTACTATGCCGGCTAGGTTTATGTTTTCTAAGTTGGTTAGGAGGCTATAAAAATTTTGTATCAGATTCGTTATGTAAGGAACATAGCATATACACAATATACAATTATTCGATTTATGAAATAAAGAGTTCGTGATTTTCTTTTGAGTTCGCTTGCTTGGTTCTCTTCTCCAATCCATCAACTAGCTTGAGTTGATCAAGCTAGATCCGCCATCGAATAAGGTATGAAGTTTTGAACGTTCCTTTATACTTTTATCATGGTAGATCAAGTCAGATTAACGCGTTGTAATTAATCTGTAGGTCTAAACGAATTGTAATTAACTAGAATAACCAGAACAAAATGATGTAATTTCAGAATTAGGAACCACCGCCACCTCGTCGGCGACGGTCTATATCGCGGCCGCGGGACACCTTTTAGGCCACCATAATCTGAAAATTCATCGTCGGCTACGTTGATCGACATGTTTAATTAGCAGCAGGTTAGATCTGGCCAATCTACTTATTGTACATTGTAAATTAACTTGAAGGACGATAAAGTGAAGTGTTAATTAGGACATAGTCTGGATCAATCCCTAGGAACGTGCTAGTCAATCTACGATAGCTGTATAGGGAGGTTCTCGGTTTTGAGCTGGCACTTTCTAAAACTTATTGTGTGTGGGTTAATACAACCAACGAAGGAGGTTAACTGCACATTGACGTCTACTGTCCTTTCAATGGAAGTAGATAAGATTAGGATATTGCACCCGTAGCTTAAAAACTGAATTAGAACACGTTATGGTTGGACTTGGTAACTACGAGGAAAAGTAGACACAAGAATTAATTACACCAAGTTAGGAGATCGGGAGGAGGGATACACCGATTAATTTCTGTTCTTATGTTGGTCTAGGGACCACTATTTGTCTTCTTGATTAGGTTTATGAATTATTATATGTGTTGCATCATCTCTACTATGCTACGATTGACTTAGTACTCTTGTTAGTATTTTGGGAGTATTGGTGGCATACATGTGGATCAGGGACAAACGGAGTTGTAATAAATGTTAGTAGTTATTTATGATTTTAGTTTGACATCAGTTGTAATATATTGAGCTTGTTAATGAAAAGTCATACGAGTCAGTTTCCCGAGTCAGTTGCTTGTCTCTTTCATTTTGTGCTTTCCTATATGACATGAGGTTTATGTGGGACTTAGGGTTTACTCTAAAGGTCACATGCTGAGCATTCTTTTTTCGGATAAGGACTCGGTATCCAGGACCGGGGAGTTATAGTTTTCCTCCTGGATTTTTGTAGATCTGATGTCCATACTTCTAGTTTTCCGACCAGAATGGCATTGGTTTTGGCCGAGATCTGGCTTTCCCTCTCCTATGTTGTGCGTCAAGAATTATTTTGGCGGATTTGGGAGGGATGTTTTTTTTTCCAGTAATGGTCTAGAAATTTTGACTTTCAATGCAACTAATCTTGGCTCCGATGACTTCCTGTTAAATATTTGAAAGATGACCGGAGGTGGTATACCCAAAGTGGACTGGAGATTTTGGGCAGCGCAGGTCGGATTTTGGCGGTTGTCTTCCTTGCATGTCCTCGAAGGAAAATTTTGTGTGGTTCTTTTTTCAGTTCAGTTTATGTTCTTTGTTTTATTTCTCTGTTCGTGGTGGTTTGGGTTCGGCCTTCATGGTGTCGGTTGGTGGGATATGGCGGCGCATGGAGGCAGTTGCTACCGGAGGTTATTTAGTGGTGATGGCTTTTTTTGGTGTAAATATCTCGTTGGTTATCTCTGGTTGGATTCAGGAAGCGTCGGTTACTTTGGTTACTACTGGCTGGTGGTATTTGGCTATCTTTCGTGTTGTGGAGAACCGTATAGAGACATATACTCTCCATTTGGCTATTTTACCAAATCACATTCTCTACGAGACAGTATTTGGTGTATGGAGGCCTCCTCCACCCTTAACTTCTTTTCGTTTTTCTTGTTTAGTTGGTTCCAGTTGTTTGCTGGTAGTTTTCCAGTGTTGTTCCGGTGTTTGTTCAGATGTAACCTTTGTTTGTTTAAAATCCATTCGTTTTGAAAAAAAATATTTGTCCAACGCATATAAGAATAATATGTTAACACTTTAAAACTCTGAAAATTTCTTATTTCTTCTCCAAATCTCTCTGCAAGAATGAGTTCACAAGAGATTTTTCACCGGAATCAGTATGGTGATTGATGGCTACATTTCAAGATGTAAGAAGACTCATTTAGCATAGAAAATCATGAAGTGTATCGCTCAAATTGAAGGAACGGGGAATATTTGTTGAGTTTTTTTGTGTGGTATACAAGTATGTAGATTAATTTTCAAAACAAATTCTTTGCTTTTAAAGCTTTTAATGGTTATAAGTGACTTTTGATAACCATGTGTTTGTGTGAATTTAATCGAACTTCTTATATCATTTTTATTATGTTTACACTAATGAGCCATGAAGCCATTTTGACTTGCATTATATTTTCATTACTATTGATTGCTGACTACGAATTCATGACCGGTTTGAACCGCATAATTGGATTTGATTTACCTAATGACATAAGCCAATCCAAGTTAATACTTCGTGGTCTTGTTCTTTCTCAATTTCAATTAAAACTTTAAGTTATAAGTTTATAAGTATATGTTATAAGTATACGTGAACCTTTCTTATTTCTTCTCTCAAAATGGAGAAACATGTGAAAGGATTTACCATTCTAATATTAAATTCTTTTAGGAATCTGTATCGCGTAAACCATGTAAAACCAAGATTTATTAATACCCGAATAGAACGGATTTGAAAGTAAATCTCAACATCAAGTAATTTACTATCAAAGAAAAAAAACAACAATTTAAGGTGGGCATGCCGTGCATCGCACGGGTGCAACTACTAGTAATTTAACATGTCGGATAACAAATAACACAACAAGTTTATGCAAAAAAACACAATTGGGTTGAGAAATTTTATGATACTAGGTTGTATCAAATGACATGCACTTTTAATCGATATCATTTTTTTGGTCGTGTTATAGATATGTTTTTGAGCGTGAAAGCAACTAATTCGGTAGCCTTAATACCCCCGTCAGGTGACAGGCGTACGTTACTAAGCCCGGCTAATCTATATCATTTGAAACAACCTTCAAACAACAGAGCAATTGTATTCTAATTTTTTTCCAATAGGGTGTACAAATCATAACTAAAAATAAAAGTAAAAAATAAATATAAAAAAAATGAAAAAATTGGCATGTTCTTTACTTGGCCGTTAGATTTTAAGTTTGAAATCATGATGAAAAGCCAACGGTAAAACTTCCAAAACATTTCAAACAGAAGGCGGGCTTCACTATTGCATGTGGACCTAAATGGAAAAAAAAAAAAAGAAGTAATTTATTCAAAATAAGATAAAATAATTAAAATAAACAGCTTTTTAGCTAAAATCTAAATCACAGCCATTTGAAATTTGAAAAGCTCCCTCCACTCTTCCTTAAATCCCCGCGCTCCTCACCTTTTCCATTTTCTTTTCACCTCTCTATTTCCTTTCCCTCTCTCACATATTTTCCATTCCCACTCATTCCGAGAAAAAAGTTTCCCACTTTAAACCTAAGCTCAACTTGCTGGTTGCTGCTACAAATTCTCGGGCAATCTCCAGTTCCCACCTGAGCTTTCTCGTCCAAAGCGCATTTGTAAGTCCCGTTTTTTCTCTAATAGATTTGGTTGTTTATTGTTGTAGTTTGTATCTGTGAAAATATCTTTTAGGAGAATGCAAGATGGTGATGTAAGCTGGTAATATGGTTATTGTTTCCTTGATTCTTGAAATTGATATCTGAGATGGCTGTGTTTGTTGTTTTGTTCAGTAGAAAGAGATGACTGTGTCAATTTTGTTGGTATTACTTCAATTTCATATGGGTTTGAATAGAAAATGGCAATTCCCATTTCAGACTGAATTAAACAATCTTCTTGTGTTTGAAAGATGGTCATTTGAATATGAGACACGATATAGTTCTTGCATTGAAATTGAATAACAATGTCATATCTATTGATTGTAACTGAACTTTCATAACGCTCCTGCAATATTGAATTTGCGTTTTTGTTTTGGAAAGAAATTACTTATGCATGTCGTGTTATTGCATATATATGATTAGATTGTGCTTGACAAAATGTTCCAGTGAAATGAGTTTACCGGTTTTGATATACAAAAAAGGGTATTTAGATTGTTTGAATTTTTGTATGCAGGAAATGGATTCACTGCCTGATGCGATTTTGCAATGTATACTGTCCCGTATCAACAATGCTAAAGATGTGGCATCTTGTATTTGTGTCTCTAAGCGATGGAAGGACTCATTGCCTTATCTTCATAGCTTATATTTTCCTAGGAATCTTTTTGACAACCTTAAAAGTGAGGGAACACCTGATTCTATTATTTCCGAAATGATTTCACCTATTCTTAGGTTGGAAGAGCTTGTTGTCTATTGTCCTTTTACTAGTTTTGGCCTTGCTTCATGGCTGATGCATCAAGGAGCATTCCTTCGGAATCTTGAACTGCGAATGGACAATATCGCTGAGAATCAATCATTCTTGAATAATAGCCCTTCCAAGTTGGATTGCATTAGGGCTGCATACAATGTGGAGGCTCTGAAGCTTTGGGGAGTCTTGATGATCCATCCTCCTAAGTGGGATACTTTCAATAGGCTCAAAATTCTTGAAATCGTTGGTGCTAGAATGGAAGACCCTGTCCTTTCTAATGCTCTCCAGTCTTGCCCCAATTTGACTCATTTAACAGTTCTCGGCTGCGAGGGGTTGAATTCTGTTACTATCAAGCTGTCATATCTGCAACAATGCAAACTCGATTTCTATGGGGCTGGTAATTGCTCTCTTTCAGTCATTTCACCCAAGCTTGAGCAACTCGAGGTTCAAGGTTGTAGTTGGATCAGCGTTCCAAAGACCCAACATTTAAGGGATCTTGCTATTGCCAATAACTCAGGTAGTCAAGCTTGGTGATCTCTCTTTCATAATATATTTTATATATCGATCTTGTCTTTTCGCCTTCGGTTTAATCCAATTCATTCAGCAGACCCAAGATTACTGATTAACTTTGCATTTCTTACTAGGTAGAGTATACATAGTTGATTTCGGAAAACTTGGTTCCTTGGAGTCCTTGTCCATAAGAGGGGTCCAATGGTGCTGGACTGCTATAAGTAAAATCCTACAACTGGCAAGTGAAGTGAAGCACCTCTACATGAAGGTTGAGTTCACAGGCGATTTCGACGCACTCTTGCCTTTCCCAGAAGTTGATTTGGTTGAATTCTTCAACAACCACCGAAAGCTGCAAACTTTTGATATACATGGTGCCATGTTTGCTGCCCTTTGCCAGAAGAACAGTCTAAAAAATGTGAGTGGTTGGAACTAAAAACTGAAACAATAATAATTTAAGCTCTCTCAGCTGTTATTAATGGGGTTTGTTTGATTGAATGAAATGGATAAAATGTTTTGCAGGTAGACTCGAGTTTTTTAATCCCTTGCCTTGAGAAGCTTGTGATCACCATTAGATCACCACTGAATGCTGAACAAAAGATGACTACTTTGGAGTCTTTGGTACAATATGCTAGAAGATTGAAAACAATGAGAATAAAGATTCTTCAGATGAAGAGCAACCATAGCAGCGCAGATGACTTCTTTGAAGAAATTTGCAGATTTAGATACACAAACCGAAAAATTGTTACCATTGAGTAATAAGGGTAACCTTTTTTAACCCTCTGCTTTGCTCATTGAGCAACCTTTATGATTTTCTTCTTTATTGTTAGACATTTTTCTCTTTTGCATTTTCCCTCATAATCAATGGAGGCAAACTGAATTTGCTTTTAATGTGAGAGAACTGAAGATTGTTTCCTTCCATTAATATATTGATTGATAACCGAGACAGTTCTGTACTCATAAAAGAAGTGAAATTTTTCTTTGGATACAGAAAGAAATCGGGCGTCAACGATATCCTTTGTATTGTTGGTGAAAAGTATTTTTTGGAAGAATGTTCACTCTGTTTTTGCTACTGGGGTGATTCCTCAATTTTTTTTGTTTGCAAAAGTTTCAGATGATTTCAGTCAAACATAAAATGAGCATCTGGAGAGAGTTCATTTGGCTTTGTTTATCTTTGCAATGTGATCTGTAAATTCATTCATCATTTCTGTCAGGCTGATTATTGACAAACTCTAAAAGCTTAAAAAAAAAGGGTTTATCATCCAAAAAACGATCAAAGGTAAGCTTAGTAAAAGGTTAAATGGATGTTTTTTCTTCTTTTTCAAGCAATCAAGGGAAATGTACAACTTAGTTAAGATTCTCAAACCAACTTTGTAATATCTACAATCAGACATCATAATAGAAAACTAGTATGTCTACTTGTTTTCAAATGAACTTAAAAGAGATTGGATGTAAATTTATTTCAAGAGTTTAAAGAGGAATAAAAAAGCAGAAGCTTTGGCATATAAAACATTAACCCCTCAGAGCATCTCCAAGGGATTACACACCAAATCATCTGTAATTTTTACACCAAATATTATCTATCAACTCCAACCGTTCACATAAAAAAAAATATTCTTGGAATATTCTCTTTTTTAGTTGGAAAATAGAATGAATAGTGTTTGCCGGTGAAATGTTCCACGTCAAATTTGTTGGAATATTTCTCCAAAACACCAAATAGGTGTAAACTTTGCTACACCATTGGAGAAGATTTCTCACCAAATAGGTGGTTTGATGTCTCCCGTTGGAGATGCTCTCATAGAATAGAACTCAAATAAACCTCTTATATAGGCTGTGTAACTTGCATCAGCTAGGAAATAGAAAATAGCCGTTGCAGTTCAAATTGTTGTTCTAGAAAGAATAAGTCGTTTGAGCCTTACAAGCTTCCTCTCTTCTTCCTCTCTTTCTCACTAGATATTAGAGACAATTTTCACGTCCCAGGACAGTTGGTAAAGAGCTTGGGTGTTTAAGGCAACTGAGACCTTAAGGTGGAGGGTGGAGGTTCAAACTCCGTAAATACGAGAGATTTCTTTCGGTTCTTTGGCATAAAAGGCAAGCCAGCCACTGTTAACCTGATTAACATCTCCATTTTATCTCCTGAAACAGGAGGAGTGAGGACCCTTAATGGTGGGGTTCAACATTCTTTCAGAGACAAATTTCACTACCCGGTGATAAAAATAACTAAATTTATCTACCGTAAATCTAATATTTAACAATCTACACCAAATCGCAAACCCAATGACGGCCCTAATGCCATTGGGGGCTATCTGAGATATCCCTAGCCCGTAATGCCGGAGCACCGCCAGAAGGGCAGGGCAGAAAGGCAATCTCAGCCCCACCTCGAAATACTCCCGGTGGACAGAGCAAAAACCCTCTGGCGGGTCCAGAGCCGATTGATGATCCCCCGACAGCAGCTGGGGAGAAAACCTAGCCTCATCAATCCCATACCTCTCACAAATCTCCTCTACATCCTTTTGTCTCAGAATTGACCCCACATCTCTGCTATCAGCTATGGCCATGACGAAGAATCGATTCTAGGATTTTTCGAGAGAACAAGATTTTACCTAAAGAAACCGAATTACAAAATCAGAATAAAAAGGGAAGAATGCTTACTTGCAATGTCAAGTTTGGAAAGTAGGAGATGATGAATGGCAACCGGCAGCAAATCTCCTGGTTTAATACTCAACGTGGGTATGAAACGATTGATATGATGGGTTTATAACCCCCCTTACCTCGAAAAACGGCCTCGGTTAGCGTTAGTAGGCAACGACGCCTCGTTTCCCGGAACAACTATAATTGCGTCGTAACTAGCTCTGCCACCTTGCAGCTCCTAAGTTAGTCTCAAAAATCCATAGGCAAAACTCTCGTGCCGATCCACCACCTTGATAGATCCGATCCGACCAACCAGGGGTCGGCTGGATCTTGGGGACTTATGATGCTGCCAGAAAATGGGCTCACCCACGTGGCGCCTCTTTGGTGGCTCAGCACTTGGCCCAAGGGGAATAAGTCACCTTTAACCTCCCGGTGGCCGGCCTCGAACCCCGGGAGGTCGGCCGAATCGTCTCCACCGATCTCCTAGATCGGGCAAGGTCCTTAGACTTGTTTAATCTTGTGGTCGTGGGAGCTTGCTCATGGCCTCCGATCCCTACGAGCCGATCCCACCGCTCCCGTACATCTCTCGCGAGAAACTTGTCTTTAATCTTATACATCGTACGCATAATAAACAGATAACTATCATAGAATCTTGAATAATTAAGACTCGAATCTTTATCATTTAATATTAATATTTGAATACCGTGATTATCTCCTATAATCAGGGAGATCACTCAATCATAATCTTCTTCCTTAGGGAATACGTTAATCAGTGTCAATCACAAGCACGCAATCTAGAACCCTAAGGCCTAAGCCCCTCTATATAAACTGTCCCTAATGAACTACGAAGACTTGATTCCAATTGAACCATTGGATACGTAGACAACTTGATCATTATCAAGTGCAGTCTAAACTAAAGCAAATCACCCTTCCCTCATCGTTTTGTCTGTGTTCTTGAAGCGTTCTTAGGTCATAATCGAGGATGTGAGTTTAAGAGATCACATTGGCGATTTTTGGATCGTCAATTGGCGCCAGAAAGAGGGCCTTCTGTTGATTGATAATTCCATGAAAGGCTTCAGGATAAACATGGTGACCACACGACAACAGGCTGCTAATGGTAACGGCGCTAACAATGCAGCAGAGTCCGATGCTAATAATCAGGATTAGCCGCATCAGGAAAACATCTCTCTCAACGCAACTCATCAGGGGTTAGTTGATCAACTCATGGCTTTGGATGAATCCGCAAAAGCCGCAGTTCTCAATGCCGTCTTGGCAGAAGAGGATGAAGAAGATGGGGATTGGGAAGGCTTAGAAGACGAAGGCCCCATCAATGAGAATTCACAGGAGGTGAATCACTCGAACGGAGATTCGTCTGGAAAAAATTCCCAAAGTCCAGAACCAGAAGAAGAATCTGATCCCAACGACGGATCGTGGGAGCCGACACCCCCCGCAGCGTAAGAATAGCAGAAAAGCAAATCGGTCGTCATCTTCAAACCTACAAAGGCAATTGGTTGTACCCCAGGCCATGGAAGCAGCTCGCGCCGAACTTGAGGCGATAGCCGGACGAAAGTCGACGCTCCTAGCACTTGAGTCCCTTTTTTATGAACAAATCGATAACTATCCGCGACCAGCAAGGTTCAAGATCCCCAAATTGGAACCCTATGACGGAACCAAGGACCCCCAGGATCATCTGTTCCAATATCTTACGCACATGAATCTCGACTGTGCCCCAGAGGAGATGAAGTGCAAAGCATTCCCTGCGCTGCTCACTGGGCGAGCCCGGGAATGGTATAAAGGCATTTAGAGTCATTGTAATCGACAGACAAATTTTGATATATTATATTTAAGCTTTAAGCTTTGGGTGAGTTTTCTCACGTTGGTGTTTGGTGGATTCCAAACCCGTGTTTGGTGGATTCCAAACGGAACTTATCAAGGTTCTGAGCAGACCTTGTGGCGTTCGTATACCAAGGTTCTTAGATACGGGTTATCTAAGGGTTGATGTCATACCAAGGTTCTTAGTTACGAGTTAGCTAAGGGTCGCGGTGCTCGTCGTATTAGAGACCACCGTTGAGATTGCTAATACTCAAGAAGATGAGTTGGAAGGCAATGATTATGAGAGAATGGTAGAGGATAATAATCCGAATTTTATGGAGAATTTGGAAGAGGTTGTTGAAGCAAAATTAGTGGATGTAGTCCAAGAGTCGATTGTGGAAGCGGCAATCACTGAGGAGACTGAAAAAGTGGTGGAGAAAATCGAGGTAGATGGCGCAGTTAGTCCTATTACACCGACCACTTGTGCGAGTCCTATTTCCTCTTATTTGCAGGTTCGTGGAGAGCATTTACTTGGTGGCAAACCGGAGAACCATTTCATTGATCCATTTTCTAAAAATGTTGCTGTCCATCCGTCTGTGAATTGTTTTTGTTATATTGCTACTTTGCCGAGATTTATCCAAGTTTTTCGCATGTTGGAAGACTTCTTTGATGTTGCATTTGTCACGCTTGGTTCAACATCACAAAGTGCCATTGATTTGAAGTGGTCTCGTCCGCCTTGTATTTGATCCGGGCATATCATTGGTGTTCGTTGTTGGTTCGGCTGTTTTGTCCTTGATGGTGCATTTTACGACATCCTTTTGATTCGAGGACGAATCCTTTTGGAACCGGGAGGGAATGATGTGATTCCCATCGAGAAGAAACTTGTCAAATTTATTTGGAGTCTTTTATTTATTTTTAGTTAACTTTTATTATCCCACATTGGTTAGATAGTATTTTATTTTTGTTATTGTTTTTATTTATAGTTATTTTGTCCCACATTGCTAAATTAGCAATTGGTTTTGGAGCCTGTAGCCTATATAAAGGCATTTAGAGTCATTGTAATCGACAGACAAATTTTGATATATTATATTTAAGCTTTAAGCTTTGGGTGAGTTTTCTCACGTTGGTGTTTGGTGGATTCCAAACCCGTGTTTGGTGGATTCCAAACGGAACTTATCAAGGTTCTCGAGCGAGACCTTGTGGCGTTCGTATACCAAGGTTCTTAGATACGGGTTATCTAAGGGTTGAGGTCATACCAAGGTTCTTAGTTACGAGTTAGCTAAGGGTCGCGGTGCTCGTCGTATTGGTGCCATCAGTCAAGTCCTTGGGCAATTTCGGATCTGATTCGGTTCTCGGATCACATCAAGATACCCCCAAGGACGATCTACAACTTCGACACATTGGGAAAGATGTTCCTTAATGCGTTCATTACCGCCAAGCCGTTTTAGAAGAATGCTACCCATCTGTTCGCTATCAAACAGAAGAAAGATGAGACTGCGCTGCAATACCTTAAGCGCTTTAGTGAAGAATCGTTGCAAGTCCGGGACGCTGACGATCAAGTCCGAATCGCATCCTTCGTGGCAGGGTTACGTGAAGGTAGATTATATGCTAAACTAAGCAGTAGACTCCCCACCTCCATGGAAGAGTGTCTGGAGGTGGCTTTTAAGCATTGTCAAGGCGAAGAAGCTAATCGCGTGAAACGAGAAGTAGAGAAATCTGATCCCAAAAAGGATAAGTCGGTGGACCCATCTAGCAATAAGAGAAAGTCATATGGAGATCGTGCAAGCGGTTCGGCCACTGATCGACCTGAAAAGAGGAATGCCTTACAGCCGAGGGATTTCCCAGTGTTAAATCGGCCTCGGGAACAAGTGTTGGCAATCATGGAAAGAAAGGGTTTAGCGAGAACCCCTACGCCGCTTCGAATCCCCTTGGAGAGGAGAGACCAGAGCAAGTTTTGCACCTACCATCAACACACTGGACATGAGCTGGATAACTGCAGGGACTTCCAGCGTGACGTGGAAGCGGCGATTGCAGAGGGAAGGCTGGATGAGGTCGTGGATCGACCCCGATATGGCGAGCGCCGAGGACAGCGAGATTACCAGCAGAGAAGCTATGGTCGTGACCGCGGCCGACAAGGCGAATCCCAGAGGAAAAGAGAGCCATCTCCCGACAAAGGTCAGCCAGCGGACAATCACCCGATCAACACTATCAACACCATTGTAGGAGGCCCTGGAAACAGTTTAGAGAGTAACAATTCAAGTTTCCGAGTGGGCAATGGGCAGACGGCCAGGGGAAGCCTAGTCCCCTTTCAAGAGGTAGGCTATGGGCCGAAATGAAGGATTGGTCATTGAAGCTGTGGTCAACAAGAATCTGGTTAAGAGAGTTTGTGTGGACACAGGTAGTGCAGTTAACGTTCTTTAATTTGCAGCTTTTCAAGCGATGGGTCTCAAGGAATCCGAGCTCACTCCGGTCTCAGCACCTCTGTTCGGATTCGCCGGTCCCCCAATTCATCCACTGGGAATGGTTCGACTCGCGACGACATTTGGCAAGGATTCAGCAGGAAGGACTCTCATGGTGAATTATGTTGTGGTCAAATCTTCGTCAGCGTACAACATCATTTTGGGAAGACCCGCTCTAATCGATCTGCGAGCCATAATCTCCCCAGCACACATCAGTTTGAAGTTCCCGACCAGTAGAGGGTCGGTCGAAGTCAAAGGAGATTTGGAGGTCGCCCGAAGCTGCTATGCGGCAACCATTAAGGGCAAAGGGATAACATTCGCCTAATGCAGTCGGCAAGTTTTTATTGGTTATCGTTTATTTGCAAACTATCTTTACTTTCTGCATTTTAATTCTTGCCCGTACTTTCTTATCGTTCGCTGGGATTTTCTCTATTTTATTTACTTCCTTTTCTTTAATATCGGATGTTTATTTTTCAAATGATCATGTCCCTGTCTGGTTCTAATGCGACCACTTGTTAAGTCTTATTTCATAAAATTTACAACTCGTACAAACACTTATACTGCGTAGTAAAACTTCATGCGAGAAGTCAGTCCGACCTGACCCAGCTCACCTCACCTTAAAAACGAGAAGTCAGCGCTAGCCTGGCCCTGCTCGTCTTTAGCAAAAACATGTGAAAAGTCAGTCTCATCTGGCCCGGATCGCCACACTTTCAAACGAGAAGTCAGCTCTAGCCTGGCCCCGCTCGTCCTTAAAATTTCATACAAACAATTAATTCATATGCCAATTTAACGTAGTCTGGATTACTCTAGGAATTGGGGAGCAAATTTACATTAAATTAGCTAAGTTTAATGTCTACGCTGTGATCAATCAAGCCCATGCATTGGGTCGCCTTAAGTTAATATATATATATTTTTTCTTTTAGGCGATCGATCTAGATCGGCACTCCGAGCTCTAGATCACCTCGCCCTTATATTTATTTTTTCTTTTAGGCGATCGATCTAGATCGTCTCTCCGAGCTCTAGATCGCCTCGCCCTTATATATATTTTTCTTCTTTTAGGCGATCGATCTAGATCGGCTCTCCGAGCTCTAGATCGTCTCGCCCTTATACACTTTCTTTTAGTTTAGGCGATCGTTCTAGATCGGCTTTCCGAGTTCTAGATCGTCCCGCCCTTATACTTTCTTTTAGTTTAGGCGATCGATCTAGATCGGCTCTCCGAGCTCTAGATCGCCTCGCCCTTATATATATTTTTTCTTTTAGGCGATCGATCTAGATCGGCACTCCGAGCTCTAGATCACCTCGCCTTTTCCGAGCTCTAGATCACCTCGCCCTTATATATTTTTTTTCTTTTAGGCGATAGATCTAGATCGGCTCTCCGAGCTCTAGATCGCCTCGCCCTTATATATATTTTTTCTTCTTTTAGGCGATCGATCTAGATCGGCTCTCCGAGCTCTAGATCGTCTCGCCCTTATACACTTTCTTTTAGTTTAGGCGATCGATCTAGATCGGCTCTCCGAGCTCTAGATCGCCTCGCCCTTATATATATTTTTTCTTTTTGGTGATCGATCTAGATCGGCTCTCCGAGCTCTAGATCGTCTCGCCCTTGTACTTTCTTTTAGTTTAGGCGATCGATCTAGATCGGCTCTCTGAGCTCTAGATCGTCTCGCCCTTATACACTTTCTTTTAGTTTAGGCGATCGGTCTAGATCGTCTTTCTGAGTTCTAGATCGTCCCGCCCTTATACTTTCTTTTAGTTTAGGCGATCAATCTAGATCGGCTCTCCGAGCTCGAAGTCGTCTCGCCCTTGTGTTTTTACTTTTAGTTAAGGTGCAGCCGATCTAAATCGGCACTTCAAGCTTTAGATCCCGTCGCCCTTACGGCCATCCGAATTCGCTCTCTGGACTCTATACCCTATTGCTTTAGTAACTTCCCTAATCTGATATGGGACTGAGATAAAATTCTCTATTACAACCTAATTAGTACAATAAAACTAGAAAAATACGCCATTCACCATACAATAGTGAATACCATATTGGGGGCAACATACCCATAACAAACAACCAAAACCAACACATATATACCCACAATTCAAAAATTATTCACAGAAATAAAATCAAAACAAATTCTTCATTAATAAAAAATAAACTGTATAGTACATAAGCTTCAAAAAAAAAAAAGAACAACAACAAAAATAAACTAAGAGTCACGAGTAGGACTCTTTTGAGACTCAGGAGGGGCCGACCCGGACGCTGCAGTCGGCCGACGAACATACTTATCCACTATGTCCACCCCCGCTCGGAAATCCTTGACACGTTCGGTGTAGGCCACATCCATCCCTGGCTTATAATAAGCCTTCTTAGGAAGGGCATCCGAGCCGCCTCGTGGAACTGAGCCCTCACCTCGTCCACCCCCAAGGTATACCCATGGTTGAGAATGGGAATCAGCAACACCTTGAGAGCCTCGGCGAAATCACCCGAAGCCTTGTACCCCTGAACGGCTTCAGCGCACCGAGCCGCAATGTTGGCCTCCAGATCGGCCACTCTCGCCTCAAGGTCCCCGACCTCCTGCTCCCTTCCCTTCTTCTCCTCGGCCAACTCTTTCTCCTGAGCCTGAAGCTGGGCTTGCAGGGTTTTTATCTCTGCATCCTTAGGGCGAATAGCAGCCCTGAGCTCATTCCTGGTCTTTCGTAGCTCGGCAATTTTGTCCGATTGGGCAGCCAGGTCGGTCGATGCTTTGCCCAACCTCTTGAAAACTTCTTGGCCGATCGTGCCTCCCTGAACAAACAATAGAACGTCAGAACCGTCGGAACTTAAACCACTAAAAAGAAAGAAATAAGCGACACTTACCAGCTCTACTGTTTTGCAACCCAGGATCGCCAGCTCCTCGTCAGACATGCTGTTGACTCTCTTCTGCTCGAAGGTCCCCTCCTGACCTTCCTCAGGGGCCTTCGACTTGCTCTTCTTTGAGGACCGACCCTCTTGAGAGATCGGCCTTTGTCGAGTTGGTTTTTTAGGGACCAACCCCCTCTCTGTAACCTCCCTAGAGGTGTCCGCCCTGGTCATCTCAGTGGGAGGGATCGAAGCGGAGGCATCCGCACCCTCAGTAGTCGGATCCTCCACAGATATTTCTCGGACCGTGGGGGTCGGCATAGTTTGACGACCCGCCACTTCCCTCTCCGCTCCCGCCATCAGATCGGCAAAATCAGCCACTGCATATATACCAATGGAAAAGTTAGCCAAACAAGAAACATAGGTATGTTAGCAAATATAAAATAAAACATAAGTAAATCCTACAAATCGTCCATTCGGCCTTGGCAAACTTCACATAAGGCTCAGGGCCCGCATCCCCCAACCGAGCTTCCCCGATCAGGTTGTCGTACAGATTTTGCCATTCAATAGAGTACCCCGACCCTCGAATCTTCTCCACCCAGGATTCTGGCATATCTGGGCGTTCATCCCCCTCCAGATCAGCCATATTCCACACGCTCAGCTCATCGTGACCGTCATTCCTCACATAGAAAAACCTCTCCTTCCATCTTTTAAAAGAATCCCGACCTGGAGGAAGAATAGGGATACTGAAGGACTTCCCCCTTCTTCAAAGTAGTACCGGAAGGGATGGTCTCTTAGTCCTACCCGGTGATAAAAATACCTAAATTTATCTACCGTAAATCTAATATTTAACAATCTACACCAAATCGCAAACCCAATGACGGCCCTAATGCCATTGGGGGCTATCTGAGATATCCTTAGCCCGTAATGCCGGAGCACCGCCAGAAGGGCAGGGCAGAAAGGCAATCTCAGCCCCACCTCGAAATACTCCCGGTGGACGGAGCAAAAACCCTCCGGCGGGTCCAGAGCCGATTGATGATCCCCCGACGGCAGCTGGGGAGAAAACCTAGCCTCATCAATCCCATACCTCTCACAAATATCCTCTACATCCTTTTGTCTCAGAATTGATCCCACATCTCTGCTATCAGCTATGGCCATGACGAAGAATCGATTCTAGGATTTTTCGAGAGAACAAGATTTTACCTAAAGAAACCGAATTACAAAATCAGAATAAAAAGGGAAGAATGCTTACTTGCAATGTCAAGTTTGGAAAGTAGGAGATGATGAATGGCAACCGGCGAAAGAAATCTCCCGGTTTAATACTCAATGTGGGTATGAAACGATTGATATGACGGGTTTATAACCCCCTTACCTCGAAAAACGGCCTCGGTTAGCGTTAGTAGGCAACGACGCCTCGTTTCCCGGAACAACTATAATTGCGTCGTAACTAGCTCTGCCACCTGGCAGCTCCTAAGTTAGTCTCAAAAATCCATAGGCAAAAATCTCGTGCCGATCCACCACCTTGATAGATCCGATCCGACCAACCGGGGTCGGCCGGATCTTGGGGCTTATGATCTTTGCCCGAGAAAATGGGCTCACCCACGTGGCGCCTCTTTGGTGGCTCGGCACTTGGCCCAAGGGGAATAAGTCACCTTTAACCTCCCGGTGGCCGGCCCCGAACCCCGGGAGGTCGGCCGAATCGTCTCCACCGATCTCCTAGATCGGGCAAGGTCCTTAGACTTGTTTAATCTTGTGGTCGTGGGAGCTTGCTCATGGCCTCCGATCCCTATGAGCCGATCCCACCGCTCCCGTACATCTCTGGCAGAACTTGTCTTTAATCTTATACATCGTACGCATAATAAATAGATAACTATCATAGAATCTTGAATAATTAAGACTCGAATCTTTATCATTTAATACTAATATTTGAATACCGTGATTATCTCCTATAATCAGGGAGATCACTCAATCATAATCTTCTTCCTTAGGGAATACGTTAATCAGTGTCAATCACAAGCACGCCATCTAGAACCCTAGGGCCTAAGCCCCTCTATATAAACTGTCCCTAAGGAACTATGAAGACTTGATTCCAATTGAACCAATGGATACGTAGGCAGCTTGATCATTATCAAGTGCAGTCTAAACTAAAGCAAATCACCCCTCCCTCATCGTTTTGTCTGTGTTCTTGAAGCGTTTTAGGTCATAATCGAGGAAGTGAGTTTAAGAGATCACATTGACGATTTTTGGATCGTCATAACTAAAAAAACTTATAGGAGTTTTAAGGGATGGTAAAGGAATCCGGATCCTCTACATGACACAGTTAGGCATGGTGCTCGGAAAAACAATAATGTATTGTTTTAATTATATAAAAGTAATATTTTCTTATTGGTCTTTTATTTGCTTAATTGCATAGATATAAGTGACACTGCAAGAAAATCCCTGGGGTTTCGTTATGTAACCATAAAGCTCAGTGCGTAAGTGTTATGTACGAAAGATTGAGTTTATGATGTACTACCCTAAACATTTAGTCTGTGGTGAATTGACTTGTTTCATAATTGACTGGAGTTCGGGATCTCACAGTCAAACTACCATTAGTGCCCCAAAACACTTATGCTCCGTTTGTTTTCGTTAGAGTTTTTTTCGGAGTTTTTTTATATATCACTTCACCCATCATATCTTACAATTCTCTTATCAATCATTTTTTCAACTACAAATAAAAAAAATTAAATTATCTCTCATCATTTCACTTTATCAACTTTATAACATTTTTTACCATTATTTTATTTATTATATTACTTTATTTCAAAAATCATTTCATAATCTACACAAATTTCAGAAAAACATCTTAACTTTCTAATAATTACTTCAATCCTTTATCTAAAACAACCCCAAAAAAAACTCCAAAAAAAAACACTACAACCCAAAACAAACGGAGCCTTAGAGTGTGACCGCCTGATCCGGGCCGTCGGTGTTGGACACCTTAGTGGCTGCACTTATACGTGAAAAGTGTTCACGTAGGGCTAGACCGATTTGATATGATGATTTCGTATTAAGTCCGTATCTAGAGATTCTAATTGAATCACAAGATAACCATATATGAATTGAATCTTAATCCTGAAGTGATTATAGATTCATGCATTTTGAGGGGTGACGTTTGATTTGGCGGTATGGTTGACTAAGTAGTGCCTTCCATAATCCCGACCATTTTAGCATCACTCAGGGATCGGTAGTCAGGAATGTAGTCACATGCATGTAGTCCACTCCATCCTCGAAAGAGGAAGTAGATAGACGGTTCCTTTGATAGTTAATCTAGGTACTAGTTGATAACGCACACCTCTGATATGATCAAAGGATATTGATAACTACTGGATAATGGTAGTTCGAGGATAAGAAGTTATAGAGAGGTCTTATGGATGATGCCTTGCTCCATATACGAACTGTCTATGAAGGGTTATCCATAGATGATGGTTATATCAATGGGCACTCGGTAACTACTATGAGTAAGTGGAGTAAATATGTTTATATTCTAGAAGAGTGCAATCTCGGGTCTATGGTAATACGACACCGTGATTAATGAAACGAGTGATTAGATTAAAGAGTTTGGTCGGTCACTCGAATCATTGGAGCTTTTGGATATAGGCCCATAGTCCCCGACTTATCTCGCGTAATTCACATTTGTAAGCTCTCCTTGTATAGATGGAAAAACGAGTTTTTCCTAGCGACAAAGTATTTTAGAGTGTTCGTAGAAAATTGATTTCTACATAAATAGTCAATGATTATTTATATGATAAATAATAAATTAAATTAATTAAATAAGATTCATTTAATTTAATATGACTATAAAAGTGGCTAGGTAATAAATTAAGTAGAAAAAAATTGGGGTTGTCATTTAATTAGATTAAATGAAAGAGTACTTTATTGGGCCTAGCTTAATATGATTAAGTTGCCTTTATTATTTCCTAAAGTAGGTTGAATGTCTTAAAGGACTTTCAAGCCCAAGACATCATTAAATATATTTTTGTGTGTGGAAAAATCGCATTTTTCCTGCGCCATAATCTACAATATTTAAGGATGCTTTCATAAGAGCACTTGTACTTGATAATGTAAATCATTTAAAAACTCTATTTAATAGATTTCAACAAAAAAAATAATACTGCAACATATACTCTATTTTTTACTGTAATAAACAGATTCTGTAATTTTTTTTACATCTACCGTATTAATCCATATTCTGTAAATTATACTTTATAATCACCGCATTATTTAAAATAGAGGTTCTGATGCATTTCATGTTCGATAGAGATTCTCTAAACTAGAAAAACATGTATTTAAAATTGTAAAATAGAGAACTTAATTAGAGCGCCTGATTAAGTTCTCAAAAAAAAAATAAAAAATAGGGTCTGATGCGAGTGCTCTTAAGATGAAAATCTAATTCTTCATGCACACTAATGTGACGCCACTTTTAGAGATAAAGTTAGGGTTCTAAGTTCTTCCTAAATACTTAGAATATTCAAAGTAAAGATTGGATCTCTTTTTGGGTGACTCATCTTGGATTCTTGGATTTGGTTTCACCACCAAGTGTTGTGAAGATCAAGCCGGAAGATCTTGGATTTCAATCTCTCTACATCATCAACATCATATTCTTCAAGTGATAGTATAATCTCTACAAACCCCGTTTGTAGATCCAGATTTTATTTAGTAAAATGAGTTCCAAAATTCGTACATGAAGTGTTTCATCATTTTGTTTCCGCTGCAATTCATTTTCTTTATGAAACTGTGGTGATATGGAATCGCTTGGATGCCATAAACTAGGATTACTCCATTGATTGTAGTAAATATAAGATAATCATTAACCAAGACATAGTCTATGAGTTTCTGAAAGGCCTAAACTCTTAGTATGATGCTACCAGAGAGAGGGTACTCTCTCCAAATCCACCGCCTAATATAATGGAGGCATTGCTTACATTAGAAGAGAATAGTGCATAACAAATACCATGACTCATGCTACCCCAACCTCTGTTGGAAACCAGTATGCTATAACTGATTCTGTTGGTTTGACTCCAGAAATAAAGCAAGGGAGAAATGAAAATAGAGGAAACCTATTCTATAATTATTGCAAAAAGAAGAGTCATACAAAAGATAAATGCTGGAACCTACTTGGGAAACTTTCACATATCTCAGGGCAAGGTCCTAGGAAGAATATGTATGACCAACATAGTCGTAAGGAAGTTGAATATGCTCATTCATTCAAGGTGGAAATTGGAAATCCTTTCTCAAAGGTCCTTCCTCAAAGGAGCAAGTTGACTTCCTAAGTCAACTTCTTGACAAACAAAAACCTGCAGGAGAGGTACCTAAGGACTCTATCTACATCCAGGATTATAGATTCAAGAGCCACAAGCCACAAGCCACAAGATAGGTAAGTTGTCACTATTTTCTACTCATGCATCATCATTTGACTATCATAAGTTTCAAATTGCCGATGGATCTCTTCATAATGTGGAAGGAAAAGAAAATATTATAATTTCCAGCCAAATATGCTTATATTATGCTCTTTATGTTCCCAATTTATCGTACAATCCGATTTTCATTAGTAAAGTCACCAAGGAAAACATATGTTTTGCTATTTTTTTCCCCCGACTGTTGTGTATTTCAGGACTTGAGTACAAGGAAAATTATTGGCAATTCTAAGGCTAATAATGACCTTTGTATTCTCAGTCATCAAGATGTAAAGAGTGACATAGGTGCAACTGTTCGAGATTCCCACAGTAATCTAGTGAAGCTTACATTGTTGCATAATAGACTAGGTCATCCTAGTGTTCCTTATCTCGTGAAATTATTTCCAAATACGTTTCATATTAAACATTTAAGTTCGTTCATTGTGAAATATGTAAGTTTGCTAAACATTAAAGAAAATTTTAAATATGTTTCATATAAACAATAGTCACCTTTTTCTTTTATTCATAGTAACTTTTGGGGACCATCCAAAGTCACTAACCTCTCAAATAATAGATGGTTTATAGCTCTTATAGATGAATATGACATCAACATTACATGGAACAATCAACCTAAAATTGTGGACCTAAAGAGAATACTCAGATCTGAATCTAATGTAAAAGATTTAAGGCATCTGAGGTTGTTTCTTGGGATGGAAGTAGCAAGATCAAATGAGGGGATCACCATCACACAAATAAGGTATACTATGGGCTTTGTTGAGAGACTATGGGATGCTTAAGAAGTAAGCCTATCAGTACTTATATTGAATACAATCACAAAATTGGTAAAGTAGGGGAAGAAGGTGAAAAGGTTGATCCAGAGTAGTATCAAAGACCAGTAGGGAGGAAAATCTACCTATCTCACACCAAACTTTGATATTACCTTTGGAGTTAGCTTGATAAGTCAGTTTATGCACAAGCCTAAAAGAACTAACCTAAGGGCTGCCTTTAGAATGCTTAGATATCTCAAGAAGGCTCCTGGAACTGGTCTAACTTTCAAGACAAGGGAGAATTGACCACAAAGGCCTTTGTGGATGCAAATTGGATCTCGCATCTAGATGGTGTGTGTTCTTATGTGGGAAACATGTGTCCTGGAAATAAAAAATACGCAGTGGCTAAAAACAATGCAGAAGCCGAGTATATGGCAGTTACACATGTTATGTGTGATCCTATGGTTAAAAAAGGTCCTACGTGAACTCAAACAACATATCAAAGAAACCACTAGGACTCAATGTGATAGTAAGGCTGTTATGGATTTATCTAACAATCCAACTTAACATGATAGAACAAAGCATATTGATATTGACAACAATTTTATCAAAGAAAAGCTTGACGGAGGAGACTTCCGCCTAAAGTACATTCCTACCACTAGACAAGTTGAAGACATGTTTACCAAAAGGTCAGAGCATACATCAATTTAATTCAGTCAAGCTTGGCTTGTTCAATCTATAGTGTACAAACCAGCTTGAGAAGGAGTGTTGGAAAACACATAATGTTTATTTTACCTTTTTTTTTTTGTAGCATCTTAGTTTAATCCTTAATCTTCTTTATGTTTAAGACTAAGATTAGAGGCAGAAATTTATTTCCATCTTCTCTCTCTTCCAACGGCTACAAAGTTGTGTTTGTGCTAGTTATGTCTGTCAAATCAAGAGCCAACGGCTAGTTTTTCCCGGTGTTGTATGCCAACGGCTAGTTGAGAACATGCGAATGAAAGGATTGTACTTCATTTCTTACTAAGATTTTACAATTCTTTTGTTACAAAGATTGTTAGCAGAAAATGTACTATCACTATATTGTGTCAATATAGAAAATTCTGATGCAAGGACTCCTATTAGAACGGACCGTCGGATAATCTCCAAATATTTTTAGTCTATCCGTACGGCGGTATCGACGATTGAGTTTCGCATCAAATTTATCCGGGTCAATACATACCTGTAAGCAACTATACAATAATCAAAACTCACATCGAAGATTCCTACCCTACACAGTGTCAATACATACTTGTAAGCAATCAAACAATGATCAGAATTCACATCACTCTAGGAGTCCTGCCATGATCAATTGTTACAAAAGTGTAGTGACAAAAGTATCATTACTCGGTTTTAGCTAATATGGCTAAAAGCACTCCTCCAGTTAGAACTATTCAACAAACAAAAAAATTATGCTGGATGAAATATCAGCATCCAAAATAAATTTACTCACCGGAAAGTTAACGAGTTTACAGAAATCCACAATGTCATATTGAATACAGTAAAGCAGAGCCTATATGGACACAAGAATAAAACAAGAATATTGTGTGTCTAATTTAAAGGTACATACTAATTTTCCTCACATTGCAGAAGCTGGGTATCCAAATAAAACATTCCTCACAGCATCATGTTAACAACAAGAAGGGGGTGAAAGGAATTTAAAAGAAAAAAGAATAAACGAACGATGAGTTATAAAGTTCAGATTTCTACGACGTACCCCTACAAAAAAATTCTAAATAGAAAGAGACTAAATTAATTTCTTCTTCTGGAAAAATTGTTTCAGGTACAAAATTTGTAGAACAGAAACCGAAATGCAGACTCCCAAAGAGATAATACTGTACCAGGCCACCCTAGCATTTGTAATTTCACTAACTTCACGCATCTCCGCCTCTCTGAAAGACCACAATTAAGAAGGGTTGAACAATTGTTGAAGGGAAAACAAAGGCTATAACGTGACGTGGGAAACAAATACCTTGTCTTGAGATAGAGTAAATTCTCATGGACGGCTTCAACAGCTCCTTCAAGCTTTCTAAGCTCAAGTTCAATGCCCTAACAAAGCCAATATAAACAATGTCAACAATATCCAGCCAAACGAGAACAAAAGAAAAGTAGTTTTATTCTTAATCATAGCTAAATATAACATTTCAGATTCTAGTTTTATATATTTCCTGAATTAGTCATCCATAGTAATGCAGGCAGATGGTATAAGATGAGCACTGTAGAACTGTGTAGCAGCTTCAAGAAGACAACAAGATTTTGATGATATAAATCACCATGTAAATGATCTCAACCACAAGATTTTCTACTGTGGGCCGCATATAAAAAGGTTGATGACATGCACCTGCATATACCCTTTTCCACCTTTTTGGTTTTCTTATTCGAAATTTAAATAAGGTACAACCACTTCATGTAGGCTAACGATGAAAGAGAAATTCTATGGTACGTACAACCATTGTAGAAATGATGTACCAAATGACATGCATCATATCTTTCCATTACTACTCTCTTTCACCATACACGCTCCTACCATGTGAAAGAGAGTACAAACGGAAGGATATGACATGTCACTTGATAAAACCTTCCTAATTTTTTGATAACAAGGAGAGACCAAAAGGCCTAAAGGGATGAGAGGGACTAAACTTGGCTTGTTTGGATTGACGGAATGTAATTGAACGGAATGCTTTTTTCATTTTATTCCATCAATTGGCATGTTTGGAAACATAAGAATGTAATTTATTTTGATTCCAATGGAATGAAAATGAGTGATTTTCATTCTATTAAAAAAGCTATGGAATGGAATAAAAAGGATTCTATTCCACTGCCTTCCAAACGTAGTAATGGAATGATATCATTCCATTCCATTGCATTGCATTCCATTCCATCAGATTCATTCCATTCCATTACATTCCATCAATCCAAATGAGCCTTCCCCCACGATAGAACAAACCATCTCCTGAGGTGATACAACCTTCCTGCCATGGTTGTATGTTAACAGAAAGAATATGTAAAGGAAGCCCCACCTCAATTTTCTCTTTTCTTGCCACGGAGTCCCAATCCTGTGCAGCAACTCCAATCTTCCAGTCAATGTTCAAACTTACATCCCCATTGCCTGAATGGTGACCCTCAAGCCAGAAACATGCCAGATAGTTTCCAGCCTCGGTAGTTGTAAATGCAAACTGACCGTGTGTTACATTACTCTTTTCATGAAGCATGTTTCCATATGGTGAAGTGACCTGCATGATCTCATCAGACTTTTCACCACACTTACAAGTGAACTTATCAAATAAGCAAAAGGTCAACTACTGGATACAGTTACATCTATAAAGCATAAGCAAATATATAGCCTTCTAAAACTTTGGAAAAGTTAAAATAGAAATTTTTCTTAAGGCAACAACAATCAGTCTCCAAAAAAAACCCCATATCAACCATTCCATCTCCAAAGAAAGAAGAAATAGATCAGAAATCCAATAACTTTATTTGAGCATCATATCATCATGCCAGAGAAGACCCTCACCTATAGTGGCGAAGCAAACAAAAATTTCAGTGGGTGCACAAATATTTTTTCTAAGTAATGTTTTTCCTACGGGTGCAAAAAAATTATTTTTTAGAGTAATATTTATTATTTTTCTTCGGTTCAGCGGGGTCTGTGGACCCCGTTGTGATACATGAAAGCCCGCCTCTGCTCACCTATATACTACAAAGGAATGAGTTCTGGATGTCATCATGATTACGTGAAACCCTGCCATCAAAACTACCAAATCCTTCCTCTCTGATTAAAGAAAAATATAAATATAAGACAAAAAGGATTTCCAGGTAAAATTGATAAGTACACCATTAAATAGCCAATTATGCCACAACAAAACCTGAAAAGTTCCACTACCAGATGGTAGGGGGAGAAACTAAAACTTGAAAGAATTTTGAATTTGCTGGTTGGAACACATATGATATGACCGTGGAGAGCAAAGTAGGTGAAACAGCAGACAAATTTAATTCAAAAACGTTCTACTAAAATAAAAGGTTTTTCCAACTTATTTTTGTTTCACATTCTCTCTTTTACCTCACCATTTTCCATGACAAATATTTTATGCACAATTATCATCTATGGATTTTAAAAAAAATTAGGAAAACAAAGATGAAAAAAGGCACAAATTATGTTCCAAAAGTGTCATTAGCACCAACAAAGATGGAAAATTGTAATTCAAATACAATTATAGTAATTCAAATACAAACACCAACATATTATAAACAACTGAATAACTCATATTTGTGTGTACATGGATACACACGTCTTTATTATCTACTTGGGTAGGTTATATCACTATTAACGTGCTTCGTTCTTCTGATTTGGTGACTTCAAAGTTCAAAGGCTTACTAGGTTCTCACAACAGTGTACTTGTAAAGCTAACAACCATTTTCTGGATCTGGCACAGAGAAAGGGTGAGGGGTTCAGGAGGATCCTTTAATCTTCAACAATTGCATCATACTTCTGGTCGTCAAAACAAACTTTCAAGCATTATTCTTGAATTATTTAATTATTAATTATTATATGCTATATTATTAATTGTATTGTTACAGCCTTAACCTTTATTATGTTAGGTTAGTGCTGTCATTAAGGTTTATTACCGTTGGGACAACTTTGTTGGTACACAAATCAGTCTGTCCCCTCTTAGACTGTTGGGATTCTGATCCTTTATATACTGCTTGTATAATTGTAATTACATCATCAAGAAATAAGATAGTTAATTCTTGCAGCATTCTTTCTACTTGGTTTTTATCTTTCTTTACAATTATGAACTAAAAATAACAGTATTACATATGACAAAATGCCTCAAATCCCAACATCTGTGAAGATGACAATGATAAATGACATGCATACCTAATTATATACCAATCATGTAGCTGCCTGATATTCTGGGTCCGCTGCAGTAAGTTTTCACAGCATTTCGGGATAACTTATGATTGGATAACGCTCATAACACAACTAGAAATTTCATCCATTACATGGCATATTTTATGTCTTTAGCAAATATCCATTTTATTCATTGTAATTATCCATGAAATGAGTAGTACTTATATGGATCTTTCCATTATTAGAAAGAAGACATCAACTCGACTCTTAGTAGTGCAAGTGATAGCTAATCTTAATAAAAAGTACTTTACATTCTCAGATGCGTGTCAAGGTTTATTGTATTGATTAGAATAATTTATGCATGGCTACATGGGAGAGGACAACCAAAATTCCAATTATGGAAACGTGAGAAGCGATCAAGTCTGGACAACCAAAATTCCAATTATGGAAACGTGAGAAGGGATCAAGTCCAAAGTTGAATCAGAACTTATAAACATATATAAATGGAGTATCCTAAGCATAGAGAATGTAGGCATTTAAACGTGGTTACAAGACTACCAATAACCTTGCAACATTTTTCTTAACGGAAATAAAAGGTTTTTAACACACGCACCCCTTTTTGCCCCTAACGAGGCTCGAACCCTGGTCACTCACCATTAGGGCGATACCTTCTTGGTAACCTTGCGACATTTTTTGATTGATCGACAGATTGAACGGATAGTCCAGGTGAAAATGTTCTCATTATGACTGAGCAAACTTGACAACACTTCTTCCAAAGGGCTTTCCATCCTACGAGTGTCTCAGATGAAACTTCAGACAAACTGTCCGTAAAACTAAATTTGCAGGCATGTTTCCTTACACAAAAGTGTCAATTCTAAATTACTTCCTCACATATGACCTTTTGAATGTATTTCTCTTGATGACAGCCGTTGTGCTAATTTACCTAAAGACTTTTTTCGTTAAAAAAAATTCTTACGCCCACATCTTCATGTAAATATGTTCTTCATACCTCAAGAATGCCGTTTCTATGAATGCAATGAATCAAGTACAGTGCCCCAAACAAGAAAAATAATAATTAATATCAAGCCAGCTCCAGCATGTAACAAGCTCATTTATTTGTGGTAAATTCTCCAAATAATTAAAATAAAAAAAAAATTTCTTAAGCAAAAATGTTTTCTTTCCAACAACATTTCAGCACCAAATTATATAAACCAATTTGCAGAAAGGCTATGAATATAACAAGAAAAAATCTAATCGAATAATGCTGGGAAACCTAGACAATCCAAACAAAAAACATACTAACCTTGGCGGAAATCGGGGGAGTGGGGTTTACATGATCGTCGGAAATAACAACGTAATCAGCTACAACGACGACGTTAGTGTGAATTTCCTCTGAAACACATTTGGTGCCGGAGGAAGGCAAATTCAGCCACACAGCTCCGATCTTTTCTAATGAGAAAATCACTGCTATTAACAATGCTAAAACTAGTATGCGCAGGTTAGCACTCTCGCCCATAGCCTCCAACACTCTCAAAGCAAATTATTATTACCTGTATTTTTGTATATTTCTGCAAATCATGGATTTTTCCTTGTATTTTTGTATATTTTTGCAAATCCTGGCTTTCCCGTGTTACAAGGAGGTTGTGAGATTCAAGTTTTACCAAGTGTGTATCCACGTGTGTGTTTTTTTTTTTTTTTTTTTTTTTTTTTTTTGCGCAAATTAGTTATAAGGCTGTCGTTAGAGAATTAATTATCATTTAGGACACTCCGAAATCTTATTTAGTTATAAGGACATTTTAATTTTAAGAAGAAAACTTATTTAGTTATAAGGACATTCTAATTTCAAGTAGATAAAGAAGAAAAAGTAAGGAAGGAAAAAAAAAAAGATGAAGCGCTAGAAAAAAAAAAACGCTGGAAGAAAAGGAAAAAAAAACGCTGGGAAGAAAAAAAAAAAGATGAAGTGCTGGAGCTGATGTTTGTTTGTTTATTTTTTTATTTTATTTTTTAAGATGCAGTGACATTGATGATTTTAGCAGTGACATTGATGTCTGAAGCAGTGACATTGATGACTTATGCAGTGACATTGATGTCTGATGCAGGACATTGATGACTTATGCGGTGGCATTGATGTCGATACAAGGACATTGATGACTTATGCGGTGACATTGATGTTTGATGCATGGACATTGATGTCGATGTAGGGACATTGATGTCCGATGCAGCCGACATTGATGAATGATGCGGGATATTAAGCTAAACAAGATCGTCAAATGATTCAAGATCGTGTTAAAGAATTGAGGATTCCACAATGAATCCAATTATCGTGAGGCACAAACAACGTGTGGCCATTACAAGAGTCATAATGAAGAGTCTTTGTAGTTTCACCAAACTTGTAATTCTATCCATATTAAATGCTCCACATTTGGAGAAATGCAAAACAAGAGTGATCGATGCAATTGTTAGGTTTTATGCGATGACATTGACGACTTACGCAATGACATTGACGACTTACGCAGTGACATCGATGTCGATGCAAGGACATTGATGACTTTTGCGGTGACATCGATGTCCTGAAGCGATGATATTGATGATCGTATTTACAATTAGATAATTGATGCAATGATATTGATGTCACCGCATATACAACTTGATACACACATTTGATAACTTTGTAAAGTAACTTTATTTCTTTGTTATCTTTAAATATTTGATTGATCAACGTTTATTTGATTAGTGTTGGTTTAAATTTTCGATAACTTTGTAAAATAACTGTATTTCTTTTTCTTTTTTTTTTTTGGTTTAAATGCATATTTTTACAACCAAAGGTATGCATAAATTGTTACAATAACACGTCACTGCATAAATCGTTACAATAACACGTCACCGCATAATTCGATACAATAAGACATCACCGCATAGATCGCTACAATAAGAAGTCATGCATAAATCGCTACAATGAGACGTCATTGCATAAATCGCTACAATGAGATGTCACTGATCAAGGTTGTCAATGGATCGCGGCGGTCAATACATCATGGTAGCCAATGAATCGCGGCGGTGAATGCATCGGGGTGGTTAATTGATCCCGGTGGCCAATGCATCCGGGTAGGTGGTCAATGCATGACGGTGATAAATACGTCACGTCGATTTTTATGAAGAAAAAAATTGATTTTATGAAATTTATTCTGAAAAATATCAAATTTAATTTTAAAATAAAGAAGACGAAAAAAATATGAATTTTAGTGAAAAAATTATGATGATCCGAGTTTTAGATCAAAATATATGACCTTTAGAAATATGGTGAATTATAAAAATAAAAAAAAAAAAAAAAAAACCACGCACAGTAATTTTTTTTTTGTTTTGTTATGTTTTTTTTTTTATTACTTTGAAAGCTTTTTTTTTTTTTTCCTTCTTCCTCTTTATCCACTTGAAATTAAAATGTCCTTATAACTAAATAAGATTTCGGAGTGTCCTATTACCCCTAATAAGTTAAAAATCAGTCCTTTTAAATAATTGGCCCTTGTATTGATTTTTTTACATAAACCGTTCTTTAAATTTTCTCAGGGTGCACCTCACCAAAACACACCACACTAAAAACAAAATCTACGTTTGCACCCCGTTGAATTTTCCATATTTTACATTACTTAATTACACCAATTTCTTAATATTACAAATTTACCCCTTATTTATGTATATATCTTACATCCTACACACCTTACGTACACACCCTATGCTTTCCCTCCAACAAATATCTTATTCTTCAAAAATCATATTCTCAAACCCTTCATGTTTTGATTTTAAATTTTTTGTAATAATTTTTTTCACATAAACTTTTTCTAAGGAAAAAACTTTAAATTTTCTCAAGTTGCATATTATTTGTACCGCACCAAAATTATCACTGCATCACTCTATACAACATACCATACTAAAAACTAAATATACATTTTCACCCGTTGAATTTTCTATATTTTTCATTATTTAGTTACACCACAGTTTATACAGTCACACTATACTTTTATACTATTTCCACACTAAATTTTTAATGTTACAAATCAACCCCTTATTTTTATATATTTTACATCCCACACCCTTAACTACACACCCTATACTTTTCCTTCAACAAATATCTTCTTCTTCACAAATCATATTCTTAAACCCTTCATCTTCTTCATCCTAAATCATCATATTCATATTCATCACCCTCACAAACTATTCATCTTCTCCATCTTTAATCACCATCTTCATCCTTCTTAAACCCTTCATCATTTTAATCCAAGAGTCTAGCTCTATAAACCCTTCATCATTTTGAAATTCTATCATCATCATCATCATCTTTATCATATTTTTTTTCCTTCATAATCAATGTACTTTTTTTAAGAACCAAGTCAATGTATTTTTGTGTATTGTTTTCTTGTAATATACATGTTAAAATGCCTGACTATACATGAAATTAGTGTATTAAACATTTATTTTGGTTTTTGAGTGTTGCAAAAGTTCTAGTTTTTACATTCGTCCAGATCAAATCGACCAAACCAGAGTCGATTGCCTTAAATCCAACCCCATGAAGGTCGGTTTTTATACAAACGATTTCCTGGAGGTCGATTGTCAGTCAATGTTGATTGTGGCTCAATATATATATGTAAAATGCTCCGTATGCATACTCTCTCTGGTGGTCTATATATATTTTGTCATGTTTCCCTTTATGTATAAAATGGATATAGTCTTAATAATATATATATGTGGAAATCTATAAGTTGCATATCTTGTCTTGGAACTTTATCAAGAGAATATTATTTAATCTAGATAATAATGTAATGATAAATTACTCCGGTATATATATGCTTGTTGTGTATGGTGCCTAAAATAATAAGTGATAATTCTCTACACATAATTTTGAGCATTATATATATATATATATATATTGAAAGTTGTCATGAACTCATATCTGTTTTGGTCAACATATCACTTTCTTCCCTGTGACCTTTTTGTTTTATCAAGAATTTTTTACGACCGTTTTGTAGACCACCTCCCTGCACCGTTTTTTACATCCTGTGTGTCTTGTGAAAGTGTGCATGTCTTTCATCTCTTTAAAAAACTTCCCCTATTATCCGAGGTGGATCCACGTGACCTGAGAGGTCACGTAACCCCACTTAACTTAAAAGAAATTAAAAAATGCAAAACGATGTTGTTTTGGTAAAAAAAATAAAATCACTTTTTGATCTAATTATCCGTCCAACCTGATTCAGACCCACAAATTTTTAACCTAATTACCCGCACAACCCGAAGTTTTTTTAGGGGTTACGATATTTTTGTAACGGATGACCTCATTGAATTTTTTCTCTGAATCCGACACTGCCTATTAGAGCCGTTTGCTGCTGCAAAGCTGGAGTGCTATAGGTAGGTAGAAGATTTTGAGTGAAATTCATTTAAATATTTCACTAAATAAAGTTTTTTATTTATGTTATATCCCATTCCTTTTTTCCTTTCTTTTAATAACATAATTAGTTATTACTTCTTAAATAAGGTCTTCTCATCCCTATATCCCTTCTCCCCTCTCCAAAGTATAAAACCATCTTTTATTGGCTGAAAATTACATGTATATCCCCTACCCTAATTCCCCTAAACAGTATACCATTTTACCCTTATTATAAAAGTGTTTGTGAACTTATATACTCTTGATTGTCTAGTAGTAAAAATATTACCCCCAACCATATCAAAAGACTGAGTAGTACAAGCCCTCTCAGTCAACATTTTTCACTAACTCTCAACCTCAATTGCTCTTGCAACAACTCTAAGTGTAACAACTTTTGTTTCTTGAGTGTAAAAAGCTCTAAGAAATTGTTAGTGAGTTGTTGTTGGTGTGTTGAGGTAGGTTATCTCACTTATGATTGGGGAGCAATAGTAAGGTCACATCTTGGTCTAGATGTGGTGTTCATCAGCTCGAAGATTCCGGCGAGAATCGGTGGCGGAACTGGTGGTTCGGCAGGTCGGTCCGGAATTGTCGGGTTACGAATTCAAGGACTTGAACTAGGGTTCAAGAATCCGGGTAGTGATTCTTGGTTGGTAAGTACTCCTTTGGTGAGTATTTGTGTAGAAATCTGTTAAGAGTTGTTACTAAAGATTTATAGCATCACAATGGTAGTAGGGGTGTCTAGAACCTTAGACTAACACTGATTTGGGTATCTGTTTAGTAACACTTTAACAGTATTCATATCAATTTGTTACTTGTTGTAATATGTAAAAACTCAAAGCTATATCTAGTGGAAACTGTATGTGTGGGTGTGATGTTGAGTAGATCACATATATGTGCTTAGATAGTTTTTATATTTGATACACATTAGAATTGCATCTTATTAGGCTTAAACAAGATAAAAATTTGAATCTGCAGTTCTTTGATATTATTTGTTTGAACACCTAGATCTGCATAGGCTAACAAGATAACAAACAGAATCTGCAAATTATTTGTTCAAGCCGCAGTTGTGTTTCAAACCTGTTTTTAAATCAATTGGTATAAGTTTCTGTTTTTCTTGCAACGTGTTTACTCGTAACAAAACTAAACACGATCTAGAAACGTATCAACTAAAGTTAACTTAGATTTGTATAGTTAATCTGATAACGTCGAAATTATCAAGAGAGTTCAGCGGATGTTTAGTGGTGGATATCAAGTTATGTTCTGTGTGCGAGTGGTGGTGTTGGGCGGAACTAAAGAGCTCCGGCGGTGGTGCAATGCAAGTAGAAAGTATTGTTGGAAAGGCAGAGTTTTGCCTGATTTTTTTAATATATTTCCCCTCATTTTCTGAACAATACATGGAGCCCTATTTATAGGGTATCGACCGACTTACATTCAACATAATTACAACTAAGGACATAGTACAATTGAATCTGCGGTGGCAGCTAGAGTCGCATTAGAGGGTAGGTGGCGGGGATCCTAGGATGATCATCCCATACCCTTAGCTGATTGGCGTGATCGTCAGTCCACAATCTCCAGGTGCTCTAGGTGGAGATCCTCGTGCGGATCTATCACTCTTGTGTTTATGAAGGGCTTATAGTTGGAGCCCGTTTCTGGTATGGCCGAGTCAGAGGGGTGTAGGTCGTGCTGTCCCCTCTCTTCGGCTCCTGACCGCCTAGATGCGACGGTCGGCGACCGGAAGGGGGTGCCGTCCTATCAATGGCCCCTTACTCCGTACCTATGACGTCTCGAGACGTCAGGTAGGGAGTAGCTTTCATGACCTTTTGATTTGGCTTTTCAGAATCTTTAGTTCCAAGCCGATTCGAAGCTATACTTGGGCAAATAGCCTTAGCTTCATAGGATGGCCGTAATGGGCGAATCACCTTGGCCGATTCGAAGTTTCACTCGGGTGAGCAGCCTCAACTTCATTTGATTTGGCTTTTCGGAATCTTTAGTTCCAAGCCGATTCGAAGCTATACTTGGGCGAGTAGCCTTAGCTTCATAGGATGGCCGTAATGGGCGGATCGCCTTGGACGATTCGAAGTTTCATTCGGGCGAGCAGCCTCAACTTTATTTGATTTGGCTTTTCGGAATCTTTAGTTCCAAGCCGATTCGAAGCTATACTTGGGCGAATAGCCTTAGCTTCATAGATGGCCGTAATGGGCGGATCGCCTTGGCCGATTCAAAGTTTCACTCGGGCGATTAGCCTCAACTTCATTTGATTTGGCTTTTTGGAATCTTTAGTTCCAAGACGATTCGAAGCTATACTTGGGCGAATAGCCTTAGTTTCATAGGATGGCCGTAATGGGCGGATCGCCTTGGCCGATTCGAAGTTTCACTCGGGCGAGTAGCCTCAACTTCATTTGATTTGTCTTTTCGGAATCTTTAGTTCCAAGCCGATTCGAAGCCGTAAATGGGCAAATAGCCTTGACTTCATGTGCTGGCTGGTTCGAAGGGTTTGCTACGAATCGGCCTCCTTGTCTATTCCCGTTTCACTCTGACCGATGTGATGGTTGACGTGATCCAGACATGCTCTGGTTGGCTGGGATGTTTCGTCATTTGTGCCGTAATGATGGCGATTTTGGGAATTCAAAATTCAAAATTCCCGCTTTACGCTTCGTCCGTTGGATCTTTTCTATCGAGACCGTCGAATCCGCGTCCCCTTGCCTATATAGGGGAGGTGGACCCTTGACCTAATATCTCTGAATTTTGCATCTTCTCGACGGCGATTCACAAACAGCTTGCTAGGGAGAACTTTCCGACGAGGTGATTTCTGGCGAAATCCTTGAAAGTCCATTCTGTCTTACTCTGGCCTCTTCACACTTACTGTCGTTCATCGGAATACCTTCCTCCTTTTCATGCTTTCCTAAACCATGTATATGTTTTTCGTGTTTAATTAGTATCAATTGTGGCGTGTGTTTCGAGTTCTTGCCAGATTTCGGCCGGCGGGGGTTCCAACTGCCTTTTGCTTTTGCACTTTCTGCGATTCAGTTTCTTTTGTTGAAATTTTTGATTTCTATTCTTGCATTGTCTTGGTTTGGCTTCGAGTGTTCCCTTTGAGCCTTTTTTTTGTGATTTATGAGGTTTTGCGCATCCTGATGCAAAACGGGGGACGGGGTGTCTGGATGTGAACGACCCATCCTGGCCTGACTGTAACTGTCCTTGGTGATGCTCAGCCACCTCGTCCTTTCATTTTGCAGGATGTCTCATAGCAGTGATGACGAGAATGACGATGTCCGTGGCTACGCCTCAGGGGGTGATGAGGAGGCGAGCTCTAGCCAGACGGCTAGTATTAGCGATGAGATGGTTTTGGTCTGGCCCCACGATCTCAGAGCGGCCGTCTTAAAGATCTAATCCGTAGAGTTGTTACCGAGCGAGCTAAACCTACAAAGTCTGCACCTCAGGGTAGCATGGATGGCGCTGGAGACCGGGATTCCACACAGGAGGTCGGGACCAGCGAGCCTGGTGATGATTGGGGTGCGAAGCAATGCAAGACTCCTCGGCCCGACAATCCTAAGGCCGCGGCCCAATGGCCTGATATTCGTAGAAGCCTTGTTCCTCAGGAACCATCCCCTGCTACAACATTTCCCCCGATTACCTTTTTACCAGCTTTCTTGACAGCCCCATTATCGCCTCTGATCAGGCGGAGGGAAACTCTGAGTCAAGTAGTGCTAATACAGATGTTGATCAGGCCGGCCAGCGTCTCTAGACAAATGGCCTTATCCTATTTTATGATCATTTCATTTCAGGGTTGCGTCCTCTTTTCGACCCATTTTTCGTGGAGGTTATGGAAAAGCTGGCCGCCCAACCCTGTGATTTTGTCCCCGGGGCAGTGAAAATAATCTCTGCTTTCACCATTCTATGCTGGATGTTAAAACATGAGCCGACCCTCCCTGTGTTCTTGAGGTTTTACACATTTAGTAAGGCCATGACGAATATTCCTGGGGATACCTGCAATCTGTTGCTGGCTCGGAGTAAAGTTAACGCGTGCCGGTTGTTCTATTGGCTTCCAGGGAAAGTGAAGGACTGGGAACGACGTGGCTTAGTCATCAAATCCGTGGTGGGTTGGCCCTTCCCCAAGTTTGAAGTACGGCCCGAGAAAAGGAAGAATACGATTACTGTGCTTAAATCGCTTGAGGCGAACGAACAGAAGTTGATCAACGAGATCCACAATCTCTTCGGATAGGATGGGGAGAATCAAGAGAGGACGTTTAGTTGGAGGTCCCTGATTGACGTCCGTTGACCTTATAGTGTTTGGGCCGGGATCCACAGATTGAGGCTGCTGTTGTCGAGCCCTCGACTTTGCTGTCCGACGAGGACTGGTATGCGGAGTGCCATTACTCCAAGACCTATCCATCCATGTGCCAAACTTGTCTCGGGAATCCTGAGAGGCACCAGAACAAAGATCGGCGCAATGCCTCTTTTTCCCTTTTTATTATTATTTCATGATTTTCTCCCTGTTTTGCTTTGGTTCCCACATATCATCAGGTTTTTTACTTTAGTCTTGCGGTTTGTGACTGATTCCTTGTCTTTTTCAGGTAAAATGTCTGACGCTGTTGATAGTAGGGCGGATCGGTTTACCAAGATAATGAAAAGGAGACAAGCAAATAAGACCTTGTTGACTAATATGGCGAACGTGGAGCTCAAGACTGCTAGCTTGTCCCTGTTGTCCACTGGCGCCGTTCCACTTAGCGGGCCTTTAAATGCTGATGCAGGAGGTTTAGCTGCTCCTTCCAAGTCGAAACCGAAAAGAAAGAGGGGCACCGCTAAGAGAAGTCCTCGGCCGAAACGGCTGATGGAGAGGAGGTCGACGTGGAGGACGTCCCCAAGAAGAATCAGAAAATTGTGGATTATGGGAGCGATGTGGTTGTGGTCGCATCTGGGTCCGTCGATGCTGTTTTGACGGGGCTGAACCCTAGGGCGGCCACGGTTTCTCCTGCTGCCATTAAGCTATTGGACAGTCCGATCAAGACGAGAGGCGGCAACAAGAAAGAGCCGGTTGTTCCTCAACGACCCATACCCCCACCTATCCTGAGGGGTCCCGTCGGCGCCCGAGGTCTGCCTGTGCTATGGATCAAGAAAGGGTTTTCTGAAAAACCATTAGAGTTGAGGGGTGCCGGGAAGGTTGCCGCTGCCATTGCTGATGTATTGCCTTTAAAGAACTTGAATTTTACTCTGCCCAATTAGTCCGAGCGGCTCGTGGGGCATGGGATTATTTCTCGTTGCGTGCAGCAGGATGTGGTCGTTTCCTCGGCTACCCCAAGTTCGTCGAATCAGTCTCACCGTTTGGCTGATGCCCTCGGACTGTTGGGAATTTTTGCGAGCCAGGTATATGGTTTCCCTCTTGTTTGCGTTCTGTTTTGATTCGGGAGTCGACATCTGGCTAATCGTTTTTCTTTTTCAGCTTGGGACTGAACTTTTCCAATCCGAGCATGAGCATAACGCTGCTCAGGCCGAACTTCTTCAGTAAAATTATGACTTGAAAGCGGCGCTGAAGGCAACTGAGGGGAATGTGATCGAGGCGGAGAAACGAGCCGTGTGGGTGGAGAAGCAATCTGCCGATGCTCAGGCCGTGCTCACCCGACTTAGCGAAGCAAATACGGCTAGTGCTAAGAAAACCTAGGAGATCGGTGAGTCGTTGAAGGTCGTTGAGGCCCAGAGGGATGAAGTTACATCTCAGTATGCAGAGAGTCAGAAGAGGGTCGGTGTTCTCGAATCGCAGCTGGCTGACGCCGACAAGGATTTGAAGAATCATCTCGAGGAGTTGCGAGTTGCCCGGGAGCAATATTTTGATCGGGGCTTTTTCCACGCTGCCCGATGTTTTAGGCCGGCTTTTGGGGTCGACGCGGTCAGCTTGGACACCCTGCTTAGCTGGCAACTCACTCCCCAGCTCCACGCTGCTCTGAGGGTCCATCATCTTGATCTTCCCTATACTCAGCCACAGTTATCCGATTTTGCGGCTCAATGTAGGAAGGATGATCAGCCTGTCTAGGATCCTCCTCCCGTCAATGAGGTTAATTTGCGCTCGATGTTGGAGGTGGTGGAGAAAGAAGCTGCTGAGGCTGAGGAGACGGGTGGCGAGACCGAAAATGATGGTGAGAGGCCCCAGGATGTTGTCGACCAAAGGAAAAGTCCGGATGAGGCCGGTACTCCTCAATTTGGTGATGAGTTTTTGAATTTGTCTAGAGATCATGTCTTGACTCCCCCCTCTGACAAGGGAATCCGACTATAATAAACTTGACTTTGCTTGCACTTTTTAGATCTTGTTGCTTTTGATTTTTGGATTTCTCTTGACTTGTAATGAACTCATAGTAACCTTTGTATTGATTCGTAGATGTTGTTGGTCTTTATTTCACTTTATCTTTTGCTTGAAACGTCCGTGTATTTCCTCCCTGTTGAGGTATGTATATGTGCGGCCCCTTGCTTCGAACTGGGTCGCTTAAGAGATTGATCAGAGCAATAATATCTGATGATCTGTTTTGAACGTTTTAGCCGTTGAATTTTTAGTTGGCCTGTTCGGAAATTTTCTTTGCGGCCCCCGGTTTTGGCGGGATCGCAAGCTCTCTGCGGCGAGAATTCCAAAACGATTTTCTTGGCCGAATTCGTAAATTGAAATTTCATGTCTGCTGCCCTCTTTCTTCGAACCGGGTCGCTTACGAGCTCGATCGAAGCAATGGTAATCACAATTTGCCCCAACTCAATTTGCCAAACTTTTAACTCATCTAATCACAAAATAAAACTTTTTTTGGATCGGCCCCCTCGTTTTGAGTGTTGTCCGAAATGCCTCTAGGAGTGGATCCGACTTGAAACTAGAAACTTTCTTCTGGTCGATGGCTTGAAGGTTCCGCGAGTTTGTTTCAAAATTTCGGCGTGGCCCCCTGCTTTGAGTGTGTCCGACAACATTTATAGGCGGATACAGTCAAAGTATCTTCGAGATCTCCCAGCTGTAAAGTCTGAAGGTTGCCGGCTTTTTCTGACACGTTCTGAGACAAAGCTTCCACGTCTGATCAGTTCCTGCCTATGATGCACCGACACTTCAATCTGCGCACCGTGCGCCGTGTCCGACACAAGACACGACACGCTCCGACACCTTGTCCGACACGTGTCGGCTGATTAAATTAATATTATTTAAAATTTTAATATCCGACACACCTCCGACACGTTGTCGACACACCCCCGACACGGCGCCGACACCCCTGAACACAATTTTTTCAATCTTTTTTTGATGAAACCTGAAAATATACAATTTCTATCTTGATTACTCTGTATTATGTTTATATGTTTTTTGTTATAGACAATCATTTTTACACTTAATTTGTAATATTTTGAATGTCAATCATAATTTTCTTTTTACTTTTGACACCTTATAGATAACAAATATCTATTTTAGATATTGATAGAGTTTAAGTATTACATATCTTATTTTGTCTAGTTGTTTAGACTTGTAAGAATATTTTTTTTTGATAAATTTGAATATATATATATATATATATATATATATATAAATTTGAATATATATATATATATATATATATAGAGAGAGAGAGAGAGAGAGAGAGAGAGAGAGAGTATAGATAGATGTTAGGCAACATTGTAACCCCCCGTAATAATGTTTTCGCTGCGCATAATGAATCTTTCGTTTCCGGAAAATAAATAAATATATATATATATATATATATATATATATATATATATATATAGAGAGAGAGAGAGAGAGAGAGAGAGATGTATTTATAGATGTATATATGTGTATATACAAATATATGTGTGTATATATATTATATATAACGTGTCGGGGCCGTGTCGTGTCATTAAATTTTAGAATTAGCCGTGTCGCCATGTCCGTGTCGTGTCGTGCGGTGTTTCCGGGTCCGTGTCCGTGCAACATAGGTTACTGCTCTTTGACCGTTTCAGGCGTTATCGAGGATCGTGCTTATGATGGTGGCGGTTCCGATAACTGTTCCGCCATTAATGCATATTCAAATTTCGAAATTCGAACCGACTTTCAATCTCGACCGTCTGATTGGCTTTACTTCCTCCGTCGGATCATTTTCCTCATGCTATAAACGGAGGAGTTTTGCTCTTATTTCATACACATCTTTTCTCTGTTTTTTCTTCTTCCCAGAATATATCCTCTCCAAGCTTTCGCTTTTTCCACAGTCATCGCCAGCTTTGGTGATTCTCCCTTCTTTCAAACGGCCTCTCCTATGGCCATTGCCAATTATTTTTCTATTTTCAGTCAACTTCCTATGTTGGCTGAGAGGGGCTTCAACTTCCGGAAGATCAATCTTGCTGAGTGCGAGCGTGTTGCCCATTTCCTGTGGGTTACCTTCATGAAGGCACCTCGGGGGCTATACAACGCCACCGTGGTGCGAGAGTTTTACTCTGCGTTGTCCATAGTTTCTTTAAACGACAACGCTCCCACTGTTGTCTCTGTCCGGGGGGTTGATGTTGCCATTAGTCTTTCCCTTATCAACGAGCCCTTTGAACTGCCTGCTATCCCCCCGTACTTGCATTATGAGATGGTTTGGGGCCTTGGTAGCGAGTTGAGGAGGTGAATTTATGGGGCCACTGCTCTTAGGTATCTGCTACATGGTGATTGGGACCCTTTGCCTGAGGGCTATGCTTCGGAGATGCGCCAGATCAACCGGGAGTGGAAGAGATTTATCAATTCTCGTGTATTTCCCTCGTTTGACGCCGAGGAGATATCAGAGGCTGAGTCGCATCATTTCTATGCGATCATGCGAGCCGACGGTAACGTCAATATCGATTGGTGTCGGCTGATTTATCGTGCAGTAATTACATTCGCTGCCCAGACAGACCTCCATGGGCCCATCCCCTTTGCCAGGTTGATTTCCCGCTTATGTGTCCGCACCCCCGGGATGCCTGTTTCTCATGATGATGTGTGCGCGCCAACGTGGAGTATGCCCATGTTGTTTCAGACTAGCCCACAGACGACTCTAATTAGCTTTAGGCTTTGTTCTTCTTTCCTTGTAAAAATTGGCCTTTGCGGCTTTGTTTTATAATGAAATTTATCTTTTTCTCATATTGCATTTGCTTTTGTTTTGCATCTTGAGTCTTGTATCTCTGTTTGCGGCTCCCGTTCCCTCGTGAGATTAGGGCGTCTCTTGAAAGCTGAAACTTCTCTTGTCCGACGATGCCCCCTGCTTTTGATGGGGCCGACGACTATGTTCGGCTTCGGCTCGGACGGTTTGGTTTCTCGAGGATCGCGAAGCTTCATAACTTCGTTCAACCGTCGTCTTAATGACTTCAACCGATGCATTTATTGTTGCTTTTTTCGAAGCGTCGGATCGGTTACTGTAGAGGCTTGAATTCAAATTTGAATGTTTGCGACCCCTGGCCTTGCCGCCCTTTCACCTTCTGAGCCTATAAAAGGAGGCCTTATCCTTCTTCTTCACTTGCCCTCTTATTGAAAACTTTTCTGAAAATTCCTTCTGAGAGATTCTTTTCATCCTTTCCAAGTTTCCAAAATTTTCATTATGTCTTCTTTTGAATCTTCGAGTCAAGGCTCCAATGCTTTTGACCTGCTGCCGGAGATGAGACCTCTATTTGTTTCCGTCCTACCGCCTCACCGGTAGCCATGAATAATTTCACAACATATTTTCATGATCGTGGTCATATGGTGGAGAGGAGGTTGAACCTGGGTCGTGTCGGGCAAGGTCACCGGGCTACCATCAACGCTAACGGCTGGTGGAACTTCGTTACTACTCCGGCCGGGGAGTACAACTTAACCCTGGCACGTGAATTTTACTCTGTCTTGTCGGAGAATTGGCATGTTGATCGCACCACCGCCGTTACTGTCCGTGGGATGACGGTGGCTTTTACTCCGTCCGCCATAAACGATTTATATACCTCCTGGAATCTTGAAGATGGGATCGACTACTATGCTACTCTGTTTGATGCCTTCAATTTTCTGCTGCGTAATGAGTGGGAACAGGGCACTGTAGTGACGGCTAACATGCTGAGCCGGAGAGAGAAGGAGTGGAAGCGCTTTCTAAAGACTCGCATCTTTTGCATGCCGGATCCCAATGAGGTCACTGACGCTGAGGCGTTCGTTCTTTACGCCCTCTCGGTTCCTGAGGTGACCATCAACTGGGGTTGCCTAATCCATTATGAGGCGATCAAGTTTGCTACCCTGATGGGTGACGCCCTTCCTCTGCCTTTTGCCTGGATGATCTCAGAAATGTGCATTAGAAGCCCAGGGATGCCAGTCTGTCCTACCACAGATCGCTATTACACTCATTCTGAGGCGGATGAATGAAGAAAATGGAGCCGAACTCTCTCTCTCTCTCTCTCTTTTTTTTTTTTGTAAAAATTTTCCTCCATTTGTAATAAACTCTCTTTATTTTGCAATCAATTTCTTGTTTGCTTCGATTTTTGGTTGCCCCATTCCGTGTCTGATGAGCTTTGCTTGTCGGAGACAGAATTTGTTCGCATTTGGAAAATATTTCATTGATTATAATAAAACGGGTTCAATGCCTTTACAGGAAATGTTTCTAAAAGAGTATTGAGTTCATTGCCCTTACATGTAATATCGTTTCAAATTGTCAGCGTGCCAGGTCCTGTTGAACTCACGACCTTCTTGTCATTGAGGATGTATGTCCCCTTCTTGACCATTCTTGAAACTTCCCAAGGCCTTCCCAATTTTCGGCCAGCTTTCCTTTGTCCGTTTGCTGGCCGGTTGCCTTTCTATTACAAAGAACAAAATCTCCCACCGCAAAAGAGTGGTTATGGATTCGCTTATCATGGTGTATTTTTGCGGCTTGCTTGTAGTTTACTGCTTGAACGTGAGACTTCATACGCTTTTCTTCGGCGAGGTCCAGCTGGATCTGTCGGTTGGTGACGTTGTCGGCCTCATCGAAGTGTGATACTCTTATCCTCGGCAGTGCCATTTCCACGGGTGCCATCACCTCTGATCCATAAGTTAACATGAATAGTGTCTCCCCTATCGTTATCTTTCGGGTTGTTCGAAGCGCCCAGAGGGCCTCGGGCAGGTAGTCTACCTATTTCCCCGCCTTCTTGTCTAGGCTCTTTTTCATCACCAATAACACTTGCTTATTGGCATTTTCCGCCTGATCGTTTCTCTGGGGGTAACATACCGAGGACTGCCAATGTTTGACGTTGTGCTATTTGCAGAATTCATCAAATTCATCTCTGAACTGTGGACCGTGGTCGGAAACAAAGGCTCGGTGCACCCCGGATCGTGTCCAAACATGATCTAGTAGAAAGTACATTATATCTCTGGCACAGATCTTCACAAGCGCTTTTGCTTCGATCCAATTTGTGAATTAATACACAACGACGACCACGTATTCGCAGTTTGACCGACCTCTTATCAGCGGACCGATCAGATCGATCGCCCACATGTCGAAGGGCCACGCAGCCACGATGATGCTTTGCTCTACCGAGGGCAGTCTTAGGATGTCAGCAAAACGCTGGCTCTTGTCGTAGCATTTAGCGTATCTTTCAGCATCTTCAGCCAATTTTGGCCAATAATATCCTGCTAATAAATCTTTCTAGGCCAAAGTGCGGCTAGAGGGGTGGCCTCTGCATACCCCTTCACGCAGCTCTTTCAATATTCCTTGTACCTCATCGGGTCGGACGCAGTGCTGTAACGACTTTGAAAAAGATCTTCGATATAGAATCCCATTAAAGATCGTATAGCGCGCTGCGATTCTCTTTAAGGCTTGGGCCTCTTTGGTGTCTTCGGGCAGTGTCCCGTTTTCTATATATGCCTTAATTTTGTCTATCCAACATGGGATCGATGTTGAATATCCATTATTTTGGCCCGACAAACGGCTGGTTCTTCGAGATACTCAAACATGACTGAGGGGGCGCTGAACTCGTCTTTAGAGATTAGCTTGGACAGATAGTCCGCTCGCTCGTTCTGTTCACGTGGTATGCTCTGGAACTTGCAGTCCTGGAAGCTGTTTCTCAGTTTCTTGACGAGACTAAGATATCGTTTCGGTAATTCGTCTCTTGCTTCGAAGGCACATTGATCTGGCATACTATCATCTTCGAATCACAAAAAACTTCCATATTTTCAACGTGCATTGCTTTGGCCAGCTCCAATCCGGCTATAACGGCTTCGTATTCGGCTTGGTTGTTGGAAGCCGTGAAGTTAAATCTTAAAGCCTTCTCAATCTCTTCGGATGAACCCGGCTCCAAGAGTATTATCCCGGCTCCACAGCCATTTCGGCTCGTGGCTCCATCGACATACATCTGCCAACAGTGACTCGGCCTTTGCGGCGCCACAACTGTTGGGGTATTTAATTCGTCGACGTTTGGCGAGCTAGCCTGTCCGGTTGGCTCTTCTTCGTTGAAGCTTGTCTCGACTATGAAGTCTGCCAGAGATTGAGCCTTGATCGCTTTTCTGGGCTCGTATCGGATGTCGAATTCAGTCAATTCGATAGCCCATCGTAGCAATCGACCTGATAGGTCCGCCTTATGCAGCAGTTGTCGTAGCGGACCATTTGTCAGTACAACGATCGTATGCGAAGAAAAGTAAGCCCTTAATTTTCGTGCTGTTATGACAAGCGGTTTTCTGCATTTAGATAACGGTTCTCAATAGGACTGAGGGCTTTTGAAACGTAATAAACGGGTTTTTAGAGGGTCCCGTCCTCCTTGACAAGAACAGCGGCAACGGCCCGGTCCAAGGTTGCCAAATAAAGAAAAAGTTCATCTCATAGTATGGGACGGACTAACAGGGGAGGGCTTGCCAAATAAGTCTTGATGGCTTTGAAGGCTTGCGAGCATTCCTCGGTCCATTTGAAATTCTTGTTTCCTTTGAGAATCTTGAAGAACGGGAGACACTTGTCAGCAGATTTTGAGACGAATCTTCCCAGAGCTATGATCCTCCCATTTAGTCTCCTTTATATTTTCCAGGGCTTGGATTTTTTCTGGATTATCTTCGATTCCCCTCTGAGTGACCATGAAACCCAGAAACTTGCCAGCCTGAACACCGAAAGTACATTTTGCAGGGTTCAGCTTCATAGAATGCATATTGACGTTGTCGAAAGTTTCCTGTAGGTCTGCCAGATGATCGGTTCAGGCAGATTTGATGACCATATCATCGATGTATGCCTCCATATTCTTCCCGATTTGAGAACCGACAACCTTGTTTACAATTCTTTGATAGGTGGATCCGGTGTTCTTCAAACCGAAGGGCATCATCTCATAATAAAACATTCCGCCTGCTACCCTGAGAGCGGTCATCTCTTTTTCCTCGCTTGCCATCCTCACTTGATGATATCTAGAATACGCGTCTAGGAAACTCAGCATTTCGAACCCGGCGATTCGATCGACCATTCTGTCGATCCGCAGCAGCTCGTAAGGGTCCTTCGGGCAAGCTTTGTTTAAGTCGGTAAAATTGACGCACATGCGCCACTCCACATTTGCTTCTTAACCATCACCACATTGGCCAGCCAGGTCGGGTATTGAAGTTCCCTGATAATCCCTGCTTCGACTAGTTTGCTCACTTCGACCATAATCGCTTCCTCCTTTTCCTTAGAAAATTGGCGGGCTCTTTGCTGTATGGGTCTGAAACGTGGGTCTACATTCAAGTGATGCAGGGCGACTTCAGGCTCTACGCCTCTCATGTCTGTGACTACCCAAGCGAACGCGTCCAAATTTTCCCTGAGCATTGCTATCAGCTAAAGCACAGATGAATCAAAAAACGACAGTAGCTTCAACTAAAGCACAGATGAATCAAAAAACGACAGTAGCTTCCGCTCATGCAAGTTACCTGGCCACAAAAACCGGCTCCAAAAACCTAGACGACACAAGACAAAACTAGCCCCCCTTATTCAACAAAAAACAAAATAAACCAAAATAATAATAAAAAAAACTATTCTTATTATTGGGTTGCCTCCCAACAAGCGCCTTTCTTTAGTGTCTTTGGCTAGACACACGTACTATTCAGCCTGGATCAGACCACTTAATCTTCCTTCCGGCCACTACTTCGTGTAAGCTCTGGTCATTAGTGTGGCTACAGAAACAACATCTCACACATGGGGTCAGGTTCTTTACCGCTTTCCAAACATTCTTAATTTTCCCCATTGCGGACTTCTTCTTCTTCAATCTTCTCTTTAACTGTGCCTCCCGTTTAAACTCTTCCATATCTCAACTTCCACCTTCCTTCCTCTACTGGACCACTGCCGTCATTCTCAGAAAACAAATCGGGCGAAAACTCGTCAAACTCATTGACTTCAGGAGTACCACACCCGAGGATGTCGAGGAAGTGAACAATCAAAGGCTTCTCTTTGGTTTGACTGATATAATGCTTACACCTTTGACCATTCACTCTGAACGGCTGGTCACCATGACCTCTTAGTTCTAAAACACCTCCAGGAATGATTTGGAGAATTTCAAAGGGACCGGACCATCGTGTCCTCAGCTTACCAAGGAACAGATGTAACCTGGAATTGTACAATAAGACTTGTTCCCCAACTTGGAATTCTCGCATCTTGATTTTGGCATCGTGAAGGAGTTTTGTCTTTTCCTTACTTATCCTGGCGCTTTCGTAGGCCTGAAGTCTAAATTCGTCTAACTCATGCAACTGTTGCAATCGATGTTTTCCACAAGATTGGGTATTGAAGTTTAAAACTTCGTGGCCCAATACGCTCTATGCTCTAACTCGATTGGTAAGTGGCATGGTTTACCATAAACCATTTGATAGGGTGATGTACCCATGGGGGTCTTATAGGCGGTTCGATATGCCCACAGTACATCATCCAACTTTAGACTCCAGTCTTTTCTATGACTGTTAACTGTTTTCTCCAGGATCTTCTTTAAACTTTGTTTGCTTCTTTCAACCTGACCACTAGTCATAGGATGGTATGGTGTGCCAATTTTATGCCGGACACCATATTTCTCAAGAACTTTTTCTAGTGGCCGGTTGCAGAAGTGCGTTCCCTCATCACTGATTAAAGCGCGGGGACATCCAAATCTCACGAAAATATTCTTCTTCAGGAACTTCATGACCGTTTTATGATCATTGTGAGAAGTGGCTTGAGCCTCCACCCATTTCGATACGTAATCCACGCAGACTAATATGTATTTATTTCCACAAGATGATGGGAATGGTCCCATAAAATCGATACCCTATACGTCAAAGACTTCGCATTCTAGGATAGGTTTCAATGGCATGTCGAAACGCCTTGTTAAAGTTCCGGTTCTTTGACACCTATCACAAGCTTTACAGAAAGCTTCTGTATCTTTAAAGATCGTGGGCCAATAGAAGCCGGATTGAAAGATCTTAGCAACGGTTTTCCAAGGACCAAAGTGACCGCCAGTGGGTCCACTGTGGCATTGCTCAATAATATCACGTTGCTCGGATTCAGGAACACATCTTCTCAGCAAACCATCTTTACAAATCTTGAAGAGGTAAGGTTCATCCCAAACGAAGGTTTTCACATCAGAGAAAAATTTCTTCTTCTCCTGATATGAAAATTCCGGATTTAAGTACTTGGGAATGTAAGAAGTTGGCGATAGAAGCATACCAAGGAATATCGAGTGCACTTGTCTAAATGCATAACATTCGGAGAGGAAAGTAAAGGTCTATCCCTTCGAGGTTCTTCCTCTTCTTCATCCTTCATTCTAGACATATGATCATCTAATTCGTTTCCACATTCCTTACCGGTCGGAGATCAGCCTCCCGACTTCCACTAAACTCTTTATTTCTCAGGGGATCAGCCACCTGAGTACTCTCATCCAGAACAGGGAAACCACTAAGTTGAGTGTCGTACCTTACATTCATAGAACTAGCCTTTTCTCCACCATAAGGGAGTGTGGGAGCATAGCTAGATTGAAGTGGATTCTCATAACTTGTATCATAATTGCTATTAGTATTCCATTGGTGGGGTGAATTACCTCCACTGCACTGAGCCTCATAATGGTTTCCACCACAATACGAACATCTCACTTGAACGTTATTAAATCCATGTCCATAAGAATTCTCATCAGTTGAGGGTATACGAGCATCGGATCCAAAGACAGATGAATCCATTAAACTTGACACTTCTACTTTTGGGGGACCACTGAATTGAATGCCGGATCCTAAGTTCATGGCATTGTCCTCTTCTCTATCATAAGGAAGTGTGGGAGCTAGGTCAATGCCTTGGTCTTGAGCCATTTGCCTGAGCCGTCTCTCAAGATTCTTGAGTGTCCTGTTTTGCTCCTCCAATTTAGCTTCAAGATCGTCCTCTTGAGAGGGGCCTTGATAGTTCTGAAAGTTCTGTGGGAAAGATTGGCTAGACTGACTTTGAAACATAGGATCGGGACTGTTCTGATTGAACCACTGATATTGATTGGAAGAATTGATATTTTGGTTCTGACTGAAGTTCGGGTTTTGATAGAAATTCGGATTTTGAGAATTGTAACCCTAGTTCGAAAACTTCTTTTTGGCCGGAAGGCGATTAGTAAATCTCTGATACTGCTGGCCACAGGAAGCATTTACTTCAGCGTTCTGTCCACTCATAGGACAGAAACGAGCAGTGTGTCCCACATTGTCACAATTTTGACATGTGACTAGATTAAAATTTCCCTGATTATGGACAGTGTTAACTTGATACGCAAAGCGGGGAAAGGAACCGACACGGCCAACAAAGATGGCCAGGTCGACAACATCTTCCACAGAACAGAACTTGTGAGTTCTGTGGAAAAGACGGGGTCTGATTCATAGGATTAAACGACATTTGAAGAGCTTCCATTTGCTGTTTCAGCATGGCGTTCTGATCTTGCATAATCCTAGTTGATGACATTTTTTTTTTGGTTTTGTTTTTTTTAATTTTAGAAAAGATAAAGAAACAGAAAAAGAAACAGAAACAGAAACAGAAACCTACCTACGAAAAATTTAAAACAGAAAACAAGAAAACAATAAAAGGGAGAAAAACGTGTTGAAATCTTCTGAGCCCAAAATGGAAGGTAAAACAGCAGATTTTGACCTCGAAAACGGTGCCGAACGGCCTTTGGCCGTTCATCATGTCGTCTGCGTCGGAACGAGCTTTCCGAATTGGGGTCCTGCGCGCCAAACGGACACTCGAGCCGAAAGTTACGGCCAAAATACTACCATGTTCCCTAACGATCCCTTTTATCCAAACTTATAACAGAAAATCAGAAAAATTAATAAACTAGACAACCGTACCGATTCCCCGGCAATGGCGCCAAAAACTTGTCACGGATTTTATCTAATGAAAAATAAACAAGTAATAAAAATAATCCGGTTTACCCCAAGTGCAGGGATCATAGTATAGTAGTTACAACCGGAGTCGAATCACAGGGAATCGAGGTTGGTCTAGTTCTTAATTCTTCTAAATTGTCACGAGAAATAACTAAAAACGAAAACGAAAAAAACAATAAACTTTGGACGATGAGAGGGTTGTCAATCCAAAGCCGGGAAATATAGTTGCGGACCTAAACTAACTAAACAAATCTATTCTATAACTAAAAAGAAAAATAAAATACTAAGATCGCAACGAAGGACAAGCCACAAAGATAATTTCAATTAATTTTAACGAAGAACAAGCATTGATCCACCTATCCCGCAACCCTCAATTTCTACTCTAGATCGTTTAGTGAAGATTTAATAAAGATGTGGTTCACCTATCAAAGGTATGAATTCTACTCTCGTAGATAATTCGCCTATTAATCTTTCATCTCTCGATCTTAAAGATTAACGCTTCCATAACAAAGGTGTAAGATTTCTCAATCTAGCAACCTAGAAATTTAACCTAGCAACTCTCGTTATTTTTAGGTTAAAAATCTAATCTTTACTACGGTGATCTAGGTCTAACAACGAGTTTCATCAAACGTTAAACATCACAAAGCAACCATCTCTCGATATAAATTGCATAACAAATACAAAACGTAATAAAGAAACAACTTTAAATAAAAACTCACAAAACCAAATCCAAATTCGAAATCAAAACGCTGCTGAGAATTGGCTTCACAAAGCTCGTTCTAGGCTTAGCCTTAGCTCATCGTTGGAATACAAATCATATAAATAAAAAGGAGATAAAAAGATGTTTATGATGGTGGGAAAACGCAGCTAGGGCGCCCCCAAGGGGACTGGGGCGGCCAGGGATCGAATTGTCTTGTTTCTAGGGTTGAAGAACGCGACTATAAATACGTTTTTAAGTCGGCTACGGCGAAGTCGGCGGACCGGGACGCCCGTTCAAGGATGCTGGACGCCCGTCCGGTCGCTTAAAAATCTTTGAGTCGGGCCGAGCTGGATCAGACGCCCGTCCTTCTTTAAATCGGACGCTCGTCCATCAATTTGGGGAGAACTCGAATCAAGTTTCTTCTTCTCCCGTCCAACGCCCCGTCCAATAAGGTGGACGCCCGTTTGGGTAAAAATCATGCTTTCCTGAATTGAGTAGCTCCAGTGGACGCCAGTCCATGCTTCTGGACGCCAGTCCAGGTTGGACGGATGGCAAACGTGCGTTCAGTCTTCAATATGCATCTTCCTCATTCTATTCAATCTTCAGTTAAACGTCGTTTTAGCTTCCTCCATAACATGTAAGCGTACCTACAACACGACAAAAACATGCAAAATGTAAAATCATACATATTGATAGAAAACACCAATAAAACCACGTAATTAGCTCGATTTTGCACTTTAATGATTTCCATACGCATTCTTTCAATAAATCCATTAAACACCTAATTTTCTATAAAAATTAGTAAAACACGAAGGAAATTGCTACGAAATAATATCATATATATCGTAAAAATCACCGTTAACAACTCCCCCACACTTAGCTTTTGCTCGTCCCGAGCAAAACAAAACAAAAAAAACCATGGACTTACTTGAACAGTGAACCACATAAAATCCCATATATCAAATCACAACCGGTCGACTAGCATCAAAAACATACATCCAATGTAATAAACAACTACTCGAATGTGTAGTGTGTGCGAAGCCTTCTTCAACTTCCACTGATTCCACACTTGACAATTAAATTCAAGCTAACCAACCAATACCCATTAAAGACAGATAATGAATCACCCTGACTATACATACGCCCTACAAATCTACTCACGTCATGACTAGAGTAATACATGTGTTTTCGAAATCTTTTCAGTCGTACCCAGAGGATATTCCCTACAACATATACCTTGGTCTATACTGGGGATAAGGTAGGCGATAACTAAGTCTTTCACTTATTCATACAAAATTCCTTATGCAAGTTGATTTAATTTATCCTTCACATTTATACACACATCAGAATGAGCTCTTGCCCGTCATAGCAGAATAGGACATTCGAGATATACCCTACCTTACTCAAATCATAAGGCAGCTTCTTCTGACTGTCGTGAGCTTTTGGTCATCATAGTGGTATAGGACATTCGTGATATGACCTACCGCACTCAAATCATCGACCAGCTTCCGACACACCCGATTAAATCATCTATTTTTCTTAAAACAACTTTTCCAAAGCACAGTAGTTACGTTTCACTTATCACATTCAGGCTTCGGTATATTCACGATACTTCCTACTTAAATTCCAACTACGCACATATTACAATTTCCATGACATTAGCACTAAGCGAACGGTCTGATAACCAGAATCAAACATCATCGGTTTAAATGGGTACGGTTTCTAAGTTCGGCTCGTCATCGAAGAGGCTTACGTGAAAGGAATTCGAGTAAAGGCTTATTTATCAAAGGTCTATGCAAAAATACTAGTCAACCAGCACAAGTATGGGGATATAACAAGTAAGTAAGCCAAACTAAAATCATGCTCGGGACGGATTTTTGTTTAAAAAAATTTCAAAAAATTTCAATTTTTTCCACATAAGATAAGCATAATAAACTGAGCACATAGGTACAAGCAATCCCTCCCCCACACTTAAATAACAACATGTCCTCATGTTGTGCAGAATAAGAAAAACTTAGCTGATTGTAGTTCGAAGGTGGCAATTCTGGAAGTGGTCGCGAGTCCGATCCAGAAACGCTTGAAGAAATCAGTAGACTGTGGACCATCCACCGGAAAACTGACTTCATCTAAAAGCTCACAAGCGCTATCGCAAATATCATGCACACTTGAAAAACAAAACAAAACGTACCTCGGGGGATAGGGGCACAAAAGGGGAATATAACATGTCGCAACAGAAAAATTTGATAACAAGATATATATAGCACATGATATAATCGCTTCAGACGGAAAAAATCACCCACACAGTTAAAACACAGAACATCTAAGCGTCAATTATAAAGCCACAGAAGCTTACAATACAAATATGGTCAAACATGTGCATACAGAAATATCAAACTCCAACTGAAAGTGTAAACGCATCTTACAAGATTCATCAAAAAATAGCAACGGAAAACCGACAGTAGCTTCAACTAAAGCACAGATGAATCAAAAAACGACAGTAGCTTCCGCTCATGCAAGTTACCTGGCCACAGAAACCGGCTCCAAAAACCTAGACGACACAAGACAAAACTAGCCCCCCTTATTCAACAAAAAACAAAATAAACCAAAATAATAATAAAAAAAACTATTCTTATTATTGGGTTGCCTCCCAACAAGCGCCTTTCTTTAGTGTCTTTGGCTAGACACACGTACTATTCAGCCTGGATCAGGCCACTTAATCTTCCTTCCGGCCACTACTTCGTGTAAGCTCTGGTCATTAGTGTGGCTACAGAAACAACATCTCACACATGGGGTCAGGTTCTTTACCGCTTTCCAAACATTCTTAATTTTCCCCATTGCGGACTTCTTCTTCTTCAATCTTCTCTTTAACTGTGCCTCCCGTTTAAACTCTTCCATATCTCAACTTCCAGCCAGAACTTCCTCTACTGGACCACTGCCGTCATTCTCAGAAAACAAATCGGGCGAAAACTCGTCAAACTCATTGACTTCAGGAGTACCACACCCGAGGATGTCGAGGAAGTGAACAATCAAAGGCTTCTCTTTGGTTTGACTGATATAATGCTTACACCTTTGACCATTCACTCGAACGGCCGGTCACCATGACCTCTTAGTTCTAAAACACCTCCGGGAATGATTTGGAGAATTTCAAAGGGACCGGACCATCGTGTCCTCAGCTTACCAAGGAACAGATGTAACCTGGAATTGTACAATAAGACTTGTTCCCCAACTTGGAATTCTCGCATCTTGATTTTGGCATCGTGAAGGAGTTTTGTCTTTTCCTTACTTATCTTGGCGCTTTCGTAGGCCTGAAGTCTAAATTCGTCTAACTCATGCAACTGTTGCAATCGATGTTTTCCACAAGATTGGGTATTGAAGTTTAAAAACTTCGTGGCCCAATACGCTCTATGCTCTAACTCGATTGGTAAGTGGCATGGTTTACCATAAACCATTTGATAGGGTGATGTACCCATGGGGGTCTTATAGGCAGTTCGATATGCCCACAGTACATCATCCAACTTTAGACTCCAGTCTTTTCTATGACTGTTAACTGTTTTCTCCAGGATCTTCTTTAAACTTTGTTTGCTTCTTTCAACCTGACCACTAGTCATAGGATGGTATGGTGTGCCAATTTTATGCCGGACACCATATTTCTCAAGAACTTTTTCTAGTGGCCGGTTGCAGAAGTGCGTTCCCTCATCACTGATTAAAGCGCGGGGACATCCAAATCTCACGAAAATATTCTTCTTCAGGAACTTCATGACCGTTTTATGATCATTGTGAGAAGTGGCTTGAGCCTCCACCCATTTCGATACATAATCCACGCAGACTAAGATGTATTTATTTCCACAAGATGATGGGAATGGTCCCATAAAATCGATACCCCATACATCAAAGACTTCGCATTCTAGGATAGGTTTCAATGGCATGTCGAAACGCCTTGTTAAAGTTCCGGTTCTTTGACACCTATCACAAGCTTTACGAAAAGCTTCGTATCTTTAAAGATCGTGGGCCAATAGAAGCCGGATTGAAAGATCTTAGCAACGGTTTTCCAAGGACCAAAGTGACCGCCAGTGGGTCCACTGTGGCATTGCTCAATAATATCACGTTGCTCAGATTCAGGAACACATCTTCTCAGCAAACCATCTTTACAAATCTTGAAGAGGTAAGGTTCATCCCAAACGAAGGTTTTCACATCAGAGAAAAATTTCTTCTTCTCCTGATATGAAAATTCCGGATTTAAGTACTGGGAATGTAAGAAGTTGGCGATAGAAGCATACCAAGGAATATCAGGAGTGCACTTGTCTAAATGCATAACATTCTGGAGAGGAAAGTAAAGGTCTATCCCTTCAGGTTCTTCCTCTTCTTCATCCTTCATTCTAGACATATGATCATCTAATTCGTTTCCACATTCCTTACCAGTCAGGAGATCAGCCTCCCGACTTCCACTAAACTCTTTATTTCTCAGGGGATCAGCCACCTGAGTACTCTCATCCAGAACAGGGAAACCACTAAGTTGAGTGTCGTACCTTACATTCATAGAACTAGCCTTTTCTCCACCATAAGGGAGTGTGGAGCATAGCTAGATTGAAGTGGATTCTCATAACTTGTATCATAATTGCTATTAGTATTCCATTGGTGGGGTGAATTACCTCCACTGCACTGAGCCTCATAATGGTTTCCACCACAATACGAACATCTCACTTGAACGTTATTAAATCCATGTCCATAAGAATTCTCATCGGTTGAGGGTATACGAGCATCGGATCCAAAGACGGAGATGAATCCATTAAACTTGACACTTCTACTTTTGGGGGACCACCGAATTGAATGCCGGATCCTAAGTTCATGGCATTGTCCTCTTCTCTATCATAAGGAAGTGTGGGAGCTAGGTCAATGCCTTGGTCTTGAGCCATTTGCACGAGCCGTCTCTCAAGATTCTTGAGTGTCTGTTTTGCTCCTCCAATTTAGCTTCAAGATCGTCCTCTTGAGAGGGGCCTTGATAGTTACGAAAGTTACGTGGGAAAGATTGGCTAGGCGACTTTGAAACATAGGATCGGGACCGTTACGATTGAACCAACGATATTGATTGGAAGAATTGATATTTTGGTTCGGCGAAGTTCGGGTTTTGATAGAAATTCGGATTTTGAGAATTGTAACCCTAGTTACGAAAACTTGCTTTGGCCGGAAGGCGATTAGTAAATCTACGATGCTGCTGGCCACGGGAAGCATTTACTTCGGCGTTACGTCCACTCATAGGACGAAAACGAGCGATGTGTCCCACATTGTCACAATTTTGACATGTGACTAGATTAAAATTTCCCGATTATGGACGGTGTTAACTTGATACGCGGCGGGGAAAGGAACCGACAACGGCCAACGGCATGGCCGGGTCGACAACATCTTCCACGAACGAGACTTGTGAGTTCTGTGGAAAAACGGGGTCGATTCATAGGATTAAGCGACATTTGAAGAGCTTCCATTTGCTTTTTTCGGCATGGCGTTACGATCTTGCATAATCCTAGTTGATGACATTTTTTTTTTTTTTTGTTTTTTTTTTTTTTAGAAAAGATAAAGAAACGAAAAAAAGAAACGAAAACGAAACGAGAAACCTACCTACGAAAAATTTAAAACAGAAAACAAGAAAACAATAAAAGGGAGAAAAACGTGTTGAAATCTTCTGAGCCCAAAATGGAAGGTAAAACAGCAGATTTTGACCTCGAAAACGGTGGCGAACGGCCTTTGGCCGTTCGTCATGTCGTCTGCGTCGGAACGAGCTTTCCGAATTGGGGTCCTGCGCGCCAAACGGACACTCGAGCCGAAAGTTACGGCCAAAATACTACCATGTGCCCTAACGATCCCTTTTATCCAAACTTATAACAGAAAATCAGAAAAATTAATAAACTAGACAACCGTACCGATTCCCCGGCAATGGCGCCAAAAACTTGTCACGGATTTTATCTAATGAAAAATAAACAAGTAATAAAAATAATCCGGTTTACCCCAAGTGCAGGGATCATAGTATAGTAGTTACAACCGGAGTCGAATCACAGGGAATCGAGGTTGGTCTAGTTCTTAATTCTTCTAAATTGTCACGAGAAATAACTAAAAACGAAAACGAAAAAAACAATAAACTGGATAGAGGGTTGTCAATCCAAAGCCAGGAAATATAGTTGCGGACCTAAACTAACTAAACAAATCTATTCTATAACTAAAAAGAAAAATAAAATACTAAGATCGCAACGAAGGACAAGCCACAAAGATAATTTCAATTAATTTTAACGAAGAACAAGCATTGATCCACCTATCCCGCAACCCTCAATTTCTACTCTAGATCGTTTAGTGAAGATTTAATAAAGATGTGGTTCACCTATCAAAGGTATGAATTCCTACTCTCGTAGATAATTCGCCTATTAATCTTTCATCTCTCGATCTTAAAGATTAACGCTTCCATAACAAAGGTGTAAGATTTCTCAATCTAGCAACCTAGAAATTTAACCTAGCAACTCTCGTTATTTTTAGGTTAAAAATCTAATCTTTACTACGGTGATCTAGGTCTAACAACGAGTTTCATCAAACGTTAAACATCACAAAGCAACCATCTCTCGATATAAATTGCATAACAAATACAAAACGTAATAAAGAAACAACTTTAAATAAAAACTCACAAAACCAAATCCAAATTCGAAATCAAAACGCTGCTGAGAATTGGCTTCACAAAGCTCGTTCTAGGCTTAGCCTTAGCTCATCGTTGGAATACAAATCATATAAATAAAAAGGAGATAAAAAGATGTTTATGATGGTGGGAAAACGCAGCTAGGGCGCCCCCAAGGGGACTGGGGCGGCCAGGGATCGAATTGTCTTGTTTCTAGGGTTGAAGAACGCGACTATAAATACGTTTTTAAGTCGGCTACGCTGAAGTCGGCGGACTGGACGCCCGTTCAAGGATGCTGGACGCCCGTCCAGCTGCTTAAAAATCTTTGAGTCGGGCCGAGCTGGATCAGACGCCCGTCCTTCTTTAAATCAGACGCTCGTCCATCAATTTGGGGAGAACTCTGAATCAAGTTTCTTCTTCTGGACGCCCGTCCAATAAGGTGGACGCCCGTTTGGGTAAAAATCATGCTTTCCTGAATTGAGTAGCTCCAGTGGACGCCAGTCCATGCTTCTGGACGCCAGTCCAGGTTGGACGGATGGCAAACGTGCGTTCGGTCTTCAATATGCATCTTCCTCATCATATTGTGGAAATACTATGGTTAATATTACATTATTATTACACTCATAACATGTTACAATGTAACGTGTTACTTTCTATCAAGGGACATATTAATTGCATTGAATAAACAATTAATATGTCCTAATAGTCATAAAGTAACTATCCTTTGTCCTATTATGTAATAGCATTGACATAGCCGACTCTACAGCATTTATTGTAGCCGGCTCTAGTTACTTTTACTTTACTAGCTAGGATCCTCTCTTGTAAGGATCCTCTCTTGTATCTATTTATACTCATTCTTTCAACATGAATAAATAAGTTGGAGTTTACTCAAGTATTATTACTTTCTCAAACTCTCTTCATGGTATCGAGACTTAAACTCACGAAATCCGCGCAAACTCTCGGCACCTGTTTGAATCAAGAATGTCTTCACTATACGAAGCTTCCTCACCTTCGATTGAGTCCCGAGTTTGCCTCGACGGAGGGGGTCAACGAATCTTCATCTTATACTAATCATAGACTTGATGGCAACAACTATTTGCTATGGTCAAGATCTATGAAAATGTACATCTCTGGACAAGGTAAGATGGGATACACATCCGGCTCTAAACTTGCCCTGCTTGAAGATGACCCGGGATTTGAAGCATGGGATACTTGCTAATAATCAAGTCATGACCATTCTCACAAGATCAATGACAAAAGAGATTAGTGAGAACTTTATGATGTATGATACGCAAAGGAAATGCGGGATAATGCCGGGGATCTTTACTCCAAGAAAGACAATACCTCGAAGTGTATGAACTTGAAGCTCGGATTCAAAGCTGAGGCAAGGAGATATGTCTATAACTCAATACTTCAACCAATTGTCTAGGGCATGGCAACACCTAGATATGCTTTGAAACTCACCCCTGGAATGATGTCAAGGATGCTTTGCCTTTATAAGGACATTATTGAGAAAAAGAGAGTATTCAAGTTTCTTCTTGGGTGAATCCTGCTCTTGATGATGTTAGAGGAAGAATCCTTGCCACAAAACCTCTCCCCAATCTCAAATCCATGTTTGCTTGAAGTCAAACATGAGGAAAACGAGGAGGAAAGTGATCTTTCTTGAACTCCCCTGCGACAACCTGGCGAGAGTGCTACCTGTGACCATCGGGAAGCTGCGCCGAGGTGCGGGAGCGTCGGGAAGCCTGCGATAGAGCTGGAAAGTTGTTCGTGAGCACGCAAACGCACAAATCACACCAAGGACACTTGCTTTGGAAGCTACATGGCATGCCTAAATCCCTCAAACCTACCGGGGAAAGTCGGGGCGAGGCATGTCCATGAAGAGGAGAATGACAACAAGTTGAATGCTCGGTTCTTTGCATTCAAAGCTTTCCTCACTCAACAAAAGAAGGTAGTACCTCTCGACACGGCTACTCGGGCTAGTGCGGGTAAATTCTACTCTTCTATTAGTAATGAAACATGGATTGTTGATTACGGGGCCTCCTCCCATATTTGGTAATAAAAACCTCATAACTCACCTTATGCCATGTCAACAAATTCACAATGTTAAGGCTAGCGATGGATCTATCTCTCGTGCAAAAGGTTTTGGAAATGTTAAACTCACTAATAAGATATGTCTAAAGGATGTCTTATTTGTTCCAAAATTAGACGCAATCTCATATACGTCGGTAGACTTGCAAAAGATTTAAATTGAATTTGTTGTTTTTAATAAGAATCGGTGCACTTTCCGGGACCCTTCTTCACGGGAAGTGATTGGGAGGGCTAAACCACTTAGGATTGTATGTGGTCGACCTGTTTGAAGACGAAAGGCGAAGGCGAATCTGCCTCGGCGGCTTTGCACTCAAACCTTAGATAATATCATGTTATGGCATTATAGACTAGGACATCCAAGTTTTGGTTATTTGAAGTCGTAATTCTGAATTATTTAAAGGATGTAATGTCAATGATCTTCAATGTGATATTTGTCAATTTGCCAAACTTACCAAATCTGTGTATGCCAAACTACCTTATTTGCCTTCCACACCTTTCACTTTAATTCACGGTGATGTATGGGGACCTTCAAGGGTAAAAAGTATAACGGGAAAAAGGTGGTTTGTCACTTTCATTGATGATCATACCGGGAACACATGGCTTTTTTTTTAATGAAGGATAAATGCGAAGTTGGACCGAGTTTTTCGGGAATTCTACAACATGATCTCTACTCAATTTGACACTAAGATCAAGATCTTAAAGGCGATAATGCTCTTGAATACTATGAGTCTAACCTCGGTAATTTCTTGATGAATAAGGGGATTGTCCATATCGGCGGTTGTGTGGAAACACCTCAACAAAATGGGGTTCTTTGAGAAAAGAACGAGGCACCTACTTGGAGATGGCTCGATCAATCATGTTCACTACCCATGTCCCAAAGTATATGTGGGGTGAAGCTATATTAAGCCACATACTTAATCAACGGACTTCCCGGCGAGTGTTAGGCTTCAAAACTCCTATCCAAACCCTCACGACCACACACTCCCCCCTCGTCTTATTTCCCAATTACCACCAAAAATCTTTGGTTGTCTTGTATTTGTTTATATCCATGCCCAACACGAAGCAAACTTGATCCCAAAGCTCACAAGTGCATTTTCCTAGGATATGCAAAGGACGGGAAAGGTTACAAGTGTTACTCTCCTTCGAAAAGAGATTTTACAATTCTATGGATGTAAAGTTCTTTGAAAGGACTCCTACTACGACAAGTCCAGAGGCGATCAACGATGGAAACCGATTGAACTTGACCTAAATCCTTTCCCTCGGCAAACTCTTGAACCTCGGCACCCCACCGACTCTCGGCATCCTGCGATCCTCGGCAACCTCCCGAACCGAGTCTGCGACCCGAGCCTGCCGAACCGGAGACTGCGACACTCGGCAACCTGCGAGTCACGGCGGGCGAACCTCGGCACCCCGGCGACTCTCGGCGGCTGGCGCGTTGATGACGGACCTATTGCTATCGGGAAGGGAAAGAGATCTTGCACTACGATCACTCTATTCATAATTATCTATCCTATGATCGGTTATCACTGTTTTTGCCATGTTTACACGGGACTTGGATTCTCACTCTATTCCTAAGAATATACGGGAAGCTCTCCAACATGATAAGTGGAAGGCGGTATCAAAAGCGAAATGATTTGCTCTCCTTGACAACCATACTTGGGATCTCACCACTCTCCCACATGGAAAGAAGACGATGGTAATTTGCAAATGGTGTTCACTATCAAGTACAATGCGATGGTACTATTGACAAATACAAAGCTAGGCGGGTTGCAAGGGGATTCACTCAAACATATGGCCTTGACTACAAGGAAACCTTTGCACACATGTGGCAAAACTAAACAACGTTGTCGAGTGCGATCTCAATTCTTGTCCAACTTGGTAGCCTCTACACCAATTGGATATCAAGAATGCTTTCCTAAATGGTGACCTTGCGAGGAAGTCTATATGAATGTGCCTCCTGGTTTTCCAACACTCACACTCAAGGGAAAGTTTGCAAATTGAGGAAATCTCTATATGGCCTAAAGCGATCCCCAGAGCCTGGTTTGGCAAACTCACTCTTGTGGTTAAAGGCTTGGATACCATCAATGCAACTCGGATCACACAATGTTTATCAAAACAACAAACCGAGAAAAGGTCCATTCTTATTGTCTATGTGGATGATATCATCCTTGCGGTGATGACCTGTTTGAGATCCAACACTTGAAGACCTGGCGGCAAAAGTATTTCAAGTTAAAGATTTGGGCTACCTCAAGTACTTTCTTGGTATGGAAATAGCTAGGAACGACCGGGGTATATCGTTTCACGAGAGGAAGTATGTCTTGGACTTCTTTGAAGGAAAGCGGCATCTTTGGGATGCAAACCTGCTTGTATCCCCGAGTAGACCCCGGTAATACCTGTTTGCATGGTGACATTCTTGTCGAAAGGATCAATATCAAAGACTTGTAGGGAAACTCATTTATCTGTCCCATACAAGACGATGTGCATATGGCGTCGATCTGGTTGCCGATTCATGCATTGCCCTGCGAGCAACATTGGGATGCGTGAACGGGATGCGAGGTACACGAAGTCCACTCTGGCCGGGGCTTACATTTCACCAAGTCTCACGATAGATCAATCAAGGTCTACACCGATGCTTGATTGGGGTGGATGTCACATTGACGAGAAGATCTACCACGGGCTATTGCTCGTATGTATGGGGAAACCTAGTTACTTGGAGAAGCAAGAAACGACCCTCTTGTGTCAAGAAGCGATCTTGAAGCGAACTCGGGGCACTTGTACTTGGCATTTGTGAAGCTCTGTGGCTAAAAAGGGTACTCACCGAACTTCGACAACCTCTTGACAACCTATCACACTCTGTTTGTGACAATAATTCAGCCTTATGCATGGCGAGAGGATCCGATCCATCATGATAAAACCAAACATGTGGACATTGACGGACACTTCCTAAAGGAGAAGATTGATGCCAAGATTATTCAACTCCGGTATGTTCCCTCGACGGATCGAATGCGATATTCTCACCAAGGCCATACCACCACTTATGTTCGACGGGCGAGTAGCAAACTTGGGCGTATAAACATATACAACCCGGTTTGAGGGGGGTGTGGAAATACTATGGTTAATATTACATTATTATTACACTCATAACATGTTACAATGTAACGTGTTACTTTCTATCAAGGGACATATTAATTGCATTGAATAAACAATTAATATGTCCTAATAGTCATAAAGTAACTATCCTTTGTCCTATTATGTAATAGCATTGACATAGCCGACTCTAGCATTTATTGTAGCCGGCTCTAGTTACTTTTACTTTACTAGCTAGGATCCTCTCTTGTAAGGATCCTCTCTTGTATCTATTTATACTCATTCTTTCAACATGAATAAATAAGTTGGAGTTTACTCAAGTATTATTACTTTCTCAAACTCTCTTCACACACCCGACTATACATACGCCCTACAAAACTACTCACGTCATGACTAGAGTAATACATGTGTTTTCGAAATCTTTTCAGTCGTACCCAGAGGATATTCCCTACAACATATACCTTGGTCTATACTGGGGATAAGGTAGGCGATAACTAAGTCTTTCACTTATTCATACAAAATTCCTTATGCAAGTTGATTTAATTTATCCTTCACATTTATACACACATCAGAATGAGCTCTTGCCCGTCATAGCAGAATAGGACATTCGAGATATACCCTACCTTACTCAAATCATAAGGCAGCTTCTTCTGACTGTCGTGAGCTTTTGGTCATCATAGTGGTATAGGACATTCGTGATATAACCTACCGCACTCAAATCATCGACCAGCTTCCGACACACCCAATTAATTCATCTATTTTTCTTAAAACAACTTTTCCAAAGCACAGTAGTTACGTTTCACTTATCACATTCAGGTTTCGGTATATTCACGATACTTCCTACTTAAATTCCAACTACGCACATATTACAATTTCCATGACATTAGCACTAAGCGAACGGTCTGATAACCAGAATCAAACATCATCGGTTTAAATGGGTAAAGTTTCCTAAGTTCAGCTCGTCATCGAAGAGGCTTACGTGAAAGGAATTCGAGTAAAGGCTTATTTATCAAAGGTCTATGCAAAAATACTAGTCAACCAGCACAAGTATGGGGATATAACAAGTAAGTAAGCCAAAATAAAATCATGCTCGGGACGGATTTTTGTTTAAAAAAATTTCAAAAAATTTCAATTTTTTCCACATAAGATAAGCATAATAAACTGAGCACATAGGTACAAGCAATCCCTCCCCCACACTTAAATAACAACATGTCCTCATGTTGTGCAGAATAAGAAAAACTTAGCTGATTGTAGTTCGAAGGTGGCAATTCTGGAAGTGGTCGCGAGTCCGATCCGAAACGCTTGAAGAAATCGATGATCGTGGACCATCCACCGGAAAACGGCTTCATCTAAGCTCACAAGCGCTATCGCAAATATCCCGCACACTTGAAAAACAAAACAAAACGTACCTCGGGGGATAGGGGCACAAAAGGGGAATATAACATGTCGCAACAGAAAAATTTGATAACAAGATATATATAGCACATGATATAATCGCTTCAGACGGAAAAAATCACCCACACAGTTAAAACACAGAACATCTAAGCGTCAATTATAAAGCCACAGAAGCTTACAATACAAATATGGTCAAACATGTGCATACAGAAATATCAAACTCCAACTGAAAGTGTAAACGCATCTTACAAGATTCATCAAAAAATAGCAACGGAAAACCGACAGTAGCTTCAACTAAAGCACAGATGAATCAAAAAACGACAGTAGCTTCCGCTCATGCAAGTTACCTGGCCACAGAAACCGGCTCCAAAAACCTAGACGACACAAGACAAAACTAGCCCCCCTTATTCAACAAAAAACAAAATAAACCAAAATAATAATAAAAAAAACTATTCTTATTATTGGGTGTCGAAACGACCATCTGAAATTTCCTTTGAGACGGGATCCCCAGGATTGCCATGTAGTGCGAGTGCAGGTCGACGACCAAGAAGTCGGATTTTTATTTTCGGTACGGCGGTTGATCACCGATCTCGACGTCTAAATCAACGACGCCTAAAACGGTCACCTTGTCTTTGGAAAACCCCTCTAACATTCCCAAATAAGGCCTCAGTCTCGAAGTTCCGATCTTCAACTGTTTCAAAGTTTCCAGGTAAATGATGTCTTGAGCGGCTCTAGTATCTAGGAGGACTCGGTTGACACCAAAATCGTTTATTCCGACCTGGACCACTATCGGTAGCTCCTTCGCCCCGGGTGGGCCTGCCAGCTCGTTTCGAGTAAACGATATCTCTTGTTCATCTGGAGCCAAAATGATCGGTTTCTCTCTTTCTCTGATGTTGATGGCATTGATCTGACTCTTGATAAGATGATTGCTGCAAGGCCCCCGATCATTTCTGTTTCCTCCATTATGCTTTTTGTACTTATCCAACTCTTCGTCTTTGATCATCTTGTCTACAATCCTTCTCAGAGTGATACATTCATCTGTGATGTGACCGTGATCCTCATGGAAATTGCAGTACTTTGTCTCGTCGCGCGTCTTGGGATTAGACCTTATAGGTCTCGGTCTTTCGATCCGATCATGGATTTTGTAAAGTATCTCGGACAAACTCGCATTAATAGGGATGAACTCGGACTCATCAAACATCATTGGTTTTTTGACCTCCCTGTCTCGGTCTCTTCCTCTCTTTCGGTCTTCACTTCGCTCCTCCTTTCGATCCTCTCTTTTTTTGTCTTTCAAAGACCTGGATTCACCTCGAATCCTTCCTTTTCCAGAAGGTGAGGGAGTCACTTCAGTCAATCCGAATATGCGGGCCTGATTGAAAAGGTCACTCAGATTAGCGGGTGGATTCATTGCAAAGTGGGTTTTCATTATTCCTTTAGCGATGCCATTCAGGAAACCTTTTTTGACTTCATTCTCGGGCAGGCTCTTCGTTTGTTCGTAGACCTTCATGAATCTTTCATAATAACTCCTGGACGACTCGCCCTCTCCCTGGCGAATCTCGTACAAATCCTCGATGGATTTCTTAGGCCGTTCTGCGGTTTCGAATTCCTTAAGAAATTTTGTCCGTAGCTCATCCCAACTTTTGATCGAGCCACGAGGCAGATTTCGGAGCCAGGCAGCGGCTCGTTCCTGCATACTTCCCACAAATGCAATGCACCATGCAGATTGGTTCTTTGTTTCCAGGAGAGTTCGGCTCTGAAATTTGGCTATCCATTCGAGAGGACAAGTGGTTCCTCTATAGTATACGTATTGCGAGTACTGTACAACTCTCGAGGGCAGCGAATCCAATATTTCATTTGAGAGAGTCGGCTCGGGTTTGTCCTCTTTCTTTGCCTTCTTCAGCTCTGAGATTTCCCTTTCCATATTTTCCAACCGATCATCCTTCTTAGGTTCGGTATGCCTTACGGGAACCAATATTTTCTGAATGACGTCCTCTGAATCTGCACAGTAGATTGATTCTAGATCTTGCTCTGCCCTCTTATTATTAATGATCCGTCGAGCGTCGTGAGGGTCTTTAATCTCATGTCGTGGAATCACAATCCTTTCAGGGTGGACGGGCCGTAAGCGCTGATGCAGTCCCCTTTTCTCGGGGCAGTATAGTCTGTCCAGGGCGAACCCCTGTCTACGCTTTTCTCTGGTACATTCTTTTTCTTCTGTCCCGCCGATGAGTATTCACTCTTCTCTATGTCAATCTTTGTTGGTTCACGCGCGGGAGCGGCCTGATTCTTAAGAGGAGCCGCGGTCTCGTGTCCTGATGGGATGGAAAGCTGCTCATCGGCCGTCATGAGTGGGAGACCACATGCGGCCAGGCGCAAGTTTTCCAAATACACCTATTTCACATATTCGGCGTAGGCTAGTGTTGTCTTTGCCTCTGGAGTCATGGCTACCGGGGCTTCTTCTACCATTGGAATTTTTTCCGGAATGGCCTTTCTGTTTTCATGTTTCTTCGACGTTCCCTTTATACCTTTTCCATGCGAGGGGGCGGAGCGGTTCGGAGTCGAATTCCTCGTGTTGTCTCTAGAGATAGACCTCCTCTGATTTATTATAGTCCTCACGTCGACATTGAGTTTTGATCTGTCTGGATGAGAGTCGTCCCATCCTGCGGTGGGATTCTCAAACGTGGTGTCCAAGTTGTCCTGGCGAGGAGGATCTCGCTTGGTCCCCTTTCCTGGGGTAGGTGGAACATGGGCAGCATCCTTCGTTCCTGCCATGTGTCAAATTCTGAGTGGCGCCCTGCGCTAGATGCCAAAAAGTACTCTGGTTCTCAACCGTTCTGACACTCATCAATCTTGTACTATCTGATCATGCAGGCGGCGTGTCGGGGATTTTGTTGAAAATGACCTTTCCGGCGGATCTGATGACGGTGCCGGTGTACGGATATCGGATTTTAGGGAGCAACTACGATTTATCAAGCGTGAGGCCCCCAAAAATCCCAATACCTTACCGATTCCGGTATATCTTTTCTCGTAGATCCAAAAAAGCAATGCAACGCAACAACATGAGCTCTACTTGAGGTGGTATCCCAAAAACTCAAGCGTGTACAGAACTGGTGACCAGAAATAACACTATAACAACAGTCAAAATAGTGAACATCATCTCAGTCCTTTTCTTAACGTGAAAATGTCAAGAGCGTCGACTTCTCAAGAACACGCTCACTAGATTCACGTGTCTCCAGTTCTTTCGTGTTGATACAACAGTCGTAAATAACAAACTGAAAGCTCTGAAAGTAGATTTCCAGCCAGGAAACGTGCAATGCCAACTCCGACGAGTTTCTTAGCACAAAAGTCACGAGGGAGGTGATGATTCAAACGCAAACTCACGATTCTGAGCAAGAAATTGGGGAGGTTACCTTGTTTCGTGATGATTTCGGTGCTGAACTGAGGTTTCGGATGCTAGCAAGTGAGAGTGGAGCTCTCCGATGAAGAAACCGTGAGGGAGGCCTGAGGGAAGACTGAGTTCCTCCTGGAGCCGCCGTATATACTTGGAACTGTGGATGAGCCGTACACCGGAGGTAGGCTAAAAACCTTGATTTTCCCGGTAACGGAGCCAATTGATTACGTCGAAATTATCAAGGGAGTTCATCGGATGTTTAGTGGTGGATTTCAAGCTATATTCTGTGTGCGAGTGGTGGTGCTGGGCGGAACTAAAGAGCTCCGGCGGTGGTGCAATGCAAGTAGAAAGTATTGTTGGAAAGGAAGAGTTTTGCCTGATTTTTTTTATATATTTCCTCTCCTTTTCTGAACAATACATGGAGCCTTATTTAAAGGGTATGGACCGACTTACATTCAACATAATTACAACTAAGGACATAGTACAATTGAATCTGCGGTGGCTGCTAGAGTCGCATTAGAGGGTAGGCGGCACGGATCCTAAGATGATCATCCCATACCCTTAGCTGATTGGCGTGATAGTCAGTCCACAATCTCCAGGTACTCTAGGTGGAGATCCTCGGCGGATCTCTCACCCTTGTGTTTATGAAGGGCTTATAGTTGGAGCACGTTTCTGGCATGGCCGAGTCAGAGGGGTGTAGGCTGTGCTGTCCCCTCTCTTCGGCTCCTGACCGCCTAGATGCGATGGTCGGCGACCAGGAAGGCGGTGCCGTCCTATTTATAATCGAAACTAGATCTTCTGCCTAGATTCGTTAACTGAACTAAGTTAAGTATACTGTGATTTATTAATATACCACTTTTGTTTTATTAAGTCCACAAAAGTCTTGAAAGTGGTTAAACAAATTTAAAAAGATAGTAAATAATCTATCCACCCCACTAGTGTATTTATTGCACGCGCGTTCCCAATCCAACACATCAATGTCTTACACTTTTTTTTAAGAACAATGATAAGATTTTTTTTACAGCAATCATTTCCTTTATGCAAGGGTTAAAATCCGAGACCTGGGAATGTTTCTCATGGTTAGCAACTGCGCCGTAGAGGTGTTGAAGGAAATGTCATGGTGCATACTCACCATGCAAAGTGTCTTTGGATCAATTTGTAACAAATGTCATTCTTGGTTGTGTCTACTAGTGAGACTAGTAGAGGAGAGTGAGGTACTTGAACATATGTGATAGGTGTAATAGTTTTGGAATGTTGTTTTAGTTGTAGCTTGTGTTGCATTTCGATTGTTAATTAGTAGAATCTTTTGGTTTCTTGTAACGCCCCCAGACCCCGGGTCTGGTTGCGCTAAATGAGTCATAAATCGTCCGGTCAACTGCTTAGACCGTCGTCCTCGTTTGGTCTAAAAAGGCTAACCTGAGTTGACAAGACCTTTATGTCTCACACTTATATGAGGGTGAGCATTCTACTACTTTACCGATGTGGGACTTTACATTTCCCGAGTCTATCTGTTCATTTTCGTTAAATACAAAATAATTGGGGAAAAGATGATCTCTATTATTCATATAAGCCACGTATTTATAGTACACTATCATCAAAACCCTAAAATGTAAAGTTACACATATACCTTTTTACATATTGTACATATATTGCATATATATTCATACACGCCCCCTCAAGTTGGAGCATGCAAATCACAAATGCCCAACTTGCCCAAAAGAAAACAAAAATGTTGCCTGTCGAGAGCCTTCGTCAGAATATCGGCCAATTGATGACTAGTGGCAACATGAGACGTGGCCAAGTTACCTGATAACAATTTGTCGTGAACAAAGTGACAGTCGACCTCGATATGTTTGGTACGATCGTGAATGACAAGATTCTTGGCCATATGGAGAGCCGATTGACTATCACAGAACAAACGCATCGGCCGAGGATGTAAAACACCAAGAGAAAATAACAAGGACTTCAACCACTTCAACTCACATGTGGCAAGAGCCATAGAACAATACTCAGCTTCGGCAGAGGAACGAGATACGGTAGGCTGTTTCTTGGTCTTCCAAGAGGCAGGGGAAGGGCCCAAAAACACTAAGGAGCCAGTAATAGAACGCCGAGTCAAGAGGCCTGCGGCCCAATCACTATCGCAAAAAGCCATCAAGGATAAATCATCCACAGGACGTATTAAAATACCCTGGCCGGGACTCCATTTCAAGAAACGCAAAACACGAAACGCAGCATCCCAACGCGGTATCTGAGGATCACTCAAAAATTGGGCCAGAGTGTGCACCGAATAGCTCAACTCAGGATGGGTAACAAATAAATAAACCAGGCGGCCCACAAGACGACGATATTCATCCGGATGAGCAAACGGATGACCCGTAGTGGAAGTGAGTCAATGATTTTGTTCTATAGGTGTATCAATGGGCTTACAGCCCAACATGCCAGCCTCGGTCAAAATGTCCAACACATGTTTGCATTGAGAGAGAAAGATGCCTTCAGGGCCATGGGCCACTTCAATACCGAGAAAATACTTTAAGTGACCCAAGTCTTTCATATGAAACCAGGTACTCAAATATTGTTTAAACCGAACAAGGGCATCATGAGAAGAGCCTGCAATGATCATATCATCGACATAAACGAGAACATGTAGAGAAACACCATCATGAGTATAACTAAACAACGAGTAGTCCGCATAAGATTGGACAAAATCGAAAGTCTTCAAGGCAGCTGAGAGCTTGGCAAACCATAGCCGAGGAGCCTGTTTCAGACCATAGAGAGATTTAAGCAGCCGCCAAACCATGTCGGGAGAGGAAGCATGATAGCCCGGAGGAAGCTGCATGTAAACTTCTTCATCTAAATCACCGTGTAGGAAGGCATTATGAACATCCATTTGGTGCAATTCCCAATTGCGATCGGCCGCAACGGATAAGAGAACCCGAACAGTTCCCATCTTGGCCACCGGGGCGAAGGTCTCATTATAATCAATTCCTTCAACTTGCCGATTACCATGAACAACGAGTCGAGCTTTAAGACGCTCGACGGCTCCTGTGGAAGTGTATTTAATTTTATATATCCAACCGCAACCGATGGCATGTTTACCAGGAGGAAGAACCTCCAATGACCAAGTACCATTACGTTCTAAAGCATCAATTTCTTCGTGCATGGCCCGACGCCATTCGGGTAAATGAACAGCTTCCCGGAAAGTAGCGGGCTCACAACCCTTGGTAACCGCGGACAAAAAACACCGGTGGCTAATAGAAAAATTATTACAATCAAAATAACAAGCTATGTCAAAAGGTTTATCTGATGAGCCCGGCGAAGACAAAATTGTAGGTAATTGGGGATTTTCATTCTGCTGAACTATCGTATGAGTAACATAGTCCCGAAGTTTCGTGGAGGGAATTTTCACTCGCTGACCACGTCCCAAAGTCTCAGTTGTTGGCACCCCGCCATCCGTGGAAGAACTTGGCTCGGCCACACGCCCCCTTAATGGAGACGAGGGGTCAGAATCCGGGAGGGCAGGGGCCGAAGTGACGGGTTCCGCGGGCAAAGTCACGATGTCAGGTACATCATCAGAATCGTCCCATAATATAGGTTGACTAAAATATGCCTCCCATTGAAGACGAGTCGGATCAGGCAGGGACTCAATAAAAGGAAATTTATCCTCAATAAACTGAACGTCGTGACTCACGAAAAATTCATGCGTAGCAAGATCATATAATCGCCATCCTTTTGACCAAAAGGATAACCAACAAAAATACACATACGAGATCGCGAGTCAAACTTATCCTTAACACGAGGCCAATTAGCCGCATAGCATAAACAAACGAAAACCCGAACAACATCATACGAAGGAGGGCGACCAAAGAGGCACTCATAAGGAGTTTTATTAGATGAAACAGGCGTAGGAGTAAGGTTAATCAAGTGCACAGCAGCAAGGACACATTCACCCCAAAAATACTTAGGCAATTTGGCTTGGAACCGCTAGGCCCGAGCCACATTCAGAATATGCATATGCTTCCGTTCTACACGACCATTCTGCTGAGCTGTATCAACACAAGACCGATGATGTACAAATCTTTTTCAGCAAAAAAAGGATGTAAACTCAAAAATTCTTGGCCATTATCACTCCGCAAAACCCGAATTTTTTTATTGAACTGCGTTTTCACCATTTGATAAAACTCACGAATTAATGTTCTCACTTCATGTTTACCAAGCATCAAATAAACCCAAGTAGCCCGCAAATAATCATCAACAATGGTAAGGAAAAAACGAGCATCACAACTAGAAACGACCTTATTCGGACCCCAAATGTCACAATGAATCAAATCAAAAATGGCAGAGGCTTTATTGGAACTTAGAGGAAACGAGTTGCGAGGCTGTTTACTCATAAAACAAATTTGACAATGAATGTCACAACTTTATTGGAACAACCACTACTAACAGTGCCGGGTAAAAAGGAAAGAATGGTCATGGAGGGATGACCCAAACGCCGATGCCATAACAAACTTGTATCGGTAACTGCCACTTTATTGGCTTGAGAACCGCGGATAGAAACCGGTCAGAAAATATAGACCCCATTACACAACATCCCTACTCCAAGTAGGTTCCTCAAAGTGTGGTCATGTATAACGCAGAACTTGCTAGTAAAAATAACAATATATTTCTGGGTTGCAAGTAAATGAGACACATACAACAAATTGCACTCAAGAGTAGGAACATAAAGCACATCATTTAAAGTTTGGCCATCTAAAACAATACTGCCTTGCTTCGAAACAGTAATAATGGTATCATCAGGCAAGCCCACAGAAGAGGGCACATCACTCAAATTTGTAAACAATGCAAGATTACCAGACATATGATTGGGTGATCCTGTATCAATAATTCAATCATTGACACCGTACGTACCCGACAATTTTGTAGTGGTGGAATTAAAGCCGTTGAGAGCAAAAAGAACATGTGCCCATTGGTCATTAGTCAAAGTTGGAATGCTACCACGATCTAGTTCCCCAACATCTTGCACATTAGCCATACGAGAACTGCCCATGTTGCCGGCAACGCCGGGCTGAACGAACTACCCTAAAGAGGAACACAAGCACTTGCACAAATTGCTCCTTAATCGGATGCCTACAGCAGCTACAAGAACTGCTTGATAATGATGAAGGGAAGAAACCCAACCAGGGTTCTTCGGCTGTGAACAATTTTTTTTTGTACGTCAAATAATTCCCCAAATTGGAATAAGTCACCAAGTTTGACTAGATCGATGCACAAGCAGCACGCCAAATTTGAATAACAAATTAGCTAGGCTGACGTTGAACAAAAGAAACTTTGCTACTGGGTTGTTTTCTTTTCCTTTTTTTGTTTTTTGTTTTTGTCTTATTTTTTGGAAGAGAACAACCAACAGTAAATTTGCAAAAGGATGAGCAGCAACAACAAAAGATGAGCTACAATAGACAGAAAAAAAGAAGAAAAACAAATAGGACGCCGTCGATCTATCCGTACCGGAAAAGCAATCGAGAAGCACAACTGCGATGCACAACCGCAGCGAACAACAGCAGAAAAGATCAAGGAACACACCCTTGATAATGTGGACCGAAAAAGAATCGAAGAACACGTCTTCGATCACACACAAGATCGATTTTTTTTCTCGGTGATGAAGGACTAGAGGAAAAGAGAAAGAAAAAAAAAACTCGCTAACTTAGAGAGGCTCCGATACCATATTAAACACAAAATAATTTGAGAAAAAGATGATCTCTATAATTCACATAAACCACTATTTATAGTATAATATCATCAAAACCCCAAAATGTAAAGTTACACATATACCCTTTTACATATTAATTGCATATATATTCTTACAGTTTCAGTTTTATTTTCTGGTGTTGATGATGTCATACTTACGTATATAATCGATTAATGTTAATTATATATGTGCCGGTCGTTTTTTTCCGATTAAAAACTCGGTATCCGAAATATGAAGTTCATATAAAGATATTACAATGGGAAAAAAGACTTCCGCAATGCTTCGAGGTTAGTTGAAAATTAGTGGTCTTTCTGATCACTCCAAGCAAAGCAGCTTCCTCCAACTATGGTAAGTGTCCATTTTGTGGTGGCAATATGTTCGATATCCTAAAAGAGAGAAAAACAACTATATTCAAGAATATATATTTATTTTATTTTATTTGAATTAGGTAATCAATAATCATCCATGAGTAAGTGGATTCATGTTTACGTTGGATCCACTTTTGACTCTACCTTCCTTCGTCTTTTTGTCTACGAATCCGAATCTGTTTAGTTGTTAATGTTGGGTAGGGTTTTCTTCTTCAAATTTTTTATTTTTATTTTTTTCATTCTTTTTCATTTTTGTTTATGTTTTTGTTTTTTATTCAGCTCAATGTTGATTAATTCATTCAACAGTAATTTTTCAAGTGTCAAAAATAAAAATAAATAAATAAATAAAATAATTCAAAGACGCTGCGTGGATCGGATGAGAAGCCATAGTAGTTTGTTTGTTTGTACTTTCTATTTCATTTTTTACTATCACAAGTACATGATTTTATCAATAAAACTTTATTGATAAAAGACATCTAAAGAAAATGTCATGCAAAAATATATAATAGAAAATAAAGAAATACTATGACACATTTTGAAAGATTTTTAACTAAATTGACAACTCAACAAAATTTATCGGAAGAAGACAATTTGAATTTTTATTGGTAGGGGTCCATTTTAGAATGTTGGATTCCTATTGGTTTTTGTGCACCAATTATGATTTGCATCAGGTCCAACATAAAATTTGTGTTTGGGAAATTTATAGCTTAAATTACACAGACAAAAACAAAAGACAAAAAAATCATAGACGTATGGAAAGAAAAAGGACTGTGCATTTTTTTTATTTTTATTTTTTTCTCCTCCGTTTTAAACACTCATATCTTTTTATCTAGATATCTAATTAAGATAATAATTTAACCACATTTTATTTTTTTTCGTGTTCTTTATTTTGAGACTTAGTTCGAACCATTACATCGTTTTTTGTGAAATTCAGTAAATCTTGAAAAAATTAAATAGTGTTGAGACTACTCTAGAAGACTCCACATTATTAATTATTAGTTATTATTTTGTTGCCAATATTTATTTACTTGTTGCCCAAGATTATGAACACTATACATTTGTACTTCTCTCAGGTAATTGAATCGATAAAAATCACTTTTACATTATACATTTCTTATGGTATCAGAGCCATTAATCGATTCGTCGTCATTATGCTAAACACGGCTTCCGCTTCTCCTTGCTCCCACCCGCACCTCCTCAAACCCTAACTGTCTTCCATAAAAAAAACCCTACCGTGTCGGAACCCTCTCCTCCGCATCCACCCCTACCGCCGCTCAACCCACCATGGCTGCCAACCCCAAGCTTCCCACCTTCAATCCATCATCCACCATTCACATCATCAAGCTGACAAGATCGAATTACCACTCATGGAGGGCACAGATTGTCCCATACCTCCGAGGACAAGGCGTCTTCGGCTATATTGATGAAACCATCGCTCCACCGCCGAAACAGCTTACCAATGATGCCAGCGTCACCTCTACAAATCCGGCATACAATGTGTGGCTGCAACAAGACAACCTCATACCCAGTACAATCACTTCTCCCCTCTCTGAAGACGTTTTGATGCAAGTATATCATGCACACACCTTGGCTGAAATCTGGGAGGCTCTCAAAACATGCTTCGGCTCTCAAAGTCGAGCCCGACTTGTTCATCTTCGAACTTAGTTGGCATCCACACGTAAAGGTACTCTACGGCAACATAATATTTCTCCTGTATCGAGAAGATCACAGACAAATTATCCATGGCATGTCATCCTTGAACTCCGGATGACATTATCGCGTATTTATTGGCCGGCCTTGGGCCGGAATATGATTGCATGGTGACCTTGCTATCGGCCCGCCCTTAGATCACTTTAAAGGAGGTTTATGCAATTCTTCTTACCACAGAGGCTCCAATTCAACATCATCAACTGGTAAACCTGAATACGCCGGCCCCTACATCACATCCGTCTTCAACTGGGCAGGCTACAGGCCAGTACTCCTCCGTCAATAGCAATAACATCAGCAAGGGTCATAGAAATCAGTCCTCTCGGGGGCATGGCCGTTCTTCTCCTGGTCGTGGCTCCGGACGTGGTCACCGATATCCCCCCGGCCAAGCACCTACTTGTCAGCTTTGTTACAAAATAGGACACACTACGTAGGAATGTTGGCATCATTTCGAAACCGATTTACAATCGACTATGCCCTCCCAACCTGGTCCACCTAGTCCTTATAACGCATACAATGCCTAGGCTCCCAATTCGGCTCCTACTGGTTGTATTCCTGATATGGGTGCCACGTACCTTATGGCCAATGACTTCTTTCCCTTCAGTCTGAACCATATGATGGCCCTGACAAGATTAATATCGGTGATGGTACAGGTTTGCATATTACCCATCGTGGATCTTCCCTTTATCCACCCCTACTCGTACTTATATTATGTCTAGTGTTTTGGTCTCCACTTCCCTTAAAACTAATTTTTATCTGTCCATCAGTTTGCTCATGATAATTATGTTTATTTCGAATTTCACAACTCTTACTTTCTTGTGAAGGACAACTCGGGTTGTATCCATCATAGGGGTTATCTCAAGGACGGACTTTATCACTTTTCCACATCCTTCAACGACGTTCCTGCTCTAGCCTTTGCCACCTCCACTCCTCCCTCACTCAATGGCACCAGTGTCTCGGTCACTGCTCTGACCTCATCCTTTATCGTGTTCTTAGACAACAAAATAATTTCGTTTTGAATAAAGCTTCTGACTCAGTCTGTGAAGTCTGTCAATTAGCTAAGAGTCATAGGACTCATTTACCTTTGTCGCCTTTTACTTCTACTGCACCTTTGAATTTGGTTTATGAGAATGTATGAGGCCCCTGTGCCGAACCTTCAATTTATGGAAATCGTTATTACGTTTGTTTCTTGGATGATTACACAAAATTCTTATGGATTTATCCCTTGCGGTTGAAATCGGATGTTCAGCAAACCTTCATTAGTTTTAAAAATTTGATCGAACGCCAGTTTAATACGACTCTTAAAGCGTTGCAAACTGATTGGGGTAGGGAATATCGTCCCTTAAGCAGCACTATCACTTTATTGGGCATTCAACACCGTAAGTCCTGTCCTGACACACATGAACAAATAGGTGCCATTGAACGCCGTCATCGTCAAATTGTAGAAATTGTCTCTCCTTTTTATCCCAATCCAAACCTCTCTCTCCTTTACTAGGAAGACGTCCTTACCACCGCCAATTACTCATCAACCGTCTCCCGGCTCTCATCCTCTCGCATAAATCCCCCTACCAAATGGTTCACGGCCATCTCCCTGATTACTCCTTCCTTCACGTCCTCGGGTGTTCCTGTTGGCCTTACCTCCGTCCCTACAACAATCGTAAAACCGACTTTCACTCCAAAACCTGCATATTCCTTGGTTACACCCATTCTCACAATGGTTATAAGTGTCTTGGCCTCAATAAGGGTAAAATATATGTCACTCTTCATGTCATATTCGATGAATCATCCTTCCCTTTCCAAAAGCAATCAAACCCCATTACCTACGATGATCTCACTTTTCCACTTCCCCTCCAACTCACTCCATCAGCTCTGACTTCTTGATCTCCTTAGCTGCCTCGGCCTAGTACTCCTCCGGATCCTCCTTCACAGCCCTCGTCCTCTACACCTCAGCCGAGTCCTCCATCTGTTTCATCAAATAATCCACAACATTCTATGGACCCCACTTCCGCCTCACATACCGACTCACTATCACCTCCTCCTCATCCCATGGTGACTCGGTCGAGAACTAATACACTCAATCCTAAACATGACCCTGACTTCATTTGCTACCCGTTACCCAAAGGCTATCTTGCGCAATCTACCACCCTGAACCTACCTCTTACACTGTAGCCTCTAAACACCGTGTTTGGCATGATTCTATGCAGGAAGAATTTAATGCTTTGATACGCAATGATACTTAGGACCTTGTCCATTTTACTCCTAATATGAATGTTATTGGTAATAAGTGGATTTTCTTTGTTAATTTTCATGTAGATGGTTCCGTTGAACATCATAAAACTCGGTTGGTTGCAAAATGATTTCATCATACCGAGGGTATTGACTTCCAGGAGACTCTTAGTCCTGTTGTCAAGCCTATTACCATTCAGCTTCTTCTCAATCTTGCCCTTACTCGGCAGTGGTCCATTCGCCAGGTGGATATTGAAAATGTGTTTTTACATAGTTATCTCACAGAAACTGTTTTCATTCAACAGCCTGCAGGCTTTGTTCATCCTGATTATCATCATCATGTTTGTCACTTAAAGCGTAGTTTATATGGCTTACGCTAGGCTCCCCGCTCCCCATGTCTGGTTCCCTCGTCTCACTAAGGTTCTTCTTGTTGGAAGTAGCGCCTGAAAGACAATTTATATTGTTTATAGAATTAATAAATGAAAGATTTATTCTCATCTTATTACTTGCTTCGTGCTTGTAAGTAATACACTACTGAAAACCCCAAGTCGTATCATATGTAGTCATATAACTTAGTGTGTGTCACAGATGAGGATTAAGTTTATGGTGATACACTTGAACTTTTAGTCCGTGGTGAACTTAATCAAAGTATGGGGTCTATTGATTAAACCACCATTAATGCGCCCAGAACACTTTATGCTGTGACCGTCTTATCCGGACCGTCGATATTGGTTATCTAGGCGGGGCATTTATATATGACGGAGTCATATAGGACTGGACCGATTTAATATGCATTTCTCATATAATTCTGTGATTGAGAAATCTTATTGAATCACAAGATGATCATATACGGATTAACCTTAATCCTGAAGTGATTGCAGACTCCTGCTTGTTTCAAGAGATATGTTTGATGTGTTCGTTACTCCGAATCGCTTGTTTTTATTTGTTTTGTTTATTTTAGTTTTCAATGAGATATGTTTGATGTGTTCGTTTGTTACAAAATAAAGGATTACTATGTAATTTATCCCAAGAGGCACGGTCCGTAATTTTATATGGATAAAAGCGTTGAGTTGTTCTTGGCCCTCTTCCTAGACCGCTCGCTCGCTTAGGTTAGGGTTTTCCCGCTCTTATTGATCCTTTCGTCGATCTCCTGGGATCGTATCCGCATCAGTTGGTATCAGAGCTCAGCGACGAAGATATCAAATATCCCCGTTTTGATTAATTCCTTGTTTAATTTCGTTCCTTATTCCAAAAAAAAAAAAAAAAAAACCTAAATCCTGCGTTTTTTTTTTTGTTTTCTCTTTCTTGTTCATCAACCCTTCTTGTGTTCTTTGTTTCTTGCTTACATATAATCTGAAATCTGATTGTTCTATCTCGTTCATTAATTTCGTCCACCCTCTCCCAAGAACATCCAAAATCTTCAAATCTTCATCCATCCTACCCGGAAAACTTGAAGATTCTTCAAACCTTTATCCCAAGAACCCTAATTATTTTCCAGATCCCGTTTTTTTGTATCAGTTCGTTCCCTAACCAAAACAACTCGAAAAATTCTGCAATTTTTACCACATATACAACACATCTCGTTCTACAATTTCTCTCTTTACACCCAATCCAGATTCAACATAAATCTTGCCTAAAACCGTCGATTGCTCCGAACAATCTGTCCAAAAAAACTGCAGCCGTCAAGCGTCGATCGTTTTAGGTTTTTGTGCTTTAGACGACTCCAAATTACCTGAAAATTGGTGATAGTATAGGAAATACTCTGATATACAACTTTTATCTTTTGAGTTTTCCCAAATTCTCTGTAGTTTTGTTGTAATTGGCACCGTAAGACACTGCTACCAATCTGAAAATCATTGACAGATTGCACAAGTTTCTGAAAAACGATTGTTTGAGCGACTTCCGTATCTCCAAAAAATCTGAAAATTTGACATACTTTAGAAAACTCTCAATTCTACAACTTTTGTCTTTTGAGTTTTCTCAAATTCGTAGTCGTTTGGTGCTTAAATACGTGGGTTTCACACCCAGGGTGTAAACATTTTCACACCTGTGAAATTCTGTTGTCAAAACAATTGTGAAACTAAGGCATCTGGAGGGTATGAATCATTGAAAGGAGAGATGTTTGTGATAAAGAAAGCCTTGAGTAGTGTGGTGAACGTGGAGAATGATTTGCACCGAGAAAATAGTTTTCATACGAGGGTTTTGGTTAGTGGGAAGATTTGCTTAATGAAAATTGATGCGGGAAGTTGTGCCAATGTCATAAGTGCTGGTTTTGTCTCCGATTTAGCTATTCCTACGACACCTCATCCTCAACCATATACGTTGCAAGGACTTAGTGATGTTGGTCAAGTGCGAGTTACCAAACAGGCCTTAATATCTTTTAATCTTGGTAGGCTCGATGATGAAGTTTTATGTGATGTAGCCCCTATGCATGCTTGTCATATCATACTTGGGAGGCCATGGCAATATGATAGGAGGGTTACGTATGATGGGTATTTGAATAGCTACACCTTGCGCCATAAGAGGATGAGACTTACACTCCGTTCCTTATCCCCCGAGGATGCCCACAAAGATCAACTCAAACTAGCAGCCGCACATGAGGAAGCTCGTTTGAAACGTGAATCCGAAAGGGAAAAAGCCTTGGTTGAAGCAAACAACGAAGAGAGTGTTAACATTCAAGAGGAGGTAGTCCAAGAGTCTATGGTGGCGATGCAATCACCGAGGAGAATGAGATTGTGGAAGAAGTAGTGGAGAGTAATGTTGACCATGCGGAACCCGAATTTGTGAATGCGCCCGAATTTGTGGATGAGAAATTAGAGAGTGTGCCCAAAGTAGTTAATGATGAGGCGGAAATTGTTGTGGACAAGATAGTGCGCATTGATGAGACAGCTTGTTGAAGAACCCGTTGAGTGTAGTGATGAGCATACCGAGGTTCTTGATACACCATCCGAGGTTCCCGGTTTATCTTTGAAGGTAGTTTGTGGTGAGAAACCGGTGCATTGTTTTATGGATCCTTTTGATGTGCGTGTTGACGACGCCCCTACACCATATTGTTCGATTACTATATAAAGGCATTCCTTGTAATTTTATATGGATAATCTTTCACGTTGTGCAAGAACATCGCTTGCGATGATCTCTTTGTCGAATGAGAGAGCTTATCGAGCAAAGCGTTGAGTGTGTGACTCACCCGCTCTTATTGATCCTTTCGTCGATCGGAATCCATTACTTTCACGTTGGCACTATTCGGGAAGTAGAAAGACAATCCCAATCCCCTTATTTGTTAATCCTAGAAACTGATCGATCCCGGGAGTTCGTATTGGTTATGAACTAATTGATCACTAGTGGGTTAATGGTAAATAAGGATAAGATGTGATGAAGAAGGTTTGCGGAAACATTCCCGCTTCGTTACGGATAGTCTATGGAGGGTTAGTCTATATGTAATGATTATATCAATGGACACTTATTGACTCGACACTTTGAGAATAAGTTATATATATAATCGATAGAGTTCAGTTTCGGATTTATGGTGGCGTAATTCCGGAATTAATAAGTTGAATAGAAAGTTCTGTTCGATGAATGTTTTATTCAATTTTTTGGAGCTACTGGTTATAGGTCCATGGTCCCCGGGTTGGCTCCTAACACGCGAATGAATTCTCGTATTATGGAACCTCGAGAATAAATTAAATAGTTGGTCCATTTAATGAATATGTGGATATTATTTATTCGTTAAATAATATGTAATATAGAAAATACATTTTCTATTATCTCAATTGGCACACAAAAATGGCACCACTTTTATTTGGTTTTGGGAAAAAAAATGTCTCCTAATTAATTATAATGTGGATAATGTAATTATTTATGTGTTAAATTATTATAAATAAGAAATTAGTTTTCTTATTGGATAAATAAGAAATTTGTTTTCCTATTGGATAAAGGTTTTTATTTTCCTAAAAGGAAAAGATAAATTTGTGTGTAAAAGATAAACTATCAAATTATTAGTTATTTTTCTATTAAAAGAGAGTTTCTCCCAACACAAAATAGAACTAGAAAATATCAACGCCACTTTTAATAAAATAGGCGATGCCTATTTGAAAAAAAGTAGAGAAATTTTGTTTTCTCGTCCTAGCCTTTGGGAAGAAAAAAAACTAGGTTTTTCTTGAAGGCATATTCGAGGAGGTTTGAATGCAGGATCGACGTCCACCAGTCGTCGTTTGGAGATACAACTCGGAAGATCACGGCTTCTCTCCGGTTGGGTAAATCTTAAACCTTCTTGTAGTTGATTAATTAATCATGTGAATCTTATCGTGGTAAAATTCTTAACGAATCTAATTCGTTGCTTCCGCTGTGCATGATCGAGTGTCTCGATCGGTGCTTTGTATCAGATCTGACGATCCAATTTCGGGTCGGATCCGGATTCGGGTTTCTGTATATCCAGCACTTCTTGCTTATGGTTTTCATGCATCTATGGCTGATCCTTCATTATATATATACTCTCATGGTGCTGAGCAGGTTTATCTTCTCATCTATGTTGACGATCTAGTCATCACAGGGTCTTATGATTCATTAACACAGCAGGTTCTTGATCATTTGTCTGCTCACTTCCCCATCAAGGATCTTGGTACTCTCTCTTATTTTCTATGGATCAAGGTGCTTCCCGTCCCTGATGGCCTCTATCTTACTCAGCGCAAGTATTTCGTACATCTCCTCGAAAAGGCTGGCATGACTTCCTCTAAGCCTTGCGGCATTCATATGACTGCTAATTGTCGTCTTCGGCAACATGTCAGCCCCGCCTTCTCAAACCCTACATTGTATCGCATTATTGTTGGTGGCCTCCAATATCTCAACTTCACTCGGCCTGACATTGCATTTGTTGTTCATTGTGTTAGTAAGTTCATGCACTCTCCTACTAAAGACCACTGGATTCAAACGCATCCTTCGTTATCTTAAACACATGATTTCTGATGGCCTTCACCTCACCCGGGCATCCTCTCTCACTTTACATGCTTTTACTGATGCCGATTGGGCTGCTGATTCTGATGATCGTCGTACTGTTAGGGCTTACTGCATTTTTCTTGGTTCTTCCCTGATCAGTAGTTGGCGGTCGAAGCAACAAAAAACCGTGTCCAAGAGCAACATTGAGGCTGAATATAAATCCCTTTCTAACACTGATGTTGAGGTTCAATTCAATGGATTTCCGCTCTTCTCCGTGAAATGTATGTCTCACTATTTCCGCAGTTTCTGTCCTCTAGTGTGATAACATTGGCGCCACATATCTCGCTGCCAATCCCGTCTTTCATGCTCGCACGAAGCACATTGAAATCGATTTCCATCATGTTCGTGAGCTGTTTACCTCCAAGCGCGTTCAAATTGCCTTCCTCTCTTCCAAAGATGAATTGGCGGACATTCTCACTAAACCTCTTGGCAACCCGCGTTTCAGCTCTCTGAAGTCCAATCTCCACGTCTGCTCCATTCTTGTGGGATTGCGGGGGTGTTGAGACTACTCTAGAAGTTCCGCATAATTAATTATTAGTTATTATTTTATTGCCAATATTTATTTACTTGTTGCCCAAGATTATGAACACTATATATTTGTATTCCTCTCGGTTAATTGAATCAATGAAAATCACTTTTACATTATAGGTTTCTTAAATAGTGAATTTTGACCAGAATTTCTAACAAGAGTGAATTTTGACTGTGGATTTTCGGAAATTAAGTCGGATTATGGTCTCAAAATAAGGAGCATGAAAAAATAAAATAAAAATGGTGAAATAATTATCAATTTTGAAATTGTGGATCGTGAATATAAGTGTTTAAAAATGGTGAATGAGAGATAAAGTGGGAATAGGATCCTCTCAAGTACTTGAGGGAGTATTTTCTCAAGTAGGAGTGATTTAACCACACACCCAAAATGTGAAAATCATCTAACCGTCTATTTATAGCACCAAAACTACGTCGTTTTGGTGCTAATGTGTAAAAACAAATGCACTTTACCCTTAAGTACTTGAGAGGATCCACTCCCGATAAAGTGTGATGGTTTATTTAGGCGGCTTCTATCGGCACCACACTATTACTATTGATATCACGCGTGACTACTTCATGGATTCAAAAAATTACTATTGGCACAACCATAATATTTTTATTATTTTGTACAATATAACGTCTGTGTCACAGACGTTTTTTTCGGTACGCGCGCCACTAGCATTGACGTTGGTTTTCAATACCAACTTCAATGACACTGATATTATAGTTATAAATATATCATTGGTAAAGAACGTTAGTCCCACTGACGTTGTTAGCGGAAAGGAATGTCAGTGGCACTGGCACACGTACCGTGGTGCCGAAAAGCAATTTGATAGTATGGTGAAGTAAATGATAAAAAGGATGTCAATAATAAAAATGTGGTGCCAATAAAACTCCTTTTTATTTATTTCAAGAGTAGCATACAATTTTTTTTAAAATAAGTTTGAAGTTTTGAAAACTTATCCTATCATTTATTTTAGATTTTTTTTATCCTTGTGTCTGATTCCCCTAACTATTTAACAATTCGGCTAAACTAACACCCACATATTAATTGCTACACCATCATATTATAAATATTGCCACACTAGTCTTCAAGTTATATACTACAACCTAATTCTAATAAAACACCCCCTCAAAAAAGAAAAACACAACTTCTGCATCTTCTACTAAAGTCATACCTAGTCTCTAGGGTGTAAAGTCATCAAATGTCCACAGTAAATTAGTTAATATCTACATAAATAATAATATCATCCTACTACAACACATCAAGTGCTTCGACATCCTTAAACTAAACGTAACTCTTCAAAAGATCACCAATAAAGGTGTAATCAACTAAAATAAAATGCGAGACTAATATCTTCTTTCTTTCTAAGTTATTAGGCAGTCAAAAAAAAAAGGGTACACAAGTGGAAAACTAAGTATACAACAGGGTAGGTAGCACAAACTTCATGTTTCTTATTCACACTGTGTTATGCAATAAGTAAATAAACTAATAAAGTATTTATCTAAAACAATCCTAAAGCATGAAATCAAGAAAATATGAAAATTCAATACCTAAACATGCATGTTTATTCATTATGTCTTATATTCGTTATATGGACATAGTTCATGAGTATCATGACATATTAAACATATTACAAACGAAAGATTTGTATTGAAACTAAAATTTCGTTTTGAAATAAAATATAAAACTACTAGAAAGATTTGTCTAAGAACACTAGAACATATTCTATACACGTATGTTGAGTTTTGCAGATTTCGGCCAACATCGTGACGAGATGAGCCGTCACTGCAACGACACGTCATCTTCTCCAAGGCTCTGCGAATTCTTTAGATATTCAACCAAGTATCACTTTAGCATGTTTTCTTACTTATTTTGTGTTGGAGAAAGCCCCCAATTAGTGGGTTAAACAGTCAATTTTAACGTTGATTACGGAGATGCTCCGATATATATCATCGAGAGTTAGCATATATATTATATTATATACTGTATTTAGTATTTGCCATAAAGGCATTTTAGTCTTTGTTACTTTTGGCTATATAAGCATATTTTGTTGTAGCCTAAACTCTAAGCTCCCACATGTTTTTGTAAGACAATGCAAGTGCATTCTTCTTCTCCACTTCCTTGTTTTCTTAAAAATGTTTAAACCCTAACCTTGAGAGTCCCCACTCGATCGCCCGATCCCACAGAATGAGTGGAGATGTTAATCAGAGACCTAGCAGCTTAGAGTCGAGGGCTGCCTTTTTACCAAGAAACTGAAAGAAGTCGTCCCTTTACGAGATTCGAACTTCCACACTCCAGTTCCTGGCCCAGCTGTCACTATAACACCCAAGCCCTTTACCTTTACCACTAGGCCATATCCAGGGGATGACTTCCTTGATTGATATACCAATAGTAATATGGTATCAGAGTTTCGATCCCATGCAAAGATAATCGAAAACACAAGCTTTTTCTGGGTTCGGACTGATTTTCTCTGGTGTGGGTGAGTTTTTCTTATCATGTTCTGTGATATCTCATGGTGTTTGGTTGAATTTGCCTCTTTAGATCTGTTTTCTTCGGTGATTGTCTCGATAATCTTGAGGTGAAATTGTTGTTGGATTCGTTTTTGTTGTAGTTTGAGTTGTGCATCTTGTTCAACATGGCTAGGGGTGATGATTCATTGCAGACAATTAGTGTTCGTATAGATGATAAAAACTATTCCTATTGGAGTTACGTAATGAAAAACTTTCTGAAAGACAAGCAAATGTGGGGTTATATTTCTGGTATTATTGTGGCTTCTAAAGCTGCAGATGAAAAGTATGTTGAATTGATGGAGAAGTGGGATACTTTAATTCAAGGATCATTACTTGGATTAATAATTCTGTTGAGAATAGGATTATGCAATTAGCCAAGTATGATACTGCTAAAGAGGTTTGAGACTATTTGGAAAGGTTGTATGTGTGTTCTGTGCTGTCCAATATCAGTTGGAGGTTGATATTCGTGCGATGTCACAAAATGATCGAAGTATTCAGGAGTTTTATTCTGAAATTACTGCTCTTCGGGATCAAGTAGCTATGATTGAATCTGCTGAGTTGACGGCATTTGCACCTTATATTTCTTGTAAGGATGAGCAACGCCTTGTTTAGTAGTTGATGGCTCTTCGACGAGAATATGAAAATTGTCGTGCATCCATCTTGCATCGCACTCTTTTACCTTCTGTTGATTTTGTTCTTCATGAGTTGTCATGCGTCCATCTTGCATCGTCCATCTGTTTTAGAAACCCCCTCACAACAAAACAAGTCAAACGCTAAAACAAGTCATGATTGTCATTACTGTAAGCAACCAGGGCAATGGAAAAATCATTATCCTGAATTATTAGCACGATATAAAGAAAATGGTTCACCAACAGCAGCAACGTGGTGGGAAACATTGGTCATACTCTATGGGGCTTGGGCAGCCCCGTACTAGCTCTCATCATATGACTGCTGCGTTGGTCCATCCCTCGGGTGACTCGATTGTGGATTCTTCTGCGAATCCTACATCGACTATCATGCGGGGAAGTTTCAGATGTTTCTTGCTAGCCATTCTCAATCTCAAAGTCAAAGTGTGCCTCAGTCTCGGCATTATGTCATGTCTGCTTGTTTTACATCAGGTTTACCACCATTGAATGGTTCAGGTATAAATTCACCTTTATGGGTTTTGGACTCTGGAGCCTCATTTCACATGTCCCCTGATTCTTCTTCTTTTACGTCTATGTCTTCTTATTCTTCTTCCCCAACTATTATGACTGTTGATGGCACACCCTCGCCATTGATTGGCATTGGTCACATCCATACTCCAAACTTCTCCCTCCCTGATGTTTATTGTATTCCAAAACTTACTATGAGTCTTGTCTCGGTTGGTCAATTATGTGACTTTGGTTACTTTGTTCATTTTTCGTCCACCTCTTGTCATGTGAAGGATCAAAATACCAAGAGGCTTATTGGTACAGGACGTAGGCAGGGGGACTCAATATTTTGGATGACCCGAGTTATACAGCTGCCACTACTGTTGACCTATCTTCTTTTCATTTAACTTTGTCATCTTCTAAATTTATTTGTGGCATTCTAGACTTGGTCATGTCTCAGGATCTTGCCTAAAATAAATGAGTAATAGTGGTGTTTTGGGAGATTCACATCCTCATGATATTTCAGATTGTAGTGGTCGTAGACTTGGAAAATTTTATGTCTTGCCTTTTAATCAAAGTATATCTGAATCTCGTGCACCTTTTGACTTAGTTCATTCTGATGTTTGGGATCCTGCTCCTGTCCCGACAAAAGGAGGATCCATATATTATGTTTCCTTTATTGATGATTATACTCGTTACTGTTGGGTATATCTAATGAAACATCGTTCTAGTTTTATTGATATATAATCTGCTCTTTAAGCCTATGTCAAAACTCAACACTCTACCGTTGTTAAATGCTTTCGTTCAGATTTAGGTGGGGAATATACTAAAGGAGACCTTTCTGACATCTTTATATCTGATGATACAATGCATCAGTCTTCATGCACTGATACCCCACAACAGAATGTTGTTGCTGAGAGAAAACACAGACACATTGTTGAGACTACATGTTCTATGCTTTTATCAGCTAGTGTTCTAAACGACTTTTGAGTAGAAGTTGTCCTCACATATGCATATTTTATTAATAGGATCCCGACTGCTCATAATTCAAGCATTTCTCCTTATGCTAAGTTATTTGGCCAGACTCCTGATTACTCTCATTTGAGAGTCCTTGGTTCCGCTTGTTTTGTCCTTTGTCCACATGTAGGATGTACAAAATTATCTTCTTGTGTTGCTATATGTGTCTTGGGTATGGTGTAGGCCAAAAATATTAGTGTTGTTATGATATTTCTTCAAAGAAATTTTATGTTTCTCGACATGTATCCTTTTATGAGAATATTCCCCTCTTTTCCCTTCCTACTAGCCCCCACAACATGACTAGGTCTGATCTTGTTCATATTGATCCTTTCACCACTGATCACTCATTTGATTCACCATCTTCTGCCATTGATGCATCATATCACCATCATTCTTACAATTTTTTTCTTCACTTTCTCATCATGAGCCTTGTGAAGATGATACTCTATCCCTTCTATTGCTACCCAAGCACCACTTGTGACGATGGATCTAGGTCAGCCTTGTTACCCCAAACTCACACGCAAGTCTACTCAGTTATCAAATTTTGCTTATTCTTGCTACTCTCAGTCTTTTGCTACTTTTCTCGTTTCTATTGACTATTTTTTGAGCCTACCTCTTATTCGAAGGCGGTTCGTTATCCTGATTGACAAAATGCTATGGCTGAGGAACTGTCTGCTTTAGACTGGACTGGTACTTGGGATCTAGTATATATGCTGGCTGGTAAGAAAACTATTGGTTCTTTATGGGTGTATAAAGTTAAGACTAAATTAGATTGTTCTATTGAGCGGTACAAAGCTCGTTTGATAGCTAAAGGGTTTGTTCAAGAGTATGGTTAGGATTATGATGAGACATTTGCTCATGTTGCTAATATGACATAAGTTCTGGTTCCTTTTGCTGTCACACCTATTCATCGGTGTCATATCTCTCAGATGGATGTTAAAAATGCTTTTATTAATGAAGATCTGAAGGAAGAAATTTATATGGTTCCTCCACCTGGTGTTTCTCATGCTCCGGGGAAAGTTTGTAGGCTTAACAAGGCTTTATATGGCCTCAAACAAGCCACTCATGCATGGTTTGAGATATTTTCACATGTTGTCACTTCTTTTGGTGCTGGATATACAGGAACCCTAATCAGGATCCGAAACACGGAAAAAATCGAATCCAAAAATTTTCCTTGTCTCGATAGCTCGGGAGGGGGTCCCGATGAATCGAGCCAATTTTTCCTTTCTTTTTTCGGATCGTCAGATCTGATTTACAGCACCGATCGAGACACTCGATCATGCACAGCGGAAGCAACGAATCGAAATCCGTTTACAATTTTACCACGATATGAAACACATAATTAATTAATCAAAACTACAAGAAGGTTTGTAGATTTACCCAACCGAAGAGAAGCCGTGATCTTCCGAGTTGTATCTCCAAGCGACGATCGTTGGACGTCGATTCCGCATTGGAACCTCCTCAAATATGCTCCAAGAAAAACTACAGTTTTCTTCTCTCGATGGCTAGGACGAGAAACTAATTTTTATCTCCTTTTGCTCTACTAAATGGCACAGAAGATTGTCCATATTTTGTTGGGTGGAACTCTCTTTATATAGGAAATTAACCGAGCAACTGAGACTTATCCCTTTTCACAAGACAATTATCTTTTTCCCATAGAAAAATATATTTTCCATAAATAAGAGATAATCACCATAAATGAGATAATATTCATTAAATGATAAAATCAATCTTATTTATACATTAATTATTTAACAAATATATAATTAATTACACATGTGATATAATTCAGGAAAATTTCTTTTCCCAATTTTCTACACATGTGGCGCCATTTTGTGTCATGGAATAATAGAAAATGTATTTTCTATTATGCATATTATTTACCGAATAAATAATATTTTTCATATTCATTAAATAGACCAACTATTTAATTTATTCTCGAGGTTCCGTAATACGAGAATTCACTCGCGTATTAGGAGCCAACCCGGGGACCATGGACCTATAACCAGTAGCTACAATAAATTGAATAAAATATTCATCGAACAGAACATTTCCATTCAACTTATTAATTTCGGAATTAAGCCACCATAAATCCGAAACTGAACTCTATCGATTATAGATGTAACTTATTCTCAATGTGTCGAGTCAATAAGCATTCATTGATATAATCATTACATATAGACTAATCCTCCATAGACTATCCATAATGAAGCAGGAATGTTTCTGTAAACCTTCTTCATTATATCTTATCATTATTTACCATTAACCCACTGGTGATCAATTAGTTCATAATCAATATGAACTCCGCGGATCGATCAGTTTCTAGGATTAACAAATAAAAGGATTGTCTTTCTACTTCCCACGGGGAGGAATGAATTCCGTATCTGTGAGACACATTCCCAGCTACACATTCCCGATAGTGCCAACGTGAAAGTGATTCGGACCGCGCCTCTTAGCAATCCTTAACGAACACATCAAACCCTATCTTGAAACAAGCAGGAGTCTGCAATCACTTCAGGATTAAGGTTAATCCATATATGACCATCTTGTGATTTAATAAGATTTCTCAATCACGGAATTATATGAGACATGCAGATTAAATCGGTCTAGTCCTATATGAATATATCATATATAAATGCCCCACTTAGATAACCAATATCGACAGTCCAGATAGGATGGTCACACCATAAAGTATTCTGGGCGCATTAATGGTGGTTTAATCAATAGACCCCATACTTTGATTAAGTTCACCACGGACTAACAGTTCAAGTGTATCACCATAAACTTAATTCTCACGTGTGACACACACTAAGTTATATGGCTACATATAATACAACTTGGGGTTTTTCGGTAGTGTATTACTTATGAGCACGAAGCAAATAATAAGATGAGAATAAATCTGTCATTTATTAATTATAAAAATAATTACATAAAATGTCTTCCGGGCACTACTTCCAACACTTGGTTTTACCTTTAGTCCTCATGATTCAGCATTATTTGTTAGATCGACTCCTGTAGGCCATATTCTTCTTCTACTGTATGTAGATGATATGATCAGTACAATTGATGACGTTGATGGATTGTATGTTTGAAAACAACCTTGTCTCGCTGCTTTGATATGAAGGACTTGGGTCCTTTATGTTACATCTTAGGCATTGAGGTCACCTCCTCACCACAAGGTTGTCTCTTTTCTCAGTCCAAGTATGTTGCTGACATTATTCATCGTGCCCGACTTACTGACACTCGTGTTTTTTATTCTCCCATTGAGTTGAACACTCGTTATACTCTGACTGATGGCTATCCTCTCTCTGATCCCCACCATATACCATTTTATTGTTGGCAGCTGAGTATACTTGACGATCACTCGCCCTGATATCACCTATGTTATTCACATTGTTAGTCAGTTTGTCTCCTGCCCTACATTTGTACATTAGGCTATTGTTATGTGAATTATTTGTTATCTAGGAGGAACTCTTTATCAGAGTCTTTTGTTTCCCTCGACTTTGTCCTTGAAGCTTCATGTTTTTTCTGATGCAGATTGGGCCGGTGACTCAACTAGTCGAAAATGCACAAAATGTTTTTGTATATTTTTAGCTGATGTAGTCTCATGCTCTTCTACTGAGACAGAGTATCACGCTATGGATTCTACCAAGTCTGAGATTATATGGTTACGTTGGTTGTTGGAGGACATAAGTGTTGTGCATTCTTCTCCCACACCGATGCATTGTGACAATAAAAGTGATATTCAGATTGCACACAATACAGTTTTTCATGAGCGCACCAAGCATATTGAGATCGATTGTCATTTCACTCGACATCATCTTCAGCATGACACTATTTCTTTGTTGTTTACTCCGTCTTGTATGCTGCTGGATGACTTCTTCATGAAGGCTCATACTACCGAGCGTCATAGATTTTTCATTGGAAAACTCTCGATGCTTCTTGCTGCACTATCACGAGTTTTTGAAGGGGGATGTTAGCATATATTATAGTAGATATGTAGTATATGTCATAAGGGCATTTTAGTATTTGTTTCTTTTGGCTTTATAAGCCTCTTGTGTTGTAACCTAAACTCTAAGCTGCCACATATTTTTGCTAGACAATGCAAGTGCCTTTCTTCTTCTCCACTTCCTTGTTTTCTTGATTGATATACCAATTCTAATAAATGATATCATTAGAAACTTCATTTGAAGTAGTTTATGTTGGGTTTTTGAATCACTCGATTCGTATACCGGGTGAATGCGGAATTAATGACTAAATTTGATGAAAAACATGTGTGAAAGAAGAGTTGAAGGGGAGATCAACTCAACTCTACCACATAGGTAAAATGAGAGACTTGTGCTCCATATTTAAGTGTTAGTTTAACACTTATGGATGTGCCCCAAAGGGCAAGTGCACTTGTGCAGGAATGAGGACCTAGATGGCTCTTAGTTATACATGCACGCGCCGCCTCCGTTTGTCCGGCCGGTTCGGCTCGAGTTCACTTCGGTTGTAAATTATTATTAGTTTTTTGGAAAAAAAATTTAAGTAATTAAGCCAAAATTAATTATAATTAACATTTACTAAGGCGGTTTTGGAATATTTTAGTGATTGTGTGTGAACGGAGAGAGATTAGATTAAGGCAGCCAAGTCAACACACCTATTGACTTTTCTTGAGGGAAAAGTGGGCCGAATTGTGTCATCCGACCAATAAAAATTGAGTATATGAACCTCATCCCCACTATATAAAAAAACTCATATGAATGAGAATGACATATCGAACACTCTCTTGTTTTTTTCCACTCCAAAAGAGTCTCACATAGTCTAGTTCTTGAGTCGTCGAAGAAAAGTCGGGACACTCAGTAAGGTTCACCGGAGCTCGGATTTTTGAAGTGCCTTAAATCCGAGACGTGAAACCGTTGTATCTTGGGTGACAGTTACTGCAACCATGAGCATGAGACCAGGGCAATTTGTCCTAAGGATATAGTGTTTACACTCGCCTCGGTTTGTTTCTATTCTATTATTTATGCATCATTTGATCTTGTTTTGTTTTAATTTATTCCATAATTTCCCCGGTAATACGGGATTGTTCTGTAGATCACTCCACACACGATACATATACCTAACATTTTGCAACCATTCGTAAAAACAATAGATAAAGCACAGTGAATCTACTTTAGACTTGCCTGAAGAGAATAATGTATAGGTTTTTGCCTCGGTCGCCCTGTTGATTTGTCTTTGTAATCTCTTGTGTGTGCCTCTACTGTTCTAATAAAATGTATCATTTCTTAAAAAAATCCACTTTAGAAATTACACCCATCATTACAATGCGGCATAGAAACTCCTCCGACACATGCATACTATTTCTTATGAATATATGTTACGGAAACTCAAAAAGTGAACTCAGTTAACAAATCCCAAGAATAAGCGGCGTTTGTCAAAATTGAAGTATGAAATCTGAAATATAAATTTTGAATTCTGAAATTTGAATATTATAAGTATTCAAAATTCGGAAGTATTTAGAATGTTTGATAGCTTTATCCCTCTATAATCTAAAAATATTTAACTTTACAACACCGATTTTAGTAGAAAAAAATATTCTACCTATGAATTATACATATAATTCCGCACAAAATTACAACACAATTTTGTGTATATATTAATCTAATTATAATTTTTACTATAGTTCTCTCCGTTTCAATTTATCTGATTTAATTGTCAAAATCAATATATCAAGAAATTGAGTTAATGCATTGAATTCAAAAATAGTACGACTAAAAAGCCATTAAGCATAATTAAGGAAGCCTTATTTTTATCTCTCTTATTGTAATAGTAATAGTAAAATATAAAAATTATAATAAATGCTACATTGGAAATGATACTACTTTATATAGAATGAAACAAATAAATTTTGACATCTAAAGTAAATTGGAACGGAGCGGTACACCCTAATATATAAAAAATTAACAAAATAATATGATATCACGTATTTTAAACAAGGAATGATAGTTACAAAACCAAATGTATAAACACTCATGAATTATCAACAAAGAGCATATTTTCACATCACACAGACTATTATGACTTAATTTGAGTTACATATTAGGTGTTTCTAAGCTCAATATCTGTTAAAATGTACATTTCATATATTCTGACTAAAATTAGAGAATAAAAATTCTCAGCATTCTGTCTAAAATTTGAATTAAATAAATAATCGCTAATAAAAAGTTTGAAAGGTAAAACTAGGAATATATCTTTTGTGTGCTGGTGTGCAAAGAGACATTCACAAAACAGAAGCTAATAAAACTATGGAAGTGTATACACCGACAAAGATCCGTTATTAATTTTTTTTTAAAGCAAAAATACTTTTTTTTTAACCACACATCTGTCTATAATATTTCAGGTTAGCAATTCTATTTCAACAACACAATTCTCCCCATATGTGCGTGTCGTCATTGGTGTGGAAAGTTGGTGCTCCAACATTAGCCTACGGCACTTTTGGTTTCTTTTCAAGTAAACAAATATTGAAAGACAACGACAATACCGAAATGATGCTAGCAAAACAATAAAGGAAGAACCATTTATTTCATTTTCAATTTTATATATATATATATATATATATATATATATATATATATATATATATATATATATATATATATATATATATATATAATTTTTTATTTTAGGATGGACTCTCCCATGGATATTGGTAATCAAAAACCATGTATTAAAAGCACTACACTGTCTTTGTCGCATAATGTAATATCCCGATTTTTCAAAAAAAGACAGACATGTATTTTTGCAAAAAATAGAATATTATAATTTACGGATTTAAAGTATTTTAAGTGTATTTATATATTTGGCCGATATATAAATAATTTGGAGATAAATCGATTTTAAGTAAAAAGGGCAATTAAGGAAAATAAGGATTATGTTAATTATTGGGATTTTCCTATTTAAGGAGAAATTAACCCCGTAGTTTCCCTAACCTTTTAAATCGAAATTTCCTCCTTAGAAGCCACATATTGCGTGTGAGAGTTGGAAGAAAAACGCGGGCCGAGAGCGTAAGAAGAGCCAACGAGAGTTTCGCGATATCTCATGGAGTTTCAACAGCTTTTAGATCCGGGAGAAGCGTTGGAATCGTCGTGAAAGGAGCGTCGTTTCAACACTCATAGATCGAGCTTTGTTAAGGTTATCCGCAAGAAAAGATCAAGGTTTTGCTGCAGGTTTCTGAGTTTGAAGTTGGTTTATCTTGCTAAAAAGGTAATAGGCTCTTCCTGTAAATTAATTATGGCTTAGAGGTGTTAGATCGTGTTTGATTCGTTTTATAAGAGGGTTTTCATATCGAATTGTAGATGTTTCATGATGTTACGGTGAAGTAAAAAGAGGTGTTTTATGACCAAAATAGTGAACGACCAACCTTAACCGGCAGAGTACCGGGTCGGAAGCACTATAGAGGTGAGCAAGGTCGTATCCCACGAGGAATCAATCGAGTATCAAAGCCGTTTTTGGACTTAGTTTAGGTCAATCACGATGTTTTAAGTTCAATTACACTAAAACGAAATATAAACTAAGGATACTAAAGAGAGAAAGAAACATAGCCAAATCATGATCCAACCGAATACTCTCACTCCTCTAATTGACTATCTCGGGAACGAGCTTTACCAACCAACCATCCTAAAACTTATATTGACTCATTCATGGATGCAAACTCCTAAGCTAGTGTACGACGCCATACAACAATCGAACACCCTTTGCCCGGTTCAACAGTCCGCCTTTAAGAATTTAATTGACCGAAACAAGATTAACGCACTAGAGTTGCCCGATTTCACAACCGATTTAACCTCACTCCCTAATCAATCTAAACAACTCAGTTGATTATAAAGAATGATCTTAAAACCCCTTTTCCCACACCCCTTCGCAACATACATTTATAAAAGTGGTGTGTGAGTTCATGAACTAGATGATCAAGCTAATTCAAGCATTAAGAACAAGTTTTAAGACATGAATTCGTCAATATAACAACAATTAAACACTACCCATTCGCAATTTCATCAATTAGAGGGTGATTTCTTCAACTTTCACATAATTTGGCTATGAAAAGTTTAGCTAATCATAATAAAACAAGAAATAACAATAAAAAGAGAATCACAAACATAAAACAAGAAAGGGAACTAAATTAATTACCAAAATCGTGGAGAATCGGAGTTACATCAAGCTTTTTCAACACCCATGTCAATTGGTGAAGAAGAAGACCCAAAATCGAAAAATCCAAGAGTAGAGAAGAAAATTTTGCTAAAATCTAAGCTAGATTGTGTTTAATTTAAGTAAAAGATGATGAAAGAGTGAATCTAGGGAAGAAGAATGGGAGAAATCGACCTCAAGGGGAAAAACGTAGGGTATGAAAGTGAAAAAGTATGTCTAGAATGGCTAAAAATCTGTGCAACCCGTATTTATATTTTCCAGAAAAATGCAGGAAAAGTCATTTTGGCGCGCCCCAAAGTCTTTGGCGCGCCCCAAAACTGCTTCAGTGACTCGGTAACTCTCTCGTTTCACTTTTGGCGCGCCCCAACATCTTTGGCGTGCCCCGGACTTGTTCGGTGACTTAATGTGCATTCTCGCTCCAACTTTGGCGTGCCCCAACAAACTTTGGCGTGCGCCAAACTCCTCCGTACTCCAAATTCTTCACTTTTCTCTATTTTCTTCTAGCTCCAACCATTGGTTTCATCTTTATATGCTCCACGCCTTGTCTCCCGGGCTTACGAGCACCTTGATCCTGCGTCACAACATCTAACACAAACCGAGCATAATTCCACAAGATAGATAGGGCTCGAAAAGGGCCAAAAACATCGTAAAATGCCGAGGTTTTCCATCTATATGACGGTTTACCCCATGGTGGACGTGTAATGCGATTTTGCCCTAAATAAGGTCTAAAACTACCCGGAATGAACCGAAAGTGCCGTAAAAGGGAGTTGAAACATGCACCGGAGCATAGTAAGGTTGACTCTCATCAACCACCCCCCACTTAGCGTTTGCTCGCCCTCGAGCAAAATGAGCGTTCTAAAAGAATCCAATGAGTCAACGTTACACGCGTAGGTCAAGTCAATCACACATCAAAGACAACCGGGAAGTAAATGAGTAAATGCATACAACTTAACCCTACCTTATCAAGCAAACGGGATGTGAGTGTGTGAATAGCTTCTCCTACATTTACCACGGTATACCGGTTTGGACTATGGATGCTAGGTTAATACGTCTACACCATAGGCTCATACTTCATAAGCATCTCCACTAATCGGGGCCAACCGAGGCTAAGTAAGGTCAAGTAGGACTTGCACGGTTGTAACGTTAGGCTAGGGACGGGGCTAACCGAAGGGAATTTCTGGGGAATAAACAACAAAGAGATAAAAACGAGCAAGCTTAATCACGGGGTGTGTCAATACAAAACGTAGCTAGCTCTCCCCTTCTCTAGCTCAAAATGAAACTTGAAACATGATCCAAGAAAATGGAATGCCATATCGCACTATGTCTCAAGTGTAACGAGGCAAAAGCATACAAGAATCATGTTTCTAAATTAAGGGTTGATCCCAAACACCAACATCATATAACAAATCACAACATGAATCCCAAAATACTTGGCTTTCTTTGACTCAACCTTTATTACACTTTTATTGACTTTTATTGCAAGCTTTCTTTGATTGATTTCATTTTCTTTTGACTTTTCTCTTTTCTTTTTTTTTTTTTTTTTTTTGAAAGACAAGAAACTTTTTGAATTTAGAAAGCTGCACTATACAATTTAAATAGGTTTGAGTCAAAGGCCATCACATACATACAATATAAAAATGAGCTCATACCCTCCAAATCGTGTAATAGCTCGTAAAAACCAACTCCTCTATACATACGTACTCCTCCACCACCCCACACTTGCTTTAGCAAGTGTGCTCGAAATGAAAAGATTAAGCTTGACTCGTAGGGTGTCCAAGGGAACGTAGACCACAAATAAGGCTTGGGGGTCGGGAAATTACGGGCTACAAACGAATGGCTAAGTGTCGGATGGGGTCTAACCATCCTACCAAGGCTCGGAGGGTTACCGTGGAATATGTCACGGAATGGCTATTTGGCTCTAGTTAGGTCAAAGAAATGCCATAACTATCGTCCCAAACTCTACCAAGGTCGGCCTTTCTATTTCGTCTCGAAGTTAATGGTATGAGTTCTAGGTAGCCGAATTGTGCCTAAGTGTCTCACAAGATCAATGACAAAAGAGATTAGTGAGAACTTTATGATGTATGATACCGCAAAGGAAATCTCGGGATAATGCCGGGGATCTTTACTCCAAGAAAGACAATACATCGAAGTGTATGAACTTGAAGCTCGGATCCAAAATCTGCAGGCAAGGAGATATGTCTATAACTCAATACTTCAACCAACCGTCTAGGGCATGGCAACACCTAGATATGCTTTGGAAACTCACCCCCGGAATGATGTCAAGGATGCCGCCCTTTATAAGGACATTATTGAGAAAAAGAGAGTATTCAAGTTTCTTACTGGACTGAATCCTGCCCTTGATGATGTTAGAGGAAGAATCCTTGCCACAAAACCTCTCCCCAATCTCAAATCCATGTTTGCTGAAGTCAAACATGAGGAAAGTAGGAGGAAAGTGATGCTGCTGAACTCCCCTACTGACAACCCTGCTGAGAGTGCTACCCTGCTGACCATCAGGAAGCCTGCTGAGGTTACTGAGACTGTCAGGAAGCCTACTGATAGAACTGGAAAGTTGTTCTGTGAGCACTGCAAACGCACAAATCACACCAAGGACACTTGCTGGAAGCTACATGGCATGCCTAAATCTCTCAAACCTACCAGGGAAAGTCGTAAGGTGCATGTCCATGAAGAGGAGAATGACAACAAGTTGAATGCTCGCCTTGCGCTTTCAAAGCTTTCCTCACTCAACAAAAAGAAGGTAGTACCTCTACCGACACGGCTACTCGTGCTAGTGCGGTAAATTCTACTCTTCTATTAGTAATGAAACATGGATTGTTGATTCGGGGCCTCCTCCCATATGACCGGTAATAAAAACCTCATAACTCACCTTATGCCATGTCAACAAATTCACAATGTTAAGATCGCCGATGGATCCATTTCTCGTGCAAAAGGTTTTGGAAATGTTAAACTCACTAATAAGATATGTCTAAAGGATGTCCTATTTGTTCCAAAATTAGACCGCAATCTCATATCCGTCGAGACTTGCAAAAGATTTAAATTGGACTCGTTGTTTTTAATAAGAATCGTGCACTTTCCAGACCCTTCTTCACAGGGAAGTGATTGGGAGGGCTAAACCCTCGCTTAGGATTGTATGTGGTCGACCCCGCCGAAGACAAGACCGAAGACCGAATCGCCTCGGCACTCGCACTCAAACCTTAGATAATATCATGTTATGGCATTATAGACTAGGACATCCAAGTTTTGGTTATTTGAAGTCTCGTAATTCCCGAATTATTTAAAGGATGTAATGTCAATGATCTTCAATGTGATATTTGTCAATTTGCCAAACTTACCAAATCTGTGTATGCCAAACTACCTCATTTGCCTTCCACACCTTTCACTTTAATTCATAGTGATGTATGGGGACCTTCAAGGGTAAAAAGTATAACAGAAAAAGGTGGTTTGTCACTTTCATTGATGATCATACCAGGAACACATGGTCGTTTTTAATGAAGGATAAATCAAGTTGGACCCGGTATTTCAGAATTCTACAACATGATCTCTACTCAATTTGACACTAAGATCAAGATCTTAAAGATCGATAATGCTCTTGAATACTATGAGTCTAACCTCGCAATTTCTTGATGAATAAGGGGATTGTCCATATCGCCAGTTGTGTGGAAACACCTCAACAAAATGGGGTTGCCGAGAGAAAGAACAGCACCTACCGGAGATGGCTAGATCAATCATGTTCACTACCCATGTCCCAAAGTATATGTGGGGTGAAGCTATATTAACTCGCCACTTACTTAATCAACGACTTCCCAAAGCAGAGTGTTAGGCTTCAAAACTCCTATCCAAACCCTCCCGACCACACACTCATGCCCTCATCTTATCTCCCAATTACCACCAAAAATCTTTGGTTGTACCGCATTTGTTTATATCCATGCCCAACACAAGCAAACTTGATCCCAAAGCTCACAAGTGCATTTTCCTAGGATATGCAAAGGACAAGAAAGGTTACAAGTGTTACTCTCCTTCGAAAAGAGATTTTACAATTCTATGGATGTAAAATTCTTTGAAAGGACTCCTTACTACAAACCACCCACCGAGGCGACATCGATGGAAACCCGATTGAACTTGACCTAAATCCTTTCCCTCAAAAACTCTTGAACCTCGGCATCCCACCGACTCTCGGCACCCTATCGATCCTCAAAACCTCCCCGAACCGCAGTCTACCGACCCGAGCTCGTCGAACCGTAGCCTACCGACACTCGGCAACCTACCGAGTCACAAAGCAGACCGAACCTCGACCCCACCGACTCTCGGCAGCTCGCCGACGTTGATGACAGACCTATTGCTATTAGGAAGGGAAAGAGATCTTGCACTACCGACCACTCTATTCATAATTATCTATCCTATGATCGCTTATCACCGTTTTTGCCATGTTTACACAGGACTTGGATTCTCACTCTATTCCTAAGAATATACAGGAAGCTCTCCAACATGATAAGTGGAAGGCAGCTGTCAAAACTGAAATGACTGCTCTCCTTGACAACCATACTTGGGATCTCACCCCTCTCCCACATGGAAAGAAGACAGTAAGCTGCAAATGGCTGTTCACTATCAAGTACAATGCTGATGGTACTATTGACAAATACAAAGCTAGACCGGTTGCAAGGGATTCACTCAAACATATGGCCTTGACTACAAGGAAACCTTTGCACTGTGGCAAAACTAAACACCGTCGAGGTACCGATCTCAATTGTCGTCCAACTTGATCGGCCTCTACACCAATTGGATATCAAGAATGCTTTCCTAAATGGTGACCTTACCGAGGAAGTCTACATGAATGTGCCTCCCGGTTTTTCCAATACTCACACTCAAGGAAAGTTTGCAAATTGAGGAAATCTCTATATGGCCTAAAGCGAGTCCCCTAGAGCCTGGTTTGGCAAACTCACTACTTGTGGTTAAAGCCGCCGGATACCATCAATGCAACTCGTATCACACAATGTTTATCAAAACAACAAACCGTAAAAGGTCCATTCTTATTGTCTATGTGGATGATATCATCCTTACCGGTGATGACCCCGTCGAGATCCAACACTTGAAGACCCCGCCGGCAAAAGTATTTCAAGTTAAAGATTTGGGCTACCTCAAGTACTTTCTTGGTATGGAAATAGCTAGGAACAAACCAGGGGTATATCTGTTTCACGGAGGAAGTATGTGGCCGGACTCCGCCGAAGGAAACGGCATGCTTTGGGATGCAAACCGTCGTATCCCCAGGTAGACCCCGCAATACCCTCGTCGCATGGTGACATTGTCGTCGTAAAGGATCAATATCAAAGACTTGTAGGAAACTCATTTATCCGTCCCATACAAGACCCGATATTGCATATGGCGTCGCTTGGTTAGCCAGCCATGCATTGCCCTACCGAGCAACATTGGGATGCCGTGAACGGGATACCGAGGTACCCGAAGTCCACTCGGCCAGGGCTTACATTTCACCAAGTCTCCCGATAGATCAATCAAGGTCTACACCGATGCCGATTGGCCGGATGTCACATTGACAAGATCTACCACAGGTATTGCTCATATGTATGGGGAAACCTAGTTACTTGGAGGAGCAAGAAACAGACCCTACTTTGTGTCAAGAAGCGAGTTTGCAAGCCGAACTCGTGGCACTTGTACTTGGCATTTGTGAAGCTCGTGGCTAAAAAGGGTACTCACCGAACTTCAAAGAACCTCTTCGACAACCTATCACACTCGCCGTGACAATAATTCAGCCTTATGCATGGCGAGAGGATCCATCCATCATGATAAAACCAAACATGTGGACATTGACGTACACTTCCTAAAGGAGAAGATTGATGCCAAGATTATTCAACTCCGCATGTTCCCTCGCAGATCGAATGTCGATATTCTCACCAAGGCCATACCACCACTTATGTTCAAATAGACCGAGTAGCAAACTTGGCCGTATAAACATATACAACCCAAGGTTTGAGGGGGGTGTGGAAATACTATGGGTTAATATTGCATCTCTTCACTAAGTCTACCATAATCGGTCACTAGTTACCATGGTTCATGAAATTGAAGCTATACGTGCGTGAAAATCCCATCTCCAAGATAAGGTAGTAAGCCAAGTAACATGCATTTAAACATTCACTAAACCATTTATCATATCAACATGAAGGCTCAACACACGAATGTAACATCAAAACCTTGGAAAATTTTAGAAATTGCTCAAATTTACTCAAGATGTGACCAAACACTAAGCATACAACACAATGGCTCAAAAGGAATAATGAAGTGCGTAACAATAGCTAAGCCTACCACCCCCACTTTAAATGCAACACTGTCCTCAGTGTGTGAATGAAAAAGGAAAGAAGGCTTAGCTTAACCCGGCAGAAAGGCGCGAAATGGTGTATAAGACATATCTACGAAGGTCCATCATCGAAAATCTGAAGCAAGAGAGAAAACCAAGAAACGCATGCACGGGGAACAGCCACCGTGCCACAAGCAAGCAACAAATATCGAGATATAATCAAAAAGCTCAAAGTGACATACACTCGCATATGAAACCAACGGTACCATACTCGGATCACATGAGATGAAAAGATATTAAAAGCTAAAATAACCATCCATGCATAACATAAAGGCCAAACCGGGCCAAAGTGATACCAATCCAAGTACAGAATAAAAGGAAGAAGAAATAAAGAGTCAAGTGCCCTAAAGGGCTTACGTCTCCAAAAATAGTCAAAAGAAACAGACTCAGCACTAGTCTAAACATAAAATAGCTGTGCAAAGCAATAAAGGTCTAGACCTAGTCCTGAGTCGGCTCATCTAGCAAGTGCTCTGAAGCTGGATCTGTGGAAGACTCTGGAGCAGCAGAAACCTGTGTCGGAGCAACTCCTGAAACTGACTGACCCTCCTCAGCAGCCGCTGAACCTACCTGTGCATCAACCACCACATCTGTGCTACCTGTACCCTGTACTGAAGTGTCTGCACCCTCCTCGTCTCCCCCTGAAGAACTACCATCAGAAGACCCTGAATCATCACCACTAACATCACCACCCCCTGAACCATCACCACTACCATCATCACCCTCACCGCCCTCATGAGTGCCAGCCTCCCTAGCTCCCTCTCAGTAAAACCAGCCCGGGTGAGGAATGTATCCAGCTCGTCAGGATAGACACAAGAAGCAGCAGGATCACGGAGAAAAGCGTGGACATAAGGGCCACCAGAAACTCGCAGGGCCTGTACAATACCCGCAAGGACGAGCCTCTGATCTTCCGCCCACTTCCTCTGTGCAGCGGCAGCAGTATACATGTGTCGCTCAAAGGTGGAAAGAGTGGAGGTGGGTGGTGCAGAAGATCGGCTACGGGGTGGCCTAGGAGCCCTGGAGGAAGAAGGGGTGTCTGAGGGTGCACGGAGAGGACGTGCTAAGGAACTCTGTCTAACAATCCAACCCGACTTCTTCCCACCAGTCTCATCATCATCATAAACGCGGACTTGGACACCATGGGCAAGCTCACAGATGAGATGTGGAAAGATAATGCTCCTAGAACGGTCGTGACGGACATCCTTGAAAGACTCGTAGATAACCTTACCGACATTGATTGGGAGATTGCTATGTAGGGCATTGACTAAGTCAAAGTCGGGGAGCTTGAGGTTGGTGATGTTCTCACGAGGACGGAGACGGCTAAGGACAAAACGTGAAATAACTCTCGAATCAACTGGCCACTCCGGGGTACTAATGTCAAGCCGGACACCCGAGCTATTGAGGTTCCAAGGGACTTGTGGGCAAAGGGCTAGCCTACCTTCCTCTTGGTGATCCACCCCCCCAAGTCTCTTAGCCTTAAGGACGGTTTTGTAGTCGGCCTCCTCGGGTACTTCAGGGATAGAAAAGTGAGAGTTAATGACCTCAGGAGAGAAAGGGATATCAACACCTCGGACTATGACTACACCACTCTCAAGATCAACCACCGAGAAATTACCCCAAAACTCACGAACAATGGACATATTGGGTGGATTGACGGGTGCAGTCATGAGTTTCCCCCACTTGCGGTCGTTAAGGTTCTGGACAAAGGCACTGTCGACCTGAGAAGTATCAATAGCTCGCTCAGGGTGGCATTCTTTTTACGGTAAACTTGCATAAAATTCCGGTAAGCTTGAGTGGAGGTAAAACGCTGTTCTAAAGGAAGAGGGTCGTCAGGAAGTTGAGGGCCCCTAGGAGGGTTAGAACGAGTGGCAGTAGGACTTTGGATTGTGAGAGGGGCTTTTCCGGTTCGGGGCTTTTTCTGGGGATTGGCCTTGGCCTTAGCCGGAGCTTTGGCCTTAGCCTTGCCCTTGCCTTTACCGGAGGAAGAGGCTTCGGGTTGAGGACGTTTGGGTGCCATAAGCCTAAGTTTGAGATCAAGACAACACCAAAACAGCCCCAAAAACAGAGAGTTTGAACCCCAAAACAACACCACCACCACCACAATACCAAAACAACCACAAGCCAACAACAAACCAAAATCAAATCAACACCACACCCCAGCCATACACCAAAACAGCCACAGAACAACCAAAATCCCAATCAATCCATCACCAACAACAACAAAACAACACAACATCAACACAAACACACCAACACGTCCACACACAACCCAGCCATAGCCACCAACAGAAGCCAAAGCAAGAAAACAGAGCAGAACAGAAAACCCAAATTAGCTACGGTTGAAAACAAGTCGAAATTGTGACTCCCCAACCCTAAAATTTGAAATTGACAAGGGAATTGAGCCACACTTACCATAATAGAGCAAGGACGCACTGTAGAAGAGATGCCATAATCAAATCGCAGCAAAAAGAGTGAGGGCCGGCCGGAAATAGCTTCAGGGCGGCGTTAATGGAGGAAAACGCAGCAGCAGCGGCGGGGCCTCTGAGTTTGAGGAGAAACGAAGGCCGAGAGAGAGGTTTTAAGGGGCTTGGATGTGAAAATATAGAGTAGGGGCGGCCAGAATTGAATGGAAGGGGAGGAGACGGCGGAAATCGGGTGTTGGGCTTTGGAAGACGACTGCAAAAACGAATGGGGAGAGGGTGAAATGAAAAAGGAAATAGATGAAATTTTGTTTAAATAAACAGGGTTGGCGCGCGCTGAATGGTAAGGGGGGCGCCAAACAGGAGCGGAAACGGATAGGAGGCTCTGTTTGAGCTTGGCGCGCGCTAAACAATTTGGCGTGCGCTGAACTGTAACAGAGGCTAAGCAGGATGCTGGTTGGGTTTTGGCGCGCGCTAAAGGTTGTTGGCATGCGCCAAAGTGTTCTGTGCCCCTAAACAACAATTTTAGGTCAAAACTCCCCAAGAAAAACACCTAGATCACCTCTAACACCTAAAAGCTATAGAAAAACAGAGAAACGGTGGGTTGCCTCCCCCAAGCGCCTTTGTTTTACGTCGTTGGCTCGGCGGAATGACTTATACGGTATCAACTTTAGAGTTATACCGTTGACACGAAGGTGGAATTGGTGGATAGAAAGAAGGTTGATGGAATTATACGGTTTGAATGCCAAGTTTAGAGTCCTTGACAAGACTCACAAGGTCCCACACAAGGGACGGGATCCTTAAGGAGGATGACCTCGAGTGCCTCATCGAAATGTAACCTTTCGTACTTCTTCAACCGAAGGCCATTTGTAACAAACGGCCCTTCGGTTGGGTGAATGATTTCGACGGCACCGGAGGGATAGACCTTAGAAACTACATAAGGACCCGACCAACGAGATTTGAGTTTGCCTTGAAAAAGATGAAGACGAGTGTTATAAAGGAGGACTTCGTCACCTTCCTTAAACTCTCGAGGCTTGATGGCTCTATCGTGAAGTAACTTAGTCTTTTCCTTATAGTCTCTCGCACTCTCGTAAGCTCTAAGACGAAACTCATCTAATTCATTTAACTGTGCTAACCGCCTCTCTCCTACTAGACCCTCATCCAAGTTTAAGAACCGGGTGGCCCAATATGCCTTATGCTCAAGCTCTACCGGGAGGTGGCAAGACTTCCCATACACTAACATATAAGGAGACATACATATGGGAGTCTTAAAGGCGGTTCTAAGGGCCCATAACGCATCATCTAACTTATTAGCCCAATCCTTAGGTTGTGAATTCACAGTTTTCTCTAGGATACGCTTAATCCCTCGGTTACTCACTTCCACTTGGCCACTAGTTTGGGGGTGATAGGCTGTCCCTAACTTATGCTTGACCCCATACTTGGCTAGAAGAGTATTGAAAGGACGGTTATGGAAGTGACTACCGTTATCACTAATGATAGCACGTGGCACCCCAAAACGAGCAAAGATATACTTTTTGATGAACCGGATGACCACATTCCTATCATTAGTAGGGGATGCTATGGCTTCTACCCATTTCGACACATAATCACATGCAACTAGGATATACTTATTGTTATACGATGACGGATAAGGTCCCATAAAATCCAGCCCCCAAACATTGAACACCTCACACTCAAGGATAGGCTTCTGGGGCATCTCGTTTCTCCTAGATATCCTACCTACCCGTTGACAAGCGTCGCAAGCTTTCACATAGGCATAAGAGTCTCGAAAGATAGTTGGCCAATAAAAGCCACTTTGGAGTACTTTGAGAGCGGTTTTGTCCCCCGCAAGAAGACCACCGGCTTCCCGGTCATGGCAAAATGAGAGGATGTTCCGAATTTCTCTATCATGGACACATCTACGAATTATGCCATCCGAGCACCGTCTATATAGATAAGGGTCATCCCACAAGTAGAAACGAATGTCACTGTGGAACTTCTTGCGTTGGTAATCCTTTAAACTAGGATCTATATAACCGCAAGCAAGATAGTTCACAAAAGGAGCGTACCACGGGTCACCATACCCACCCCGTGGTTCACGAGCATTCCTTTTCATTGGTAGCATCGCATCCATTACCATCAACTGCTCATCCGGGAATGACTCATTAATCTCCTTCTCAAATCTTCGCACCTCCTCATCTAATGTCATGCGGCTCAAATGATCCGCCACCACATTTTCACAGCCCTTCCGATCTTTAATTTGCACGTCGAACTCTTGAAGAAGCAAAATCCACCGCAATAAACGGGGTTTTGCCTCTTGCTTAGCAAATAAGTACCTCAACGCAGCATGATCGGTATGCACGATCAACTTAGACCCAACTAGATACGACCGAAATTTATCGAAAGCAAAGACAACAGCAAGTAATTCCTTTTCGGTCGTGGCATACTTGAACTGTGCGGGGTTAAGTGTGTGACTAGAGTAGTAAATGGGCTTGAATATATTATCAACTTTCTGCCCTAAAACAGCCCCTACAGCAGTGTCACTAGCATCACACATAACCTCAAACTCACAGGACTAATCGGGTGCAACTAGAATCGGTGCGGTCACTAATAATTGTTTAAGCATGTGAAAGGCATCGACACACTCTTGAGTGAATATAAAGGGAGTGTCTTTTGTGAGCAAGAGTGTGAGTGGCCTAGCAATCTTGGAGAGATCCTTGATAAAACGCCGGTAAAAACCCGCATGACCAAGAAAAGCCCGAAGGGTCTTCAAGTTCGTGGGGACGGGCAAATTTTCAATTGCCACAACCTTGGCTCTATCAACTTCAATCCCTTTACGTGAAATCTTATGGCCTAACACTATGCCCTCTTCTACCATGAAATGACACTTTTCCCAATTAAGCACAAGATTAGTGTCTTCACACCTTTGCAAAACTTTATCAAGATTACTCAAACAATCATCAAAGGAGTCTCCAAACACACTAAAGTCATCCATAAAGACTTCCAAGAATTTCTCAATCATGTCCGCAAAGATAGCCGTCATGCATCTTTGGAATGTCGCGGGTGCATTACACAACCCGAAAGGCATCCGTCTAAATGCAAAGGTACCATAGTAGGACATGTAAAGGTAGTTTTCTCTTGGTCCTTTGGATCAATGCAAATTTGGTAGTAGCCACTAAAACCATCGAGAAAACAATAGAAGTCATGACCACTCAGCCTCTCTAACATTTGATCAATAAAGGGCAAGGGGAAGTGATCTTTCCTAGTGGCATCATTCAGTTTTCGATAATCAATGCAAACACGATAGCCAGTGACTAAACGAGTAGGGATCATTTCATTGTTTTCATTAGGTTTAACAGTCATACCTCCCTTTTTAGGCACCACTTGGGTAGGGCTTACCCACTCGCTATCCAATATGGCGTAGATAATTCCATGCTCTAGCATCTTCACCACGTCCTTAGCACCACCTCTTGAAGGTGTGGATTGAGCCTTCTTTGGGGTTGCCTTACCGGCTTCACATCCTCCTCCAATATGATCTTGTGCTTGCAAACCTCGGGGCTAATACCCCGGATATCAACCATCTTCCACCCAAAAGCTTTCTTATGCCTCCTTAGCACTTTCATTAGCTTTTCTTCCTGCAAAGATGTTAGTGCCGCAGAAATGATCAAAGGTAATAAATTATCGGACTCAAGAAAAGCATACTTAAGGTGCTCCGGGAGTGGCTTTAATTCCAAATCCTTCGGTGGCTCCTCGATAGACGGCTTCATCTTCTCACTGTTGAGGCCAAGCTCTAGATATTTATGCCATGACGCCTCAAGAAAGGGCGTTGCCTCCAACTCACAAGCCGCTTCTCTCAATTCTTCATTGTCATCATGAATTGTGCTGGATTTCATTAAGCACTCCTCCATCGGCTCTTGATAACCCTGCGTGTTAGCAACCTCGGAAACACAAGAATATATAGATTCAACTTCATCACATTCCGCAATATCATCATGAGGGTACTTAATGGCATCAAATACATTCATAGTCACACTCTCATCTCCTACTCTCATAGTAATATCGCCCTTGGCTACATCTACATTAGCACTTCCGGTAGCAAGGAAAGGTCTCCCTAGCAAAAGTGAATTCCTAGGGTCCTCCGCAACATCTAGCACAACAAAATCGGCCGGGAACACAAACTTATCAACTTGGACTAACACATCCTCTAATATTCCCATAGGTCTCCTAAGGGTCGGGTCGGCCATTTGTAAAGTCATATTGGTCTCGGTTAACCTACTAGGCATGAGATTCACACTAGCACCTAGGTCACATAAAGCTTTTGGAAATCTAATAGAGCCAATGGTGCAAGGGATAGAAAAACATCTGGGGTCTTTCTTTTTAGGCGGAAGCTTGTTTTGAAAGACCGCGGAGCATTCTTCATTTAGGCACACCACCTCATCCATCTTGGCCTTGTTGGACAATATCCCTTTCAAAAACTTAACATACGAAGGCATGTTAGCTATAGCATCAACCAAAGGGATATTTATCTCAACCTTGCGCAAGATGTCAAGGAACTTATTTTGACTCTTAGATAACACATCCTTCTTAGGACCTCTAGGGGGAAAAGGTAAAGTGCTCAAATCAAAAGGTGTAGAAGAAGTATTCATACCATTGCTACTTGTACCTTTCCTTTGTGGATTGGAAGTAGTTGTGTCCCCTTTGCTAGCCGCTTTCGGTGCCTCCTCAACTTGCTTGTAAGCTTCACTAGCATGCTCTCCAACAACTTGATCTTCACTATCATTTTCTACCATATCATCCACTTTGCTTTTACCATGAACTTCAACGCTTTTCCTCACCCCAATGTCATTACCAACCACCTTGCCACTTCTTGTAGAAATAGTATTCACACCCTTGGGATTTCTCACGGTGTTACTCGGCAAGCCTCCAACCGGTGCGGTATTTGCATTTTCGGTCAATTGACCCACTTGAGTCTCAAGATTCCTTATTGCCGATTGAAATGTGGCTGTGGTGTTATTGGCATTGGTTTTGATGTCTCTCAATTCCCTACCTTGATCTTGGAGCATTCTTCCATGCTCTTGCAACGTCTTGTTAATTTGCTCCAAGAGAATATCGGTAGAACTCTTTTGTGGAATAGGAGCCATTGGTGGAGGTTGAGAATAGCTTCCTTGAGAGTAGTTTTGATGACCATTTGGATGTTGGTAAGTTCCGGATTGTTGTTGTCGTGGAGCTTGATTGCTTTGATAAGAAGAACTTTGTTGAGGCCTAGAGGATTGCCCTTGATTCGGACCACGACCCCAAGTCAAATTAGGATTCTCTCTCCAATTTTGTTGAGCTCCGTGAAAATCATAGTTTTGGACATGCCCCTGCCCCACATAGTTAGCATCATAGGGTTGTGTGTCCAACATCAAACTCATATCCATAGGTTCAATCACCGGATTGCCATAGGTGGTGAGAGGGTTGAAATCCATTTGTCCCGCATTCAATTGCCCTAAGGCGTAGGCATTCATCAAAGATTGTTGCAATGAATTCGCATTAGCCACTAAGGTACCGGCTTGAGATGCTACTTGAGCTTTCATTGGCACAGTTGTTGGTGGTGTATTTGGAGATGTGCAATTCGTAGCCGAATGTTCACCACCACAAAGTTGACATAGCCGGGCCTTCTTGTTCTCTAAAGCCAAATCATCAACTTTTTGTTCCATAGCCAACACTTTGTTATGCCACTCGGAGTTCCTTTCAAGTTCATCTACCAAGGCGGTCACAAGTGGCTTTTTATGCTTCAATTGCCTTCTTCCCGAACTCCATTGCCTATTATTCTCACAAATCCTCTCAATGGTGGCCAAGGCCACATCCGGTGCTACATCCATGATGGATCCTCCACATGCTCCATTCAATTGTTGCATTGAACTACCATCCAAATTCCTATAGAATAGATGCACTTGATCCCATGCTTCAAATCCATGTTGAGGGCATTTCCGTAACATAGTCTTGAACCGATCCCATGCCTCAAACAAATCTTCACCCAATAGTTGCTCAAAATTAGATATGTCGGACTTCAAGTCAAGAGCCTTTGATGGTGGAAAGTACTTGAGCAAGAAAGTGCTTGCAACTTGTTCCCATGTGTGGAGGGAGTCATGAGCCAAAGATGAATACCACTCCCTCGCATTTCCTTTTAGAGCAAAAAGGGAACAAAAGTAGCCAAACCGCTTGTTCAGGGTCAATTTGTAGTGTTTTTAATGATATATTTTACATCAATTTCCCCCGTAGATGGATGTTTTTCATAGAAATCGAGCTTATAATCGATTAATTGAGTAAATGGTGTTTCTAATAGGTTAATTGCAAAATGTAGCGATTTATGTGCTTAAATTGTGATTTTATGTTATTTTGGGATTGTGTTACGCTTGGTATATTTTCCTATGTTATAGATACATATTTTGGCATGCAAGAGGATTAAATGATGAGGTTTTGCATGGAAGAGAAGTGAAATGGAAGGAAGATGGAGATAAAGCTTGGAATGAAGCTTTCAAGCAGCCGAACTTCCGATGCAGTTCTTGATATGATATACACTGATTTGACTCTCGACCTCAAGAGAAGAGTTGTAGGTCTTGAAGAGAGGATTCTACAGGATTTTGAATCACTTCATTCCGACTTACGAGGCCCGAGATATGAGCGTTACAAGTTTGGATGCTGTTGCTGAACTACCGGAAAATGTCGTAATATACTCGTAATACGACGGGCTAGTCAAAAAGGCGTTTTCTCGAAGAAGAGTCCTTAATGAAAGTTGTAGAGTTTTCCGAGGGCTTAATTATGACATTCGGATCATAATTTTTGGAGGTCTACAACTCAAGATATGAATTTTAGAAGTTTTATTCCAATCGAAGCTTCAGTTTACAGTTTTCAGGGAATTGCATCAAACTAGCGTTCAGAGATTTGAGACGAGCGTCCGAGCAGCAAAAACATGTACAGAGTTCACAGAAAATCTTCAAACCAGCGTCCATGATTCAGGACGTCCGTCCTAAACTTCCATGCAGCAGCCGACATAATTAAATCCTAATTAAATTAGGAATTCTTTTCAGCCGCATGCAATTTTTCTAATTGGACAAGGGTTAATTCCAGCCGACATCCAAATTGTTTCAGCCGACTTAAGCAATTAATTTCAGCCGCCTTAGTCCATCTATAAAAGCAGCCTTGCATGTAACCCTAAGAATCATCCCATATAATTCCACACAAATATTCCTGCGGCAACACAGCAGCAGCGTTCTTGGCTTCCAAGGCCGGTCACCCGAGCCTTGTGCTCGGGTGATCCGAGGTTAGATTAGGATGTCGTTTTTCTTCCGTTTTCGATTCATGGATTCAATCATGTACCAAACTACGTGAGTTTATTTATTTAATTTATTCAGTCCTTATTCGTTTTTTATGATCTTTGATTTATTTTGTATCGTTCTATGATTTTGATGCTATGATGTGAATTAGATCGAGAGATCGTTTGCTATTGATACGTTTACAACATACGGAAGTTGCGTAGACTAGATCACCATAGAAAGATAGGATCTTTAATCATTGATGATGACAAATTAATCGATTAATTATCTAGGTTGTTAGATTCTAAAATACGGAAGTTAACTTGAATCTACATCTTCGTTTTGTTTGAATATTGATCTCAACATTCGGAAGAGGAGAGATCGATAATTGAATTCACTAAGGAATTAGGAATTCATAGCTTGAGATTAAATTCACTAAGGAATTAGGGATTTGTATCTCGTGTAAAGGTGAAACCACAATTTGAATTAAAGTCATGAGATGAACTAGGATTGAGATCACTTAGTTTGTACATTGTTTGAGCCCATGTATCGTTAGTTTAGTTTAGTTTTATTTCGTTTTAGCTTAGATTTAGTTTATTTGTTCTTTGTGTTTTTATGTTCGCACTTTCGTTTATTTGTTTTCTTGAGTAACAATTGAGAGAGTTAATGAAATTAGATTCAACATCCCTTTTCGAGGATCGATACCCGTACTTATCCAACTTTACTAGCAACTACCCGGTATTCGGCCGGTTAGGAGGTAGTTTTGCATGGTAGTATAGGTTTATAAATTTTCTTTTGTTTTAATGATGCAAAATCTCCCCGGCAACGGCGCCACTTTTGTTCGGAGGATTTTGCATCACTAAACAAAAAAGTAATTTATAAACCTATACCTAACATGCAAACTAACTCCTAACCGACCGAATATCGGGTAATTTCTAGCATAGTAGGGTAAGTACGGGTATCGATCCACAGGGAATTGGGATGTTGAATCTAATCTTATTAATTCTTCTAAATTGTTACTACTAAAACGAAACTTAAAACGATAAAATAAACTGGACAGAGGATTGTCAGTCCAAAGCCAGGAAACGATATTTGCGAACAAAATAAATAAAACTTATTCTACTAACCAAAGAAACATAATAACTAACACTGAACAAATAACGAACGAGCAATGATCCACCAATTCCCGCAACCATCACCCCACCGAAAGTAATAAGAAATACAAACATTCATTCACAAGTTTCCTTGGATTTAAATCTTATCTAAAGAAGCGTTTCCTCTCTCGATTTATCACGCCATTAATTAGTTTACCTCTCGGTTTAACTAACGCATTTACAAAGCAAAGATATGGATTTAAAAACCCTAATCTAACAACATTATCCCTCAACTCTCGTTTGTTGGAATAATTATTGCTACTCTCCTTCACGATAATCTAATGAACTTATTAACTCTCGTATTTCTAAGTTCTATTAACCTCGCAAACATAAAACTTGAAGGTAGAACAAGTACAACTTGATAAAATAAACGAATGCAAAATCTCATCTTTTCCGGTGATGATGATATCCCTCAATCTCTTTCTAAGATAACCTTGTAATGAATTAACTAAAATTGTGATTCATGATGAACCTAGACTCCTAACCTAACAACTCTCGTTAAATAGGTTAAAGCTCTACTCTTTCCTATGGTGATCAAGTTTACATCGACTCTCGTCATACGGTAAATATCAACATGCAAAGACATCCATCGATTGAAATTGCAAAATAACAATTAATCATAGAAAAGAAGACAACTTTAAATTAAACTTACAAAACATCCAAGAATTGAAATCGAGTTCGTCGCTGAAACAGGTTTCACAGAGCTTGATCGGACTGCTCAGCCTTTATTCATCGTCGGGAAACAAGAAAATAAAAAAAAATTTAAAATATGGCTCGGTCGACCGAGCAGGGGCACTCGGTCGACCGAGCAGGGGCACTCGGTCGACCGAGTGGTTGGCTCCTCGGTTCTTGCGCCGTGTTCGTCTCCAGTGTATATGTTCTCGTTTTCTCGCATGCATGCCCCTTTTATAAGTAGTTTTGCCGACTTAGGGTTATTATTAGAAAAGCTTAAACCCTAATAAAATAGAAATAAAGATATTCCCATATTTATCCTTTCTATCCATCTGGACTCACGTTTGAGGCGATGGACGCCCGTCCTATATAATTTTGAACGCTCGTTCGGCTTTTCCAAATCTTCATTCCAAGTTTCACTTGCATCTTTCTCCTTCTATCTAACCTTCAATTGAATATGTTTTTTAGCTCATCCTATGCCATGAAAATGTACCTACAACACGACAAAAACATGCAAAATGTAAAATCATACATATAGATAGAAAACACCAATAAAACCACGTAATTAGCTCGATTTTGCGCTTTAATACTTTTAAAACTCATTTGCTCAATAATTCGCTTAAACCCTTAATTTCTATGCAAATTATAGGAATATGGAGGAATTTGTTACGAAATACAACGATATAAATCACATAAAATCACCCTAAAAAAACTCCCCCACACTTAGCTTTTGCTCGTTCCGAGCAAAACAAGACAGAATAAAGGCTCGAGAAAAGATAGACATCTCAGACAATATAACATAGATCCAATAAATCAGAAGTTCACCACTATGTGTGTGCAAAGCCATAGAAAACTTCCACTAAGTCCAAGCTTGAGAAACTCAAAGCAAACTAGCTAATACCCCCTTGTAGACTAGCAATAAATGACACTCATAAGATGCACCCTACAAACGTAAAATATCCCGAAAAGGATGATCGAATATATCTAGGGCCTTTCTGAAATACTCATAGGATAATCCCTACGAAGATATCCGTCGGTTTATACCGGGGATAAGATAGACGATAACTAAGTCTTATATTCATTTCATAACAATTCTCATATAAGTTGATTTAACTAGTTCACTTTTAAACACACATCGAATGAGCTCTTGCCCCGTCATAGCGAGAATAGGATATTCGAGATATACCCTACCTTACTCCAATCATAAGGCAGCTTTTTTCTCGATCGTCGTGAGCTTTTGGTCATCATAGTGGTATAGGACATACGTGGTATACCCTATCGCACTCAAATCATCGACTAGCTTCCGACACACCCAATTAATTCATTTAATTCAACTTTTTCATTTGACAATAAGTTATGTGTTACTTATCACATTCAAACCTTAGATATTCACAGTATAACATACTTCGGATCTAAATACAAACTATCATAAATCTCAAGATATATACGTAGCACTAAGCACATGACTTATAAGAAAATCGAAAATCACTAATCAAAAGGGGTATAACTTTATATATTAGCTCATCATTCACTATGGCTCGTGAAAAATAGATCTCGGTGAAACGACTAACTTATCAAACATATGATATATAGCTTGGATGACTATAAAAATAACGAACATTGAATTGAATTGCCTACTCGGGACAAAACAAAAAACAAAAATGTCGGAAAATTTTGGAAATTCTAGCTCATTTTGCATAGAAACATAACGAATTAAGCAAATGATATATAGGTACACAAAACCATTCCCCTCCCCCACACTTAAATCACAACATGTCCTCATGTTGTGCAGAATTAAAGAAAAGATAAAGGACTTAGCTGATTGTAGTTCGAAGGTGGCAATTCTGGAAGTGGTCCGGAATCAGATCCAGAAATGCTTGAAGAAATCAGTAGACTGTGGACCATCCACCGGAAAACTGGTATCATCTAAAAGTTCACAATCGCTATCGAAAATATCCTGCACACTTGAACAAACATGACAAGATCTCGGGGAACACATGGGGGTATAACACGGCAAAAATAATCATAGACAAGATAGAAGCACATGATATAATTGCTCAGATGGAAAAATCACCACACGGGGAAAACACAGGACATCTAAGCGTCAAATAAGCCACAGAAGCTCATAATACAAATAAGGCCCAACATGTGCATACAGAAATAATAATAGAGATTAAGGACACTACAAAATAGCAGGATTGTACATGTAAAACACATGGAAAAGAAGTCGAGAGATTTTTTCGATTAAGCTCATGTAAAGATGGAACATATACATGGAACATTACAAAATAGCAGGGCTGGGTGCACTATTCAAAAATATATTACAATGCAATCTACATGATATGCAATTATATAAAAAAAAAGTGGTAGCGTACGGCAAGCCGACAGTAACTACCCTCAAGAAAAAAAGAAAAGAAAAATAGAAAAACAATGCAACTAAATGACATGCAACTAAATGATATGCAACTAAATGATATGCAAAAATAAAAGAAAATAAAAGAAAGAAAACTAGCCCACTCATTTGCAACACGACATGTATATCATAAACGTCTACCAAATAATGATAGTTTACGATAAACGACAGTACTATTCATTATATGCAGTGTAGACGCACCTTAAGACTCATCAAATGTGATAGCATTATGGAAAACCAACAGTTAGCTATACTAAACAGATACAACTCATAAGATGCAATGGTAGCATACGGAAAACCGACATTAGCTACCCATATGAGTTACAAAAATAACAAGAAAACACATAAGTCTCAAAGCTCACAGGATTCATCACAACGATATGTAGCATACGGAAACCGACATTAGCTACTAAATAACAATAAGAACATTATAGCATACGAGAACCGACATTAACTATAACATGCATAGATGAATCATGTATATAAAAGTTAATCAATTATTTAACATGGATCGGTAGATGGAAAGATGTAAACATGCAAGTTCGTAACACCTACGTAAAAATAATTAGCCACGAAGCTCGTATGAAAGTATCCACGTCAAATAAAGCATTAAAGATCAAGTCAAGAAAAATTGGAACCTGAACGTGCGTTCAACATACCAAACGGGCGGTTGCCTGGAAATTTTGCACTGGACGGGCGTTCAATGAGCCGAATGCCCGTTTGAAAGTTTGATACAAAGAACCCCGCAACTTAGTAAAGCACAACCGAAAACCCTAGACCGACATCTTAAACTCATGGCAATTCGGATCATCAAATCACACATACAAGCGACCACGGATAAATTTAAGCACGAGCACACTAGGTTACGATTAGGTTACACTTCACGTTTCACAAATCGAGTAAAAAACTTTTTGCACATTCTTAACCCAACGGTCATCGAAACATGGCAAAAATAAAAACTCCCAATTTGTGTGACGCTACTTTTATTGAAAGAAAAGAAAAAAATTGAATCGTAACAAAATAGAAAAATTAACTCAATTAGATTCAACAAAACACCGAGTTCCCCGGCAACGGCGCCACTTTTGTTGGGGAGATTTTGCATCATTAAAACAAAAGAAAATTTATAAAACCTATACTACCATGCAAAACTACCTCCTAACCGGCCGAATACCGGGTAGTTGCTAGTAAAGTTGGATAAGTACGGGTATCGATCCTCAGGGAAAAGGGATGTTGAATCTAATCTAATTAATTCTTCTTTATTAACTAAACCTAAACTAAAACGGAAAAGTAAACTGGACAGAGGATTGTTAATCCAAAGCCAGGAAATATAGTTGCAGACAAAATAAATAAAACTACATCTACGAAAACAGTAAAACTAACTAATAACTGAACAAACATAAACAAACCATGATCAACCTCTTCCCAACAACCATCACCTCACCGAAAGAAATAAGATTAACACATATTCATTCACAAGTTATCTTGGATTATTATCTTATCTAAAGAAGCGTTTCCTCTTCCGATTTATCACGCCATTCATTAGTTTACCTTCCGGTCTTAACTAACATCTATACGAAGCAAAGATACGGATTAAATCCTAATCTAACAACCTTATCCCTCAACTTCCGTTTGTTGGAATAATTATTGTCAATCTCTATCATGGCAATCTAACGAATTTATTAACTTCCGTTATCTAAATTCGATTAACATACGGCATCTCAAAGCATGAAAAAGAACAAGTTAACTCACCAAATAAACACATGAAAAATCTCATCTTTCCGGTGATAATGATACTCAATATCTCCCTAGGATAATTTCGCAACGAATTAATTCAAATTGTGGTTCTCTCGTAAACCTAGATAATTAATCTACGAACTCCCGTTATGTATAGATTAAAAATCCAAACTTTCCTACGGTGATCTAAACTACACCGACTTTCGTCATACGGTAGCATCGACAAACAATCATATCTCTCGATATAAATTGAATCATAACAATTAAACATAGGAAATAAAACAATCTGAATTAAACTTACAAAAAATATCCAGGAATTGAAACTAAGTTGCCGCCGCGAAAAGAAAGCTTCATGGCTCATCCATGGCTGCCTCAAAGACTTGAGCAAGAAGAAGGGAAAAAAAAACGAACTAACTACCTAATCTAACTAACCTCCGGCCGACCAAGCAAGGAGCTTGGCCGGCCGGGCCGCTCTCGGCTCGACTCAGGGTTTTGAGAAGAGGGCTGCTTTGCGTATTGTAATGTATATCTCGCTAGGGTTGCCTCATGCGCTGTATTTATAAGAGAGTAAGTCGGTTTGGGCTGGAGGCGGTGGTGAACGGACGTTTGGCTTCATGGACGCTCGTTTGAAGATGTTGCTGCAACTCGTATTGATTTTCTTGCATGGAATATTTATGGAATAAAACTTCTAAAATCCATATCTTGAGTTGTAGACCTCCAAAAATTATGATCCGAACGCCATAATTAAGCTCTCGGAAAACTCTACAACTTTCGTTAAGGACTCTTCTTCAGAAAACGCCTTTCTTGACTAGCCCGTCGTATTACGTGTCTTTTCGGGATTTTCCAATACCACAGCATCATTATCCAAACTTGTAACGCTCATATCTCGGGCCTCGTAAGTCGGAATGAAGTGATTCAAAATCCTGTAGAATCCTCTCTTCAAACACTACAACTCTTCTCTTGAGGTCGAGAGTCAAATCAGTGTATATCATATCAAGAACTGCATCGGAAGTTCGTCTGCTTGAATGCTTCATTCCAAGCTTTACCTCCATCTTTATCCTCTTCCAAGTCAAAAACATGTATCTACATTGCATCCAAATACCACAAAAATGTAACAATATCCAAAACCATATAAAACAATCAAATAATCGTATAAATTGATACGTTTTCATATTTAACTCTTTAAATCACCATTCACTCAATATTTCACTATAAACCTCGAATTCTATGAAAATCATACGTATATGGGGGAAATTGAGGTGAAATATATCCTTAAAAACACTACAATTTGTCCCGGATTTTATCAATACAAAACAACAAGTAATAAACCGGTTAACCTCAAGTGCAAGGATCGTAGTATGGAGGCTAATGCCGGGTCGATCTTACGGGGAACTAGACTGTTGTGAACCCTAGCTTTTGTTTTTAACTAATTATTGTCACGAAAACTAACCTAAACAAATATTGCATAAAAGTAACTAGACGAGAGGAGATTAATCCAATGCTAGGAAAGATTGGAAGCAATAAAAACTAACTAAGTCGCGAGAAAATAAAATAAACTAAACTAAGCTAAGCAATTCGAGTCAAGTGATTTAAATCAAATTTTAACGAACGAACGAGCAATTGTTCCACCTATCCTATCAACGTTTGATACTAATTCGGATTATTTCGTGATCTCTACTCAAGTTGTGATTCACCTATCTAAGGCATGAACACCTACTTTCGTAGACAAGTTCGTTTTCTAATCTTCGATCTTTCGATTAAAGATTAAGTCTTTCTAACCTAGGAGTGAAATCTTTCAATTTCTAATCTAGAGATTCAATCTAATAACTTTCGTTGTGATTAGATTAAAGGTCTAAACTTTTATCATGGTGTTCTAAAGTTAACATGACTTTCATCAAGCAAACAAGAAACAAAGGCACGGATCTTTCGATATAGCATGCAATCAACATATAAAAACATGATAAAGGTAACAACTTTAATAGACACTCACAAAATAATCACGAACTCGAGATCAAACTGTTGAAACGGACGGCTTCACAACGCTCGTTCAAGGAGGATTTAGCCTCCTAGCATCCTTTGCACATCGAATTGTTGAATAAAAAGTACATGAAATTATCTAATCTAATCTAGAAGTTTAAGTGCATAAAACTAGAGAAAAACTGAAGGAAAAACGCAGCCAAGCTGCCCCTAGGGTTTAGGGTTCGAATTGTATGATTAGGGTTTGGGAATTCGCGCCTATTTATAGATTTTTAGGTCGGTTTCGCTGAGTCGGTGCCGTGGACGCCCGTCCACTATCTTGGACGCTCGTCCAGCCTCTATGAACGGAGAATGAACGCTCGTTCGAACGCGTCCGAACTCTCTCGAATGTAAAATACGATTCGGACGCCGCTTCACTTTTATGGACGCCCGTCCACTACCTTGCTCCAGTATTTTGCTCATAACTTCACTTCTAGGGCTCCAAATGAGGTGATTCAACATGCGTTGGAAAGCTATTTCAATCCTCTACAACTTTCATCAAGACAACTTTCCCTGAAAGTGCCTACAAGTGTGGACAAAATCCCCATGAAGTGCCTGGTTCCGGTTTCTTCAATGATTCTTCACTTAAACATCTTTCAACTCTTCCATCTTCATGTGATCATCGTTTAAGCTCCTTACTCATCATGAAAACGTACCTAACAACATGATAGAAACATGCAAAATGTAACATCATACGAATAAACATAAAACACCGATAAAATCACGTAAATATCTCGATTTTGCATTTAAACACATTTAAAACTCGTTTGCTCAATAAATCTAATAAGCACTTACTTTCCTATGCAATTTATCAGATTATGGGAGAAATCGTTACGAAATATAACGGTATAAATCATATAAAATCACCCTTAACAACTCCCCCACACTTAAACCTTGCTCGTCCCGAGCAAAACAAAACAAAATCAAGCTCGAGATAGTATAGACATCTCAACAAATATAACATATATTCAATAACTTAGAAGTTCACCATCGTGTGTGTGCATAGCCATAGAAAACTTCCACTAAATCCAAACTTGAGGAACTCAAAGTAAAACTAGCTAATACCCCCTCGTAGACTAGCAATAAATGACACTCATAAGATGCACCCTACAAACGTGACATATCCCGAAAAGAATGATCGAATATATCTAGGGCCTTTACGAAATACTCGAGAGGATAATCCCTACAACATATCTATCGGTTTATACTTGGGGATAAGATTAACGAAAGACTAAGTCTTATATTCATTTCATAACCAATTTCAAGTTGATTTAATTACTTCACATTTAAACACACATCGAATGAGCTATTGCCCGTCATAGCGAGATAGGACATTTCAAGATAATACCCTACCTTACTCCAATCATAAGGCCAGCTTTTCCTAACTGTCGTGAGCTCTTAGTCATCATAGTGGTATAGGACATACGTGGTATACCCTACCTCACTCAAATCATCGACTAGCTTTCGACACACCCGATAGATTCATATTAATTCAACTTCTAACTTATCTTTTTAATTGACATTAGCTCCGTGTTACTTATCACATTCAAACTTCTAGATATTCACAGTACCTCATACTACGGAACTAAATACAAACTACCATAAATCTCACGATATATACGTAGCACTAAGTACATGACTTATAAGAAAATCAAAAACTACTAATCCAAAACGGGGTATAACCTTATAAAAATAGCTCTTCATTCACTATGGCACGTGAAAAATAAATCGGTGAAACAACTAACTTATCAAACATATGACATAAAGCATCGATGAATATAACAAAACCGAACAAAAACCCGCATTGCTCACTCGAGACAAAACAAAAATTTTGAAAATTTAGCTCATTTTAGCATAGAAATAACATCATATAAGCAATTGGTAGATACATACCGACTAATCCCCTCCCCCACACTTAAATGACAACATGTCCTCATGTTGTGCAGAAATAAAAAGAAAGAAAGTACTTAGCTGATTGTAGTTCTAAAGTGGCAATTCCGGAAGTGCTACGTATCAACTCCAGAAAGGCTTGATGAAAGCAGTAAACTGTGGACCATCCACCGGAAAACTGACATCATCTGAGAGCTCACAAGTGCTATAGCAAATATCCTGCATACATGAAAAACAACACAAAACGTACCTCGGGGATACAAGGGATTAAACCATATCGCGCAAAAGTGATAGAGATAAAGATAAGAGGAAATCATAAGCAAAACAACACTTCGACCCCGTATAAGACCGGACGGCCGATCGATAAAAACAACCCAATCCTAATAAGAGTAAAACAACTAGAACAAGGAAAAATAACTAAAGAAAGAAACTAATATAATAAGGGATATCTAGGATGCCTCCTAGTAGCGCTAATGGTTATCGTCGTTAGCTCGACACATTTGAAGCTCAGCCTGGATCAGGCCATTTAACCTTTCTGCCAGCCACTACCTCGTTAAAGCTCCGGTCCGTAGTGTGGCTGCAGAAACAGCATCTAACACATGGGGTAAAATCTTTTATAGCCTTCCAAACTCGTTTAATCTTCCCCATGGCTGATTTCTTTCTTCTCTGATTCCTCTGATGACGTTTAAGCTTTTGCTCTCTTTCATACTCCTCCATATCCCAACTACCTGCTAGAACTTCTGCTGATGAACCAATACCGTCATTCTCGGAGAATAAATCGGATGAAAACTCATCAAATTCATTGACCTCTGGAACACCACATCCGAGAATATCGAGAAATTTAACAATCAAAGGTTTTTCTTTAGGTTCACCAATGTAGTGCTTGCACCTTTGACCATTAACTCGAAACGGTTGGTCTGGATAACCGCGTAGTTCTAGAACACCTCCAGGAATGATTTGGAGAATCTCAAAAGGACCGGACCAACGTGTTCTCAACTTCCCAGGAAACAAATGTAACCTAGAATTGTATAAGAGAACTTGCTCGCCGACCCGGAATTCTCTCTTCTTTATCTTGGCGTCATGGAGTAGTTTCATCTTCTCTTTACTTGATCCCGGCACTTTCATATGCACGAAGTCCGAACTCGTCCGGCTCATGTAAGCTGCCGAAGTCGATGTCGTCCACAAGTTTGGGCATCAAAGTTTAAAAACTTTGTGGCCCAATAAGCTCTATGCTCTAGCTCGACAGCGGATGACATGGTTTCCCGTAGACCATTTGATATGGCGATGTACCCATAGGGGTCTTATAGGCGATCCTATATGCCCAAAGTACATCGTCCAACTTCAAACTCCAAGTCTTTTCTATGACTATTCACCGTCTTCTCCAGGATTTTCTTAAGACTCGGTTGCTTCGCTCAACTCGACCACTAGTCATCGGATGATATGGTGTGCCGGTTTATGGCGAACACCATACTTCTCGAGGACTTTTTCCAAAGGTCGGTTGCGAAGTGTGTCCCTTCATCACTAATCAAGGCACGTGGACATCCAAACCTCACAAAGATGTTCTTCTTCGAAATTTCATGACCGTTTTATGATCATTGTGAGGAGTGGCAATTGCCTCCACCCATTTCGAAACATAGTCAACGCGACTAAGATGTATTTGTTGCCACAAGATGATGGGAATGGTCCCATAAAATCGATGCCCCAAACATCAAAGACTTCGCATTCAAGGATGGGTTTCAACGGCATGTCAAACCGCCTTGTCAAAGCTCCGGTTCTTTGGCAACGATCACAAGCTTTGCAGAAAGCTTCTGCGTCCTTAAAGATCGTGGGCCAATAGAAACCGGACTGGAAGATCTTAGCAACCGTTTTCCAAGGACCAAAGTGACCACCTGTGGGTCCACTATGGCATTGCTCGATTATATCGCGTTGCTCAGACTCAGGAACACACCTCCTCAGCAAACCATCTTTACAGATCTTGAAAAGATAAGGTTCATCCCAAACGAAATATTTCATATCGAGAAGAACTTCTTCTTCTCTTGATAAGACATTTCGGGATCGAGATAACGGGCATGAAGGTAGTTTACAATGGAGGAATACCATGGAACATCGGGAGGACAACCGTCTATCAACATAATGTTTTCTAGAGGAAAGTAAAGATCTATATCATCCGGTTCATCCTTTTCCTCACTTAACACCCTAGAAACATGATCCGCCACTACGTTCTCACTGCCCTTTTTATCTTTAATTTGAACGTCAAACTCTTGGAGGGTCAGTATCCAACGCAGTAAGCGCGGTTTAGCCTCTTTCTTGGTCATGAGATAGCGCAGCGCAGCGTGGTCAGTCCACACGATCACTTGAGCTCCCAACAAGTAACTACGAAACTTGTCCATAGCAAAGACTACAGCTAATAATTCCTTTTCAGTGGTCGTGTAGTTAACTTGAGAAGGATTTAGTGTGTGACTGGCATAATAGATAGGCTGGAACTTTCCGTTAAGCTTTTGTCCTAAGACTGCACCAACTGCATAGTTGGATGCGTCACACATAAGCTCAAAGGGTAGGTTCCAGTCAGGCGATATAAGAATTGGAGCAGAGATCAGTCTACTCTTAAGCTCCTCAAACGCGCGCTTGCAATTCTCATCAAAATCAAAAGTAACGTCTTCTTTGAGTAAAGTAGACAGGGGCTTGGCAATCTTTGAAAAGTCCTGGATGAACCTCCTATAGAAGCCGACATGTCCGAGAAAACCTCGGACCTCCCGAACATTCTTAGGATAACTCATCTTCTCAATAGCTTCAACCTTGGCCCTATCTACTTCTATACCTTTGGCTGACACTTTGTGGCCAAGGACTATGCCTTCATCTACCATGAAATGACATTTTTCCCAATTAAGCACTAAGTCCTTTTCCACACATCTAGACAACACCTGATCAAGATTATCGAGGCAATCATCGAAGGATTGACCAAAGACCGAGAAATCATCCATAAAAATCTCCATGCACTTTTCAACTAGCCCGTCAAAGATTGCCATCATACACCTTTGAAAGGTGGTGGGGCATTACAGAGACCAAATGGCATCCGCCCGTAGGCGAATGTCCCATATGGGCAAGTGAAAGTAGTCTTCTCTTGGTCAACGGGATCGATGGGTATCCGGAAGTATCCCGAATATCCATCCAGAAACAAGAGAATGCGTGCCCCGCCGTACGCTCAAGCATCCGGTCAATGAATGGAAGGGGGAAATGATCTTTCGGTGTGACCTCATTGAGCTTTCGATAATCGATACATACTCGTATCCCGTAACGAGCCTCAATGCTATCTCTTCGCCCTTCTCATTCTTTTCAATAGTAATTCCACCTTTTTTGGGAACTACTTGAGTCGGGGAAACCCATTCACTATCCGCGATGGCATAAATGATTCCCATGTCCAGAAGTTTGATGATTTCCTTTTTAACAACTTCTTGCATGTGAGGGTTAAGCCTTCTCTGAGGCTGTCTAACTCGTTTTGCACCCTCCTCAGTCTTGATCTTGTGCATACAGATGTCGGGAGATATCCCTCGGATATCTCCCACCTGCCATCCAAAGGCTTTCTCATTTTTGCGCAAGACGTTTAACGGTTTTAAGCTCTTCTATTCGAGATAGCTTGGCGAGAGATGATCAAAGGAAGCCGGTCACCTTCTCTCGTAAATACATATTTAAGATGTTTAGGCAACGGCTTTCGAACCAAGTCTACGGGGGTTCCTCTAGACTTGATTTAAGATCTCCACTCCTCAACTCAACATCGTTGAGCTTACTTAGTGGCCCTACGCCAAAGCTTCTTCTCTTAGCTCATCCTCGAATTCACCGCTAACCGATCTAGATTAACACACACCATGGCTATTCGGATTATCGATCAATCGCTCATATTCCGCTTCTACACCAAGACTTGCTTATCCATGAAGTCATTGAAGTCATCGACGTCTCCTCAATGGAACACCGGTTGGAGAACCGGAGGGTACTTGAATAGATTTAGAAACACTATAGCTCACCTCTTGGTCACCAACTCGGATAGTTACTTGCCCACCATCGCAATCGATGAGGGCTCTAGCCGTGGACGGGAATGGTCTCCCAAGAATCGGGGGACTTTCTCATCTTTTCCCATATCTAAGACGTACCAATCAACGGGAAAAGTAAATCTATCGATCCGGACTAAAACGTCTTTCGAATCCCCGAAGCTTTCTTAGAAGATCTATCGGCGAACCGAAGGTTCATGGAAGTGGGTTCTAGAAGACTTTGTAAACCCAAATTTGCTCACACACGTACAATGGCATCGGGCGATGGATGCACCCAAGTCACATAAAGAATTTGGAAAGACTAAGCCTCCCATCTGCAATGTGAGCACGAATTTTCCGGGGTCACCTCTTTTGATTGGTAAGCTTTCATAATTAACCAGAGAACACTCCTTACCAACTGCTTGATCCATTCCTGCTAACTTCTTCTTGGAAGATACAACATCCTTGATGAACTTTGTATACTTAGGCATCTCGACCAAGACCTCGGATAATGGCAGATTTACCTGAGTATTTTTCAACAATTTAAGCACCTTTTCGTACTTCTTATCTTCGCTCAACGGGATGTTGCTCTTTCTAGGTGGAAAGGGAAGCTTTTTCAAATCATCCTCGGAAAATACTTTCTTCGAGGACGAACTAACGGCCTTGTCTTCCAAATCTTTCCACCGAACCGTCTTTTCATTCTTTTTGTTAGTCAGGGGATCAGCCACCGACTATCATTTAACTCATCATTCCTCGGGGGATCGCCCACCGAGGACTTCCAATTGATTCTTTATTCCTCAAGGGATCGGCCACTTGAGGAATCTCAACTCTTTGTACTTCTATCGGGGGATCGGCCACCGATTTGCCTTCTCGCAGCCGAGGGGATGATGGTTGCTCAATTTCCCCCTGCCTTATCGGCGGCGGGAGGGGCTAGTGGTTTCCCCGGAAGCCGGGGGGACCACCAACTTGAGAACCACTTCTTAAGTTCATCGCACCGGCCTCCTCTTTACCGTATTGCATTATTGGCACGAGGTCGGTGCATTGGTCGTTGCTTAAATCGGCTTGAGCGACTTGACCGCCTCTTGGATTCTTTTCCGTGAAGCCGGGCAACCGCCCGACGGTCTAGAGGCTAACCGCTCGGCCAATTGCCCGATTTGCCTCTCAAGGCTTTTCATCGTCCCGCTTTGCTCCTCCCGAAATGAACTCCATTCGGCTTTTATATCGTCCCGTGGGAGGTGCCTTGAGAGTTTTGAAAGTTCGGGGAAATGGCTGGCTTGGCCGACTTTGGAATGCGAGAATTAGAATTGGTGGCCAATTCGATTGAACCTTTCTTGTGGATTGGAAGAATTATAGCTTGGGTTCGATTATAACCAGGGTTGCTATTGAAGTTCGAATTAGGATTAAATCCCGAAGATTGATTAAACCCTTGGTTTTGGAAACCGTTTCCGGCCGAGAATTGGTTATTGAATCTCTCGATTTGTCCGGCGGAGAAAGCATTGACTTCCGCATTCGCCCAATCATGGGACGAAGCGAGCGCATATGCCCCATGCTTTGTCACATACTTGGCATGTGATTGGATTATCTTGTCCATAGTCATGAACAAAGCATTGACTTGCCGAGCGAGGGGGAAGAAAATTGACATTGGCCGGTCATATGGCCGGTCCCGACAAAGATGCTTCACAATACGTAACTTGAGAGTTCGTGAAAGTGAAGGAGCCCGATAACTCGGGTAGGGGCCGGTGTGAGAGGCGTCGGTTGAGAAGGTGCCATCTCGCTTTTGCGGTATGGCAACAAGACTTTGCATAGTCACCTCTTCGACCTTGGGAGGGGGAGGAGGTGCTTGGATGGCTTGATAAGAGGGGGCGTAGTTATATTTGGCAATGTCCTCGAACAATGCCCACCCCTCATCGTGTGTTTTCTTGAGAAATGCCCCACCGAGGAACTATTGACCATGCCCTTGGTGAGCTCGGTCAATCCGCTGAAGAAAGTATGGACTTGCCTTTGCTTTGGCAAGCCATGATGGGGACACTTTCGCAGGAGAGACTTAAACCTTTTCCACGCCTCAAAGAATGATTCATTTTCCAGCTGACGGAATGTGAAGATTTCGTTCAGACAGTGGGCTGTTTTTGAAGGAGGAAAGTATTGACTTAGAAATTCCTTCTCGAGCTCCGCCCACGTAGTGATGGATTCAGAGGGGAGAGAGTGATACCACTCGAGTGCCTCCCCCCGTAAGGAAAATGGAAAAAGTTTAAGCTTGATGGCGTCCTCACTTACACCTTGGATACGGGTAGTACCGCATATTTGCAAGAATGTGTGTAAGTGAGTGTGGGGGTTTTCAGATGGGAAACCATGGAAAATTGATGCATGCTGCATCATCTGTATAAGTCCGGGTTTAAGCTCGAAGTTTGGAGCAGTAATGGTAGGCATGACGATAGCCGGGTTGATGGTGACTGTGCCGGGCATGGCATAGTCGGCCAACGTCCGTCTATCTTCCGCTGCCATTATTACTATTCTTTCGATTTCTCCTGAAAGATATTGCTCAAATTCTTGATCTAGAGCGTTTCCTTCGTCGAAACGAAGTCTCCGCCTATTGGGTCGGACTATGGTCCGCTCGGGGTCGGGGAATAGATTAGTGGTCCCTTATGACTACGAGTTTGCATAAACCGAACACCAAGTCAAGGTGTTGAGCAAGAAAGGATAGAAAGTGACGAAAGGACAGATCAGACAGAGGGAAAGGATAACTAAACCTAGAGGAATCAAAAACTACGAAACTTAACTACGAAAAATTTAAAAACAGAAAAACAGGAAACACTAAAAACGTGTTGAAATCTTCTGAGCCCAAAATGGAAGGGAAAACAGTGGATTTTGACCTCGAAAACGGTGTCGGACGGCCTCTGGCCGTCTGCCACGTCGTCGGCGTCGGAACGAGCTTTCCGAATTGGGGTCCTGCGCGCCAATCCGACACTCGAGCCGAAAGTTATGGCCAAAATACTATCAAGTGCTAAAACGGACCCTTTTATCCTAAAATTTGATCGTGAAAGGTGTGGAGTCAGATGATTCAACCTAAGAAACCTACCTACGACACTTACCTACGAAAAACAGAAAACCTAATTGAAATAAAGATAAAAAACGATGGCAGACAGGACAGACGGGCGTCCAATTAACTGGACGTTCGTCTGACTAGTTTTCAGAATGGACGGGCGTTCAAAATATGAACGCTCGTCCGTTTTTTTTTTTTCGAACTCCTTTGGACGGGCGTCCGTAGGGTATGAACGCTCGTCCGACTAGAGCAAGAAGAACGGACGGGCGTCTAGTACAACGGACGCTCGTCCAACGGCGAAAACGATTAGAAAACGAGTACAAACACGGAAAAACGAGTCTAGACTAGAAGCAAAAAATTTTATATTAACTACTCACAGAAATACAAATAAAACGACAGATAAACGAACAAAAACAACTAAACTACTAACAACAAACAGAGACTGAAAAGATCTAACCTAAAAACAAGAATTTAAAACAAACTAAAAACAAAAAAACAAAAACAAAAACTAGGCAACCGTCCGGTTCCCCGGCAACGGCGCCAAAAACTTGTCCCGGATTTTATCAATACAAAACAACAAGTAATAAACCGGCATTAGCCTCCATACTACGATCCTTGCACTTGAGGTTAACCGGTTTATTACTTGTTGTTTTGTATTGATAAAATCCGGGACACCGCTTCCTCACCAACCCCATTTATCTTCACTGTTTTGCATACCTCAAGAAAATTATTGATGAAGGCGTTCGGATCATCCGTCGCTTTTCCTTCAAATTGAGCATTATCCCCAAGTAAATGCCAAACATGTTGCCTTATCTCCAAGTTATTAGCCGCAACGGCCGGTACTCGAATAGGACTATGACCCGTGGTAGCCATCGGTGTCACATAATCTCTACAAAGCCTCACCGGTCGATTTCCCGCTTGGTTTACTTGAGCTTGAGGTGCATATGGTTGAGGGTTCACTATGGGATTTGGTTGAGGATTAGCTTGAGGGATAAATTGTTGAGCATAAGGATTGGCCACTTGAGGGAATTGGTTCATCATAGGGTTCATCATGGGATTCATCATAGGATTGAATTGGGCCATTTGCATCATCATTTGTTGATATTGTTGAAGGAATTGGGGGTCCATTTGTGGAGGTTGTTGTGTTTGAGGGATTTGTGGAGTTTGGAGAGGGATATTGGTCCTTTGTTGAAAGTGATTTGTCAATGAGGGACTACGCACAATATTCCCTTCTCTAGGTAGAGGTTCCATCCTTGGGGAGGGTGAATTGGATGGTTGACCTTGATATTGAGTAGTATCCCTTTCCTCAAAAGGATTCACACTTCTTTCACGTTCCATACCTCGGTCAAATTCAAGATCTTCATTCCCCGTAGCCATACTAGAAGTCTCGGAACTAAAACTCTCACTTTCCAACTCTTGAGTAACTTCTTCAACTTGAACCGCCCTGTTTCGCAAGGCGTTTCGGTGTCTAGCCAAAGCCTCAATCTCGGGAATATATGGAAGTAATGGTTCCTTTGAGCTTCGGGTCATACACTACAAGAAATAAACAACACAAAAACAGTAAAATAAAAACAACCTAAGCCTAAATCTTCAAAAGACTTAAAAGATATCGATTAATTCCCCGGCAACGGCGCCAGAAAACTTGATGACCAAAATAGTGAACGACCAACCTTAACCGGCAGAGTACCGGGTCGGAAGCACTATAGAGGTGAGCAAGGTCGTATCCCACGAGGAATCAATCGAGTATCAAAGCCGTTTTTGGACTTAGTTTAGGTCAATCACGAAGTTTTAAGTTCAATTACACTAAAACGAAATATAAACTAAGGATACTAAAGAGAGAAAGAAACATAGCCAAATCATGATCCAACCGAATACTCTCACCCCTCTATTTGACTATCTCGGGAACGAGCTTTACCAACCAACCATCCTAAAACTTATATTGACTCATTCATGGATGCAAACTCCTAAGCTAGTGTACGACGCCGTACAACAATCGAACACCCTTTGCCCGGTTCAACAGTCCGCCTTTAAGAATTTAATTGACCGAAACAAGATTAACGCACTAGAGTTGCCCGATTTCACAACCGATTTAACCTCACTCCCTAATCAATCTAAACAACTCAGTTGATTATAAAGAATTATCTTAAAACCCCTTTTCCCACACCCCTTCGCAACATACATTTATAAAAGTGGTGTGTGAGTTCATGAACTAGATGATCAAGCTAATTCAAGCATTAAGAACAAGTTTTAAGACATGAATTCGTCAATATAACAACAATTAAACACTACCCATTCCCAATTTCATCAATTAGAGGGTGATTTCTTCAATTTTCACATAATTTGGCTATGAAAAGTTTAGCTAATCATAATAAAACAAGAAATAACAATCAAAAAGAGAATCACAGCCATAAAACAAGAAAGGGAACTAAATTAATTACCAAAATTGTGGAGAATCGGAGTTACATCAAGCTTTTTCAACACCCATGTCAATTGGTGAAGAAGAAGACCCAAAATCAGAAAATCCAAGAGTAGAGAAGAAAATTTTGCTAAAATCTAAGCTAGATTGTGTTTAATTTAAGTAAAAGATGATGAAAGAGTGAATCTAGGGAAGAAGAATGGGAGAAATCGACCTCAAGGGGAAAAACGTAAGGTATGAAAGTGAAAAAGTATGTCTAGAATGGCTAAAAATCTGTGCAACCCGTATTTATATTTTCCAGAAAAATGCAGGAAAAGTCATTTTGGCGCGCCCCAAAGTCTTTGGCGCGCCCCAAAACTGCTTCAGTGACTCTGGTAACTCTCTGTTTCACTTTGGCGCGCCCCAACATCTTTGGCGTGCCCCAGACTTGTTCAGTGACTTAATGTGCATTCTGCTCCAACTTTGGCGTGCCCCAACATCTTTGGCGTGCGCCAAACTCCTCCAGACTCCAAATTCTTCACTTTTCTCTATTTTCTTCTATCTCCAACCATTGGTTTCATCTTTATATGCTCCACGCCTTGTCTCCCGGGCTTACGAGCACCTACATCCTGCGTCACAACATCTAACACAAACCGAGCATAATTCCACAAGATAGATAGGGCTCGAAAAGGGCCAAAAACATCGTAAAATGCCGAGGTTTTCCATCTATATGACGGTTTACCCCATGGTGGACGTGTAATGCGATTTTGCCCTAAATAAGGTCTAAAACTACCCGGAATGAACCGAAAGTGCCGTAAAAGGGAGTTGAAACATGCACCGGAGAATAGTAAGGTTGAATCTCATCAGTGTTCTTAAACGGATAAACAGGTGTTCAACCGTATTTTAATTATGTTATTATTGGTTTATTTATTTATCTTCTTTTCGTTCGATATAGTTTTTTGTGTGCATATATGTAATTGTTTTCTTTTGGTTAGTAGATGGCGAAGATCTTTTCAGGAAAAAAAAAAAAAAAAAAAAAAAAGAACAGCAATCGAGGGTTATAAAAATTAAAAAAAGGAGGAAGGTTACTTTAACATATATTCATGCATATACTTATGTAGATGCTTTCGAAAGGTTATTAAGAAAAGGGAACGGTTTTGTTTGAACAATATGTAAACAAGATAAACTTGAAGAATAAGAAAAACTATGAGTTTCTTCAAAGCAAATATAATAAACTATTAATGCTGCACGCTGTCGTGGAAGAAAAATAAAATTTAATACATATTTAATATATAGTTGTTTAGTGTTATTATGTTGTGTTATTCTCTCTTTCGATAAAATATAAATATGATTGGTAGACGATGGATTTAGTGACTAGTGTTATTTTGATACTTAGCTTGAATTGTAGTTTTGTTAATGATCTTAAATAAGATTAAATAAACATGAACAAACCCCGATTGAGTTTCTGATGCGTTTGGTTCCGGCACCGGACGTACTCTTAAAGGAAGTTGAAGTTCGGGACCATCGGAAGAGCAGGAAAGGGCTTGTGCTTTGATGAACTAGAGTTCGTCAATGTCTGTGTAATTGCTAGGCCTTGTCCGTGTCTAGAGGTCTAGGAAAGAGAGTTGAGTTTGCGAGGGAGCTTACTTGAAAACACTTAGGTGGCTAGTTAATAACCAGTAGTAATTACATACTTGCATAGTAATAAGATTAAACATCATGTCATCCTTGGTAAGGCACAAGACTATATCGCAATGTGTTGGCCTTCGGATAGAACGAGTAAACTTGCTGGCCTTTCTAGAGGCACCAGGAGTAGAGGGTACTCGTTGTGGATAACTCTGCTGGCCCAAGGGCACCAGGATTAGAGGGACTTCACAGGTGAATAACTTTGCTGGCCATTAGAGGGCACCAGGAGCAGAGGGACTTTACAATTGAATAACTCCGTAGGTTCATAAGACCCCAAGTACGGAGGGACTTCGCCGAACACGTATACTATCGGGACTAGCCCGTGGCTATTAGTGTGATACACCAATAGGTTGCACCCAGATGTCTCATGGTGGGCAGCACCATGCGTAGTGTCCTTGAATGCAGATGTAACAAAGATGAGCTAAGTTAGAAACAGTTAGTCATGACATGTCGATGGGCATGGAGTGAACCCTAGATTGAGTCGGTCTCATAAAGGTAATTAAAATAATAAACTTGTTAAAGATGCCTTAATTAAATTGCAGCTTCTACTTCTTACTTTGTACATTGTACTTACCTCAAATGCATGTTTATTTATGTGTTTGGGGGAGAGAAGATGAACATGTAGATCCGGAGTTCGAGGCAGACTTTGATGACGACGTTTAAAGCCGCCGAAGTTGAAGACTTTAATTATTTATGTTTTATTTATTCTTTAGACTCGAAGTTTCGTTTGGGAACTTGTAATGACTTTCTAGTTTTTCTCTTTTGGAGTTTATTGTACGTTTTGGGTTTTCGTTGGTTTCTTTTCCCAAATGTAATAGATGTTACATTTCTATCTTTAGTATGTTAATTTCTACTCTTGGTAGCATTTACGATGAATTGCCGAGTCTTTTTAGCTTCCGTTTGCTTTTATTTGATACGAAAACGTAGAGGCTTACGTGTAATATAAGATTTATTTAATATTATACGTGCCGAGCGTTTCGTTTCCGGATAAGGACTCGGTATTCGGGAGCGGGGCGTTACACATAACAAAAGAATATCATTAAATAATATTCATTTAGTTAATAAATATCACAAAGAGAGTATGAGATTCATGCTCACTATTTGCAAAAACATTGAACTTAATAGAGTTCAATGGAAACAAAACAAGAAATCAAAAAATGGAGAAAACCGGGAAAAATGGAGAAGAAGAACTTCAGAATTTTCATTCAATAATGTTTTCAATTGATGATGATACATTCTAATCCTTAGCTATATATATACATAAGAGCTGTTAATTGCAGTTACAAACTCTAGAATCTGTTATAACTAATTAACTGCTTATAACTGTCTTCCTACTTGAGTGTTCGACCTATTGTCTCTATGGAAACTCATCCTTCTACTTGTGTTCTTCTGCATTGTTCATGTTGCAATAGTATATCACCAACACCCCCTCAAGATGGACTAGGGAAGGCTTCTACTTGTGTTCTTCTGCTTGTGTACATGTTGCTGTAATGTAGATTTGATAAGGGGTATATTTCTGCAATAAATGATGAAACAATGGCTTTATAAGAAGATCAGCCTGTTGATTGTGAGTCTTGACTGGAAGAAGCTTCACTAGACCAGATTGGACTTTTTCTCTAGTGACATGATAATCAATTTCTATATGTTTAGTCCTCTCATGAAAAACAGGGTTTGTGCAATCTGAATAGCACTTTGACCGTCACAGAACATGGATATGGGTAGTTGTACGTGTTTTCCTAGATCATTTAGAATATAGACCATCCACTGTAATTCACAAACCCTCAATGCCATAGCTCTATACTCAGCTTCTGCTGAACTCCTGGATATTGTGGCTTGCTTTTTTGACTTCCAAGATACTAAGGAAGATCCTAGAAACATGCAGTGACCAGTGATGGATTTCCTAGTCTCATGACACCCTCCCCAGTATGAATCAGTAAAAGCAATAAGTACTAGTTGGTTGTCTGAAGGGAAGAACAATCATTGGGCTAGTGCTAGTTTGATATACCTTAAACCCCTATAAGCAGCTTGTAGATGATTGATTGTAGGGGCATCAAGAAATTGACTTAATTGATGCACTGCATAAGATAAGTCTTGTCCGAAAACTGTTAAGTACAAGAACTTGCCTATGAGACTTCTATATTGTGTCTTATCATGAAGGAGTTCAGAATCACCATGTTGGAGATGTTCTTTTGATTGCATTGGTGAATGAACAGGTTTGCAACCACTGAATCCAAATTCTTCAAGAAGATTAAGTGCATATTTCCTTTGACAGGCTGAGATTCCTTTTGTTGATCTTGCCACCTATAATCCTAGGAAATATCTTAAAGGTCCAAGGTCCTTAATTTGGAACAAATCATGTAAATATGTCTGAAGTTATGTGATTAAAGACATGTCATTGCTTGCTAGAACAATGCCATCCACATATACCAAGGCTGCAATGTATGATTGGCCTACTGACTTGGTAAATAGACTGTAGTCATGCTTAGACTGAGTGTAGCCAAGAGTTATCAGTGCTAATGTCAGTTTTGCATTCCACTGGCTACTAGCCTGTTTAAGGCCATACTGAGACTTAGTGAGCCTGCACACCTGGCCTTTCTTTGTCTAAAATCCTGGTGGGGGAGTCATGTATACTTCTTCTGCTGAATCACCATGTAGGAAAGCATTATTTACATCTATTTCATGAAGAAGAAGGTTTTTGGCAGCAGCAACAACAAGTAGCATTCTTATGGTATTCATCTTGGCAACGGGGGAGAAAGTTTCCTCATAATCAATGCCAAAGGTTTGTGTGTAACCCTTAGCCACTAACCTTGATTTATATCTTTGTATTGATCCATCTAGATTGTGTTTAATCTTTTATACCCATTTACAGCCTATTGGCTTTTTTCATGGTGGAAGATCAACTACCTCCCATGTTTTTGTCTTGACTAGGGCATCTATTTTTTTCTGCATAGCCTCCTGCCATTCTTTGTGAACAACAACCTGATTGTAAGTTGATGGTTCTTTAAATTTATCAACATTCATGACATAAGATCTGTAGGAATCAGACATATTGGTATATTCAACAGCAGATTCTAAAGGGTAAGGTGTAATTTGAGACACTTGATGCAAACGTAATCCTGCAATTTTGCAGGTTGTTTGATCTGTCTACTAGATCTTCTTGTGTTGTGTGTAGGAATGTGTAACTGAGCAGATGAAATATTAGATGTAGTAGAATGAGGAGAAACATCAAAACGTGAAACATCATATCTAGCAACATCTGGTGTGATGCCAGAAGTTGAAGTAGTACTAGGAAACTCCTTTGTAGGATGTGAAAAAGAAGGGACGGGAAGAGATACATTATTAAAATTCTGATGTTTCTTAGCATATAGAAATAGTAACTCATGAAAAACAACAATTCTGGAAATAAAAACTTCATGTGTCTGAATATCCAGAAGGGTATAGCCTTTTGTGTTAGCTGGTTGTCCCATATAAACACATTTCTTGGCCCTTGCATCAAACTTAGATCTACCATGAGGTAAAGTGGAGGCAAATGTTAAACAACCAAAAACTTTCAGATTAGAATAATCAGGTGCCTTGTGATATAGGATCTGGTATGAAGATTTTTGTTTGAGTGTAGGTGTAGCAAGTAAATTAATAAGATAGACAGCATAAAGTACACAATAACCCCATAAACTTAAGGATAAATTAGTCTGAAATTTTAAGGCTCTTGCCACATTTAAGATGTGTTGGTGTTTCCTTTCTACAATGCCATTTTGTTGTGGTGTATCCACACAACTTGTATGATGTATGATACCTTTCTCACTATAAAACTATGTGTAATAAAACTCCTGGAGATTATCAGACCTAAGTATCTTAATGGATTTCCCAAACTGATTTAAAACAAAATTATAAAAAAAAAACAATAAATGGTCCCAATTCAGCTTTTGACTTAAGTAAAAATATCCAAGTATATCTATTATGATCATCAACAATAGTAAGAAAGTAAGATTGTCCATGGATGTTGTCTAAATGGACCCCAAATATCCATGTGTACTAAATCATACACAAAAGAAGCATTAGAATCATTCAAGACAGATGGAGGTTTCTTCTGTTTAGCTAAAGGACAAACATAGGATATAGATTGAATCTGAATGTCATTACAAGTATCATGCAACAAATGAAATATATGATCAGATGAGTGGCCTAGCCTATAGTGCCACAACATATCTACATCTATCTTATCAATAGAACATTGAGAAGTACAAGGAACCAAACTATATTGTGACTATTGTTTAGAATGAAGAATGTGTAGACCCTTGTTCTTTTTAGCTGAACCAATCATCTGTCCATTGAGCTTGTCCTATATGAAACAAGTATCAGCAGCAAAAACAACTTGCAATTGAGTGTTATGGGTTAGTTTATTAAGAGAAATGATATTGTACTGAAATTTAGGAACACATAACACTTGAGACGAAACCAAGTGATCATGACTTTGCCTATAAAAGTAATATGTACTAGCTCACCATTTGGAAGAGAAACAATGGCACCACAGACCTTATCCTTTGAGAAAAATAGTCTATGATGAAAATTGATATGGTCTGTACTCTTGAATCTACAACCCAATGTGTAATGTTACCAGAAGACATACCTTGCACCTCATTGGGATCTGTGTGGAAATTGGCAGAAAGAGTTGTGACTTGATTAACTGCATGATTGCCAAGGTCTGGAGCTCTATTTGTGTCAAGCATATTCATTAGCTGTGAAACTTGGTTATGCAGTTGAGCTAATTGATTTTGATTGACATCTGGTATTGTTATAATATAACTTGATGGCTCTGGATCATACCGTTCGGTAACACTATCTGAATCTTGCCGTACCATATTAACCGTAGATCTAGGCTTAAAACCTGGTGGATAACCATGCTTTTTATAACACTTGTCCATTGTATGGCCATCAAAACAACAATAGGAACATTGAACTTTCTTAGTATTGCCTTGTTGATTTTGAGAATATGGAGCAGACCTCCTATTTTGATTGGCACCCTACCCTTGATTTCAGAACCTAGATTGAGACTGCCGATGCATCTGGTTCTGGGCTCTAGTCATTAAGGCAATAGCCTCTGAATTCTGAGGATTCCCCAGTGCATAATCTGCATGCCTCTCAAATTTAATAGTCATGGCAAATTCCTGCTTCAATCTAGGAAAATGGGTTAACAAGAAAACTTGAGATCTGACAGGGGCAAAACTATCATTGAGCCCTTTTCATGAACCTAATCACATGATCGGCCTCAATATATGCAAGCACCTTAGAACTGATATTGCAAACACAAGGTTTGCCACACTCACAACCTGGGATTGGCTTCAAGATTTCAATCTCATCCTATTTAGCCTTTAATTTGGTAAAATAGCTAGTGACATAGATGGACCCCTGCTTGATCATATTTACTTCTTCAACAAGATTAGAAACCCTAAAATAATCCACATTGAAAAACCTATCTTGCATATCCATCCAAACATCTCTTGCAGTTTTGAGCCACATAACACTTTGAGCAATATCAAGAATGACAGATATCAAGATCCAAGTAAGCACAGTAGTATTACATTGGCTCTCAATTCTATACAACTCATCATTGACATCAGGTTTAACTATAATTCCATCAATAAAACCCAGTTTGTTTTTGGTTCCTAGCATCATAGACATAGATCTAGCCCAAGAGTGATAATTGTTCCCTTCAAGAGGTGGAGAAACTAAAGCAATGGAAGGATTTTCACTAGGATGTAAATAAAACTGACTAGAAGTACGTATCACGATCCCAGTACCTTCAATTCCCGTACCATGAGCTCTTTGGTTTGCAATAGGGTGACTGGAAGCCATAACAACAAGTAGGAACGAAGCGAGAAACAGAATCAACAATTGAACTTCAAAGAACACAACAGAACTCTCTCATGGTTCTATAATACAATTGCAATCCTCTCAAGAATCACAAAAAAGCAATCAACGCATGAAGAAACATTGAACTTAATAGAGTTCAATTGAAACAAAACAAGAATTCAAAAAATTGAGAAAAGTGAGAAAAATGGGGAAAAGAACTTCAGAGTTTTCATTCAATAATGTTTTCAGTTGATGATTGATGCTGCCAGAAAATGGACCTGACTACGTGGCACCTTTTCAGTGGCTCAACACTAGGTAGGGAGAGAGAAACGACGCCGAGTGACCCAGTCTAGCTAGTCACTCCATCTCTCCCGGATCGACCGTACCTAGCACCGGCCTCCAATCCTCGAGACCAGGTCCGGATTCAGCCCCGACATGTGCGAGTCAGCCAACCTTGTACTCTAACCTACCTTTGACCAACCTTATCGGTTGGGCTAAGTCCCTCTCAGACCTATTACTCTGCGCACAAAACTCCGAGCTCGGGACATCCCGGCTTTTCTCCCCGACCTCTGTAGGTCGGTTCAACCAGTCCGGCTCGGGCTACCTAAGTCGGCCAGAGTCAGTCCTTAATCGTATTCCCCACGTTTATGATAAACAGATAACTACGAAAGAATCCTGAGCCATAAATGCTCCAATCTCTATCACTTAATACAAATATTCGAATACCATAATTATCTCCTACAATCAAGGAGATCAAATAATCCTTATCTTTTCCTTAGGGAACACGGAGTCCAAGCCCAACAAGGACAAATCCCACGCCGCCTTAAGGCATAACTCTTCTCTATATAAACCATCCCTAAGGAACTACGAAGACTTGATTCCAATACACACATTGGATACGTAGGCAGCTTGAGAAACATCTCAAGTGCAGTCTAAAACATCCCAAATCTCCCCTCTCTTCCATCGTTTTATGCATTCTTGGAGCCTCCTTAGGTTACCACCAAGGGAAAGAGCCTATAGGATTACCCCGACAATTTTTGGATCGTCAATTGACGCTAGAAGGAGGGTCTCTTTGCTTGATAATCCCAAGAAAAACTCCAGAATCCAACAGAAAAAAAAATGTAGTCAGATCCACGGCCAATTTCCAGATATTGAGCCGTCAAAATATGATTTCCACCGTTCATATTAAAGACGACGGTGTGAGGAACACGTTCTCTAAATTTCATGACGATCAGAGTCCGTTTCAATGCCCGATCGTTGCCATAAAGTTGCAGCTGCTGCTGAATCGCCCTAAAATGCAGCAATCACATCGGCGGCCAATTTCCGGAGATTGAGCCCTCAAAACAGAGTTTTCACCGTTCATATTGAAGAATTAGGTGGAAGGAACAATACCTCCAAATTACATGCCGACCGGAGTTCTTTTCGATGCCCGATCGTCGTTGCAAAGTTGATGCTATATCATCAAAACGCAACAGATAGACCTAAGGCCAGCAGTCAGATCTACGCCCAATTTCCAGAGATTGAGCCGTTGAAATTTTTTTCCCACCAATCAGATCGAAGAATAAAAAGGGACCAACATGCCCTCTAAATTTTGTACCGATCGGAGTCCGTTTCGATGGCCGATCGTTCCCAGAAAATCGCTGATGCTGCTGTATCACCAAAAAACGCAGCAGTCAGATCTACGGCCAACTCCCAAAAATTGAGCCGTTGAAAAAAGAGTTTCACCGTTCATATGGAAGAAGAAGAAGAAGAAGGTGCGAACGAGCCCTCCAAGTTTCATGTCGATCGGAGTCTGGTTCGATGCCCGATCGTCGCCCAATATTTGCTGCAATAACACCAAAGTAAGCTGCAAGTTTTCTTCCTTACTCTTCATGATCCAAGCCGAGCTCCGGCAGCTCTCCATGATCCGAGGCCAACGATGTTCTACCAACATCAATCAAAATACTCAGCCTGTGAATCGGCTAAATCAGGGAAGCTTTCTTCACCTTTTGCAACTACAGTACTTTATTTGACTTTAATTTAATTCGAAGTTTGCTACCTAAATAACTGATGCTTATGAATGGTTGAGCCGAATTAAAGTCTGAAAGAGCTTTCAAATTGGGCATTTAATAGCTGATTCACCTGTCTGCGATCCATTCATATCTAAATTCCTGTGCAAATATATTTTATATACATGCTTGATAAACTCTACCATATGCTCTAAATCTGAGTCTCGAAACCTTTGTTTATCGAGTTGCTCCATGTCTCTACAAATATTCATATGCCCATGGTCAAAGTTGCCTCATGTTTCTGTAAAAGTATTCTGTTTATGATCACTAGTTTATTTTACATCTAAATTAAAGTGTTTACTGCATATTCTAGTACTTGCTTTGGAAAATCCAATTTTATACATTATACCGCAAGTTGGGGTATTCTATGCAGATATATGTATGTTCAGTATATTATATCCATCTCAATATGTACTTGATTTATGTATTAATATATGTCAATGATTCTTATGACACAAACTTATGCATGTATTATGTCTCTATATTGCTTGCTTAATAAAAAAACACATATATGTGTACTACATGCTATTTAGCAGGCGAAGATCTTCAAGCGTACACACATTCCAAGGAGAGTTAAAGGATCTGAATATATATATATATATATATATATATATACGTTTTATTCTTCAACACCGGCGGTTCTGTGAGGAATCCATGGATAACGCACACTCGAGTATCATCAGAGACATTTCTATGATCATGTCCTACAAGGCTAAGAAATTTATATTGTAACCGAAAACGCTCTTGTCAATGGCCGGATATGAGGTCGCCAGATTTGGGCTCGCCAAATACGAGCTCTCAAACTTTTCAGATACAAGCTCTTACCAGGTTTTTCTACAACTTAAGTGATCGAACTATCTTATTCTTGGAACTCGCCTTCGGGCGAGCCTTCTATAAGACCGACTTCGCCCGGCACCGACGATTACACCAATAAGCAAACGGTATGTTAATTTACTATTATTTTTCACTACGCATGTTTTTATTGATTTTACAGGACAAACACATGTGCAACTCTTTCACGCGAGAAGTCAGCACTAGCCTGGCCCCGCTCGCCGTGTTTTAAAACGAGACGTCGCACTAGCCCGGCCCCCGCTCATTCTTAAAACTTACACGCGAGAAGTCAGTCAAACCTGGCCTTGCTCGCCGTACTTTCAAACAAGAAGTCAGCACTAGCCTGGCCCTGCTCGTCCTTAAAACTCTCGCGCGAGAAATCAGTTGGTCTTAAGGTCAATTTTGCTTAGCCATGTTTACTATAAGTTGATATAAGATTAAGGTTACACTGGCCAACGCAGGTTTAGTACTTAGTTTATTGTTGCCCGAATAGAACTCGGCCTTATATATAAGCAAATATGCAATCTGAACCTTCAGAGTTGCACACAAGGCAGCAAGCCCCTTAAAGAATCTTATACAGTTTGATACAATTAAAACCCGAGCATTGAGCTCGGCATAGTACATAATTCAAACATGTATGCCATCCACCGGTCAGAGTCGGTGCATGGCATACAGGGGGCCTACCCCTCCAACATTGACTAACAAAAACAAACCTGTCAATAATAATAACTCAGAAAAATTAGGGCAATTTTCACTTATTCGCCCCTGATCAACATAATTTTATCCGTCTAAGCTAACTTTGTAATAAAGACGACCAGACTTTGTCCTGCTCATCGTAATATGAAGCTAATCTGAAGAGATAGATTCCTGAGCCCACAAATAGAGCTCGGCCCTACGTACAAAAATAAGTGTGCATTCTGAAAACTTCAGAATGGCATACTGAGTGTAAATAAAAAACTTAAGTCTACGCGAGCCGAACGCACGCGTCAGGCTCAGCAAACGAAGAGTCAAAACAAGACTTATCAGTCAACAACAAACGAAAATACATAAATTCCTTGGATGGAATCACAACCTGATGTTATTCGCCTAGGTTGGTTTACACTAAGCACGATCAGATTCAGTCCCGCTCGATGCAGAACTATACCTAATCTGATTTGTGAAATTTATCCTGAAACTTCAGAAGGGTATGCCTGATGCCAGTAATCAACTTGGATATGTGCGAACCGAACCCCCATGGCAATAGATGGAGTACTGGAGGGCTCACCCCTCCAGCAGTATAAACAATACAACAAAACAAAACAAAACTTAGCAAAGCTCATGAACACATAAGAGCACATAACTTTACAAAATTACCCGAGCTTGCGTATAGAGATCGGTCTCATATGCAAACGTAAGCGTGCAATATTTAAATCAGACCTGCACGTCGGGCAGGACGCCCCTTAACGCATTTTAATTTGGTACAAATTAATCCGAGCGTGAAGCTCGGCGGATATACAGTCTAAACAAGTGTGCCATCCAAAAGTCAAGACTAATAAATGGCATACTGGGGGGCATACCCTCTCCGACAATATAACAAAAACAAAACAAAACTTAACAAAGTTCAACAAACAAGAACGAACGCATAAAACTCAAAAAACAAAGTATGGAGAGACAGTAACTTGCATTGTTGTGCCCAGACTAGAATGGTCCGACCATTCGCCCTACTCCTCTTCAGGTCGGCCATTGTTTGGGACAACTTTACTGGTCGAACGGCCAGGTTCGATCCCGACCTCTTAAGGTCGGCCAACACTTGTGCTTTACTCAACCCATAAACTAAACTCAAAAAACAAACAAAATTCGGAAGGTCGTCCAGCTTGTAATAAACCTTCTTAAGAAGGTCATCCAACACACGAGAAGGATATTGAATCCTCGCCTCGTCCACTCCCTGTGTATACCCATGGTTTAAGACGGGGATCAGTAGCACATTCAAGGCCTCGGCGAAATCCGCCGAAACCTTATACTCCTGGATAGCCTTGGCGCACCGAACTGGAATCATGGCCTCCAGTTCGGTCATCCTTGCTTGAAGGTCGGCAACCCCCTTCTCCTTCATCTTCTTCTCCTCAGCAAGCTCGCTTGCCAAGGACTTCAACTCACCCTCTTGAGCTATGAGTTGAGCTCGCAAAGCCTTCATCTCCGTATCCCTGAGCGAGGAAATAACATCTTTAATTTCCACTCTTGCCTTAGTTCCTCACCCGCTTGCCGTAGACCCGGCTCGTCGGGATAAAGATACTTCACCAGCTCATACAACTTTGTTTGGAGCTCGGACCCGGCCTGCTCCATACCCTTTGTCTCCGTACCCAACTGGTCCGACACGGACTTTGACTCCGCCTCTTTGACCAAACACTGATCCTGGAAAGCCTTTATCTCCATTTCTTGCAATCTTCTTCTTGTTGACGTTAGACTCCTCAGAGGCTTTACCCAACCTTCGGGAAACCTCCTAACCAACTAAGGTCCCCTACATAAGCAAAAATAAAAAGGATAAATCCTAAGTCTGCAAGATAGACTCAAACTGAGCTTCGTAAGACAAACTCAGCGAAGTTTGTCGGACAAAGCTCATTAGGTCCCCAAGTCGGACTCGACCAAAGTCCACGGGTCGGACTCACTTCAACTCCGCAGATCGGACTCAATGAGTTGGTAAACTGATCTCTTTAAGTCTACAAGTCGGACTTAACTGAATTCGGTGTCTGTCAGACAAACTCGAGCAAAAACATGACAAAACCTTTAGTATGCCATCCAAAACTACAAGTTAATGCATGGCATACTAAAGGTGATACCTCTACCATTATCAAGTACTTAAAGAAGTGCTCGGAATAAAGTTAAGGCTGAAAACTTAACGAAATACTCATTCTGTTGTCAAACTATACGGATTACAATTTCATTTGAAATAGAATTTCAAAGCAAAAAACTACAAGTCCACAAGCCTTCTGACCTAAGAACCGGGGGCTAGACTCCACGGTGGCTCGGAAGAAACAAGATCCGAAGTAAGAACAGCCGCAGCACGGCAGGAGTACTAGGACACAGTCCACTCCCTCCGGAAGTCCTTCAGAGGGTTGTCATAAACCGCATCCTCACCCAGGCTTATAGAGAGCCTTACTAAGTTGTCCACGACAAAGTCGGCGACCTGACCCTTGGGATCATCCACGCCTAAAGAATATCCGTTGCTCAGGACCGGCGTAAGCAACAGCTTAAATGCCTGAGTAAACTCCTCCGAAGCCTCATATTCATGGATGGCCTTAGCAACCTGAGCTAGAATAGTAGCTTCCAGCTCGACCTTCCCAGCAAACTTCTCTTATGACTTAAGCTCAGCCTCCAGAGCCTGAAATCGCTTCTGGAGGGCCTTAATCTCCTTATCTTTGGATTCAACAGAGCCTGGTCTGCCGCAAGTCGGAACCCCTCTGCCTTATCCATCCCCAAAGTGTAGACATGGTTAGACCGACCTTGCCTCAGGTCGGCAATATTCTTTAAATCTCTAGTAAACTTTCCCAGCCCGAGGAAAGCGTCCTGGCCGATCCAGGTTCCCTGCAAGTAAGAAACTCTATCAAAGTATAACACTCGTGTAAGAAAAGCAAGCTTGCGTATTCCATGGCCTTGAAGCCAACGTCAGCTAGCTTCACATCAGCCATCCCAAAGATCGGCTCCTGCTCCATAGTTCAAACTCAATAAAGTTTGTAGGATAGGCAATCTGAGCTTTGCATCCCCGACTCCACCTTCACACCGTATTTAAAGCTCGCCCCCGAGCGAATCTTCTCAAAATTGTGTCCTTACGCTCTCAAGTCTGACGTGCTTAAAACCGGTTGCTATCTAAGCACAACGCCGGTGCACTACGCTATCTCAGTAGATCGCTCTGCAGTAGTCACCTCAACAAACGATTTATCAAGACGTTGAAACCTTACATCATGACTCTCGAGTACAGGGAACACTGATGTATCGAATCGGTCTGAGTCCCTACGTTCCGGAAAAAAGTCCCATGGACCCGAACTGGGCCCATGCGTAAACATAGAAATAGATATGCCCCTCAGCCTAGCCAGTCCTCCTCTTAATAGGCCGGACCAAGCCAAGCACGATCACGACCTAGCACCGAGTCTGGCTAGTCACTCCATCTCTCCCGGATCGACCGTACCTAGCACCGACCTCCAATCCTCGAGACCAGGTCCGGATTCAGCCCCGACCTATGCGGGTCAGCCAACCTTGTACTCTAACCTACCTTTGACCAACCTTATCGGTTGGGCTAAGTCCCTCTCAGACCTATTACTCAGCGCACAAAACTCCGAGCTTGGGACATCCTGGCTTTTCTCCCCGACCTCTGTAGGTCGGTTCAACCAGTCCGGGTCGGGCTACCTAAGTCGGCCAGAGTCAGTCCCTAATCGTATTCCCCACGTTTTTGATAAACAGATAACTACGAAAGAATCCTTAGCCATAAATGCTCCAATCTCTATCACTTAATACAAATATTCGAATACCATAATTATCTCCTACAATCATGGAGATCAAATAATCCTTATCTTTTCCTTAGGGAACACGGAATCCAAGCCCAACAAGGACAAATCCCACGCCGCCTTAAGGGATAACTCTTCTCTATATAAACCATCCCTAAGGAACTACGAAGACTTGATTCCAATACACACATTGGATACGTAGGCAGCTTGAGAAACAACATCTCAAGTGCAGTCTAAAACATCCCAAATCTCCCCCTCTCTTCCATCGTTTTCTGCATTCTTGGAGCCTCCTTAGGTTATCACCAAGGGAATGAGCCTAGAGGATTACCCCGACGATTTTTAGATCATCAATGATGATACATTCTAATCCTCAGCTATATATATACATAAGAGCTGTTAATTGCAGTTACAAACTTCCAGAATATGTTATAACTACTTAACTGCTCCTAACCGTCTTCCTACTTGAGTGTTCGACCTATTGTCTCTACGGGAACTTATCCTTCTACTTGTGTTCTTCTGCATTGTTCAAGTTGCAACAGTATATCACCAACACTATTGATCATTATATGGCTCATATCAATCGATATATTTTCTGTAATGAATAAGAATATAAGATGTTGAAACACTTGTTTTTTTGACCATTAAATAGAGGCGATGACTTAGTGTATTATAATCACATTGTCTTTATCCTCATTAAATCAATTTTCAATTTTTCAATCTTGTCTCTACTATAAAGTGTTATAGTGATTAATTGTAACGCCCCGCTCCCGGATACCGAGCCCTTATCCGGAAGAGAACGTTCGGCGCGTATAACATTAAATAAATCCAATATTATACGCCACCTCTACGTCGTCGTATCAAAATTAAAGCAACGAAGCCCAAAAGGCTCGGGTAAAAACTCATAAATGCTACTAGAATAGAATACCAACCGACTATAGCCGAATTGTATAGATTACAACGACGATTCTCCAAAGGTTACAACGTACGATGTTCGTAAAGTACAAACTTGACTTACAAAAGTCTTAACGTAAGGTACAACAAATTATTAAAGAAATCTACAACAAATTCTAGTACAACCTTAATAGAAAAGTAAAAGTAAGCATCATCATAGCACCAACGCCATCAAATCATCATCGAACTCCTCAACGATCTCAAGGCTGACATGTTCGTCTTCTCACCCCAAAAGCACACAAAACAACATATGCAATTGAGGTAAGTACAAGTACTTAGCAAGATGAAGAAGGTAATGTATAATTAAGTCTTACAACGAAAGGTTCATTAATTATTATTAAATTATCTTTATGAGACCGACTCAATTCTAGTGGTTCACTTCATGTCCATCAACATGTCGTGACTAAACGTTTCTAACTTAGCTTATCTTTGTTACAAAGATGTTTGCGAGGGCACTACACTTAGTGAGATATGCACTAAGACAAAAGTTGCAACCCTATAGAGATAAATCTCTAAAATGACCCGAGACAATCATTTCACTTTGACCGGCTAGCTCGAAGTGCTATCCGGTGAATGGCTATCTCGTTCGTGAGTTTGTCCGGCGGGATGATCACTACTTTAATCGGCTTTGTCTAGAATCCGGCAATGATCAACACCACTTTATCCGGCCAAACCTCACATTGCCGATGTTGTACCGTGCCCGTCCAAGCTCTCATGATGTTTAATCTTTTTACTAGTCACATATGTAGTTTATTAAATTGTTAACTAGCCACCTAAGTGTTTTCAAGTAGGCTCCCTCACAACTCAACTCTCTTCCCCGGACCTCTAGACACGGACAAGACCTAGCAATTACACGTACATTGATGAATGCTAATTCATCAAAGCACAAGCCAATCATACTCTTCCGACGGTCCCGAACTTCAACTCCCTTGAAGAGTACATTCGGTGCCGGAACTAAACGCATCGAAGCTTAATCGTGGCTTGTTCAAGTTCACTTAACGTTATTAGATCCATTAGAACGTTCCTAAACCAAGTATAGTATTAAAACACATATTTTCATGAGAAACTCGGGTCAAGAGTGCGCTTGCCCCGGACAAGCGTGCGCTTGGGTAACTAATAGCATTCTATTTTTCATTCAAAGAAGCACGTGTGTACGCTTGCCTCGAGCAGCGTACTACTTGCCTTGAGCAGGTATACGCTTGCCTTGAGCAAGCGTGCGCTTGTGCTCTCGCAAACATTCTCGTTTTTCATTCAACCGCGAGAGTGCGCTTGCCCCGGTCAAGCATACTCTTGTGCATCGTAAAAAACCTAAAACTTGCAATTTCGCACTTTACGATTTCTAACCCAAACCAAACATGTTCTTCAACCATATACTCATCAAAATAGCGTAAAAGTACAACTTTTACACAACTAAACATCACATATTCATCTAACAACAAGTAGACATGATATCTAGCATTTAAAACACCACAAACACTCAACCTTAAACATCATAAACTTAATTAAACATTAGGAAGAACATCTCACCCGTTAAAAACGATTCCTTGCCACCTTCAAAGCACAAGAAATTTCAAAACACAGATTCTACGAATTGAACAACTTAAAACGACAAGAAAGGTTCGAAACTAAAGATTCTAAACTAGGGCTTTTCTATTACCTTTCCAAAGCTTCAACTTTCTTGTACCAAAACGATCACCTTCATCCACCGATTCCGAATCCATCCTCCGTTCTGAAAACCGTCAAGGATCGAGAAAGAAATTTGGAGAAGTCTCTTCTCCCTTTACCCTTTGCTTTCAACGTTGAAGGAGAACGTTCTAAATTTCGATTTCGTTTTTGTAACTCCCTTTGTTAACGGGATAGTTAAATCCAAAAATAAAACCTCCCATGAACTCCTAATAACTTTATTAATCCCAAATAAAATTCCCAACAAAATTAAATCCCTTATATATATATAATACTTCAAAACTTTTAATTAAAATAAAGCAAAAATATGAATTTTTGTTAAAAGACTCTTTTGCCCTTTCTGAAAAGTCGGGATGTTACATTCTTCCCCCTTAAAGAAGTTTCGCCCTCGAAACTTGCCGTAACCAACTCCACTTTCATCTTAGATACCAAATTAGCCTACTTCTAACTCACTTTCAAAAAAACAACGTTATCTCCGATTGATTTGACCTTAGTATTTTCAACATCACGCCTTCAATACGTCCAAATAAGCAACCGATATTGTACTTCAAACCCAAGTACCACACTAGCTTATTCACACCTTTCATCTACCTTATACTCAACTCTACTAACCTAACTCCTTAAACTCCTCCTATAACACTTTGTCCCAAAAGTCAAGTCAATCCACTAATTAACAAGTAGTATTCTTCTAGGTTCTTTGTCCATTTGTCACCCTTACAGCTGTTTCCGTACTTATATGAGGGTTACTTTGACTTATACATCCGCCTTACCTTCAAGAAACTAGCTATAAACTTAAGGAACCCTAACTCCATCTTGTTATCGATCCTGCACTAATCCATCTATAGCACACCCAAACCACAAACATACTTCAATCTTTATTAGTCTTCAAAACGGAAACCATATAAACATCTTCTACCAAACTTATAAGGCTTTTCTATAGACAAGAAACAACTTTTGACAGTGAGTTTATCAGCAACCATAATTTTATAGTTCAACAGAAGACCGGAGTTGTAAAAGAATTTTTTTTTTCTTTAAGTAAAACACATACAAGAAACAAATGTTTAAACTTATTCTCACCTTGATTCCAGAAGAAAGGTAAGAATGGTTGTAAAATTTCTTGGGAACTGAAAAAACTACTAAAGAAGATAGCAATAGGAAATCTTGAGACATGTAACTAAAAAAAATGAAAGATGGTTTGAATTTGGTTCACATGCATATAGTACAAAATTTGTTTAGGTAACCCAAAATGGATGATATGTAAGATTTACCAAGATGAGGCTACTTGTAATAAAATCAATAAAACAAAAGTTCTCTCTGACCGGGACATTTGTTGCAACCAAAAGATTATTCTATACAACACATATTGAAAACATTTTCCTTCTCTTGAAGTAATTAGTATGATTGAATGCAAAAGAATAAATTTTCTTACTTCGCCAATAAAAGTTCAACAAAAAGGTCTAGAAGTAGAAGGAGTTTCAAATCTTATTCAAATATGTACATATACATATTAAAAAAAAATTGAAGACGAGTATATTCTCTCGAAAGTTTTCAAGATGAAAATCCAAGTAAATTGGAGAAATGTTGCGAAGAGGTCATGAATGATAACGTGGAAAAGAAAGCAAATGGACTCAGAGAATGCATTTTCTATTTCTTCCAACAACCGTTGCAGTTAAATACATATATTTTTTTTGAAGGCGGAGAACATCTTCTCCAAAGGTTCAAAGATAAAGGTAAATCGGAGTAGTGCTTCGTGAAGAAATCATAAGTGACGACCGAGTAAAGAAAACACAAGAGTTTCAAATAGTGCATGTTTTCGTGTCGTTCAAAGACTAACACAGAAGGACTATTGTGAAATTGTTAAAAGGTTCGCATCGAAGGTGAAAATGTTCAAAGGGAGGAGGACAAATCTTTGTTTAAAAAAAAAAAAAAAAAATCGTAAAGTCATTTCTTCCAGTTCGAAGAAGGAAGGGTTTTAGATAAGACAAAACAACTTAACACTTGTAGCCCTTTGCTAAAAATTCTTTATCAAAACATAACTTTAAAAGACATGAATGGGATGTAAAAGAGGTTCGACTACTCGCTTATTCAAATAAAAATTTCGTAAGGAGTAAAAAGATGCAAGACTTTGAAAGTAGTTATTGATAGGACTTTTGAACATATGTATATATATAATTCTCTAAAAGTAGCCTGGAGTTATTAAATGACACTTAGATCGTAAATGGTTGTTCACGTATTCTTACCGGAAGACAAAAAGGATATGTAATTAAAATGGATGTTTTGAGAAAGTTTGATCTTTCAACCGGTTATCGAACCGGTATAAAATTCTAATAAAAGAGTTCGCCTTTTCAATAAAAAGTTTTCTCGCACTAAAATATCGTGTAGGGGATGCATTGAAGGTAATCACTAGGATGCAAAAATTTACCCGAATTTGCTAAACATGATGCAATGAAAGGATATGCAATGGTTGCCGCTCAAATAGTTCGAAGGATGAGGAACTTGTTTCCTTAAATCAAGCATTTGGCACTATGAAAACATCTTCATAAAAAAATAAGACACATCAATGTATGTGCACACTTGGAAAACAAAACTTCGCAATGAAAGGACCTTTACCGAGTTCAAAAAGTTTCAAATGGATGATTTAGCTTGGACATGGATTGCAAATAGTAATAATGGGGAAACATTTGAAATTTTAGGTAGCCAAGTATGAAACCGAATGATTATAAAAGAGCACCTCGTTAAAGAAAACGTGGTATTGGAAAATCACCATATAATTGTTTCTCGTCACAGAAATGTATTAAATCTACAACACTTAATACCTACCTACTAAAATTCTTATTTTGGATAACAACTAAGTTAAAGGTCTTATGCTACAAAGCCTTCCCAACACCTCTAACCCTACACCTAAACTTCCACGGTGAAAGAATGTTGTCTAGCCTTTCATGAACAAGTACTTAAATGGTTTTAGAAGTTTAGGTACATACCTCAACCATGAAATGATTGACTTGCACAGAACAAACCAAACTGATTTTGAACATGATGTAAAAATAAAAGTTGTAGGTATGCAGGTTTTACATATGCTACTCAAAATTCAGAATTTTTAGAAAGGCATAAGTTGGTTAAAATAATTATTTTCGTCGACTGCTGCTAGCTGTCAAAATTTTTCAGAAATTTATAATCTGCATTGTGTTGCAGATTGTGCTCAAACCAGAAAGAATTTGCACTTGACTCCAAAACAAAAATTGCAGATCAGAAAGTTTTCTACAACATATCAAAAATTCAAGTCATTTGGGGGTTCTTAGATTATTCAAAACAGATTCATAAGTATGAGTACCGCTGCAGAATTTTCTGAACAGGGTATTCCCCCTTGTTAAGCAATTTATGAACAATCCATATTGAAAACTAAGTTGATGTCAAAAGAGAAATTGTAGAAAAGGCAATTTTCTAAATGGCTGAAAATTTACAGAATTTTTTGAAACATCAGAAATGATATTAAAGACATATAGAAACGTGAACAAAATCGTTTACTCGCCTTGCATCACACCAAATTATAAAATCAAAGAAATGATTAAATCAAAATGTCGCAATAAGAAAACTTTAAATCCTCCAAAGAAGGAGTAAAGCGAGAAAAGTCCGAAAGCTCCAAAAGAAGATAGGGATTCAATTAAGGATCTGAGAAAGAACAAACATGAGGGCATCACATAAAAGATGTGAGCTTAGAACTCAAACTAACCTTCGCCTAAGAAGACTCTTCACTAGGCTCTAGTGAAAACTAACCATGGTATAAGGATTATTAGCTTTACGAAAATTACCACCAAGAACAAGAGAGATCAGAAAGGTTCTAAAAGATCCAAGATACCTTATCTTGAGAACAGAACTTAGGTTAGTAAAGAAACTTCTACGGGTTCCTACCATTCTGAAAGATCAAGGAAGGGATCAGAACGGTTCTAAGAGGTCTAAAGAGATCTCATCTTAGGAAAGGGAAGCCTAGAAAATCAAGGAACGCTTCTCTCTGATACCAACTGTAACGCCCCGCTCCCGGATACCGAGCCCTTATCCGGAAGAGAACGTTCGGCGCGTATAACATTAAATAAATCCAATATTATACGCCACCTCTACGTCGTCGTATCAAAATTAAAGCAACAAGCCCAAAAGGCTCGGGTAAAAACTCATAAATGCTACTAGAATAGAATACCAACCGACTATAGCCGAATTGTATAGATTACAACGACGATTCTCCAAAGGTTACAACGTACGATGTTCGTAAAGTACAAACTTGACTTACAAAAGTCTTAACAGTAAGGTACAACAAATTATTAAAGAAATCTACAACACATTCTAGTACAACCTTAATAGAAAAGTAAAAGTAAGCATCATCATAGCACCAACGCCATCAAATCATCATCGAACTCCTCAACGATCTCAAGGCCGACTCGTTCGTCTTCTCACCCCAAAAGCACACAAAACAACATATGCAATTGAGGTAAGTACAAGTACTTAGCAAGATGAAGAAGGTAATGTATAATTAAGTCTTACAACGAAAGGTTCATTAATTATTATTAAATTATCTTTATGAGACCGACTCAATTCTAGGGTTCACTTCATGTCCATCAACATGTCGTGACTAAACGTTTCTAACTTAGCTTATCTTTGTTACAAAGATGTTTGCGAGGGCACTACACTTAGTGAGATATGCACTAAGACAAAAGTTGCAACCCTATAGAGATAAATCTCTACGCGGACCCGAGACAATCATTTCACTTTGACTGGCTAGCTCTGAAGTGCTATCCGGTGAATGGCTATCTCGTTCGTGAGTTTGTCCGGCGGGATGATCACTACTTTAACTGGCTTTGTCTAGAATCCGGCAATGATCAACACCACTTTATCTGGCCAAACCTCACATTGCCGATGTTGTACTGTGCCTGTCCAAGCTCTCATGATGTTTAATCTTTTTACTAGTCACATATGTAGTTTATTAAATTGTTAACTAGCCACCTAAGTGTTTTCAAGTAGGCTCCCTCACAACTCAACTCTCTTCCCCGGACCTCTAGACACGGACAAGACCTAGCAATTACACGTACATTGATGAATGCTAATTCATCAAAGCACAAGCCAATCTCATACTCTTCCGACGGTCCCGAACTTCAACTCCCTTGAAGAGTACATTCGGTGCCGGAACTAAACGCATCGAAGCTTAATCGTGGCTTGTTCAAGTTCACTTAACGTTATTAGATCCATTAGAACGTTCCTAAACCAAGTATAGTATTAAAACACATATTTTCATGAGAAACCGGGTCAAGAGTGCGCTTGTTCCGTCAAGCGTGCGCTTGGGTAACTAATAGCATTCTATTTTTCATTCAAAGCAAGCACAGTGTACGCTTGCCTTGAGCGTGCGTACTCTTGCCTCGAGCAGTGTGTACGCTTTCCTTGAGCAAGCGTGCGCTTGTGCTCTCGCAAACATTCGTTTTTCATTCAACCAAATAAGCAGAGTGCGCTTGCCCCGGTCAAGCATACTCTTGTGCATCGAAAAAACCTAAAACTTGCAATTTCGCACTTTACGATTTCTAACCCAAACCAAACATGTTCTTCAACCATATACTCATCAAAATAGCGTAAAAGTACAACTTTTACACAACTAAACATCACATATTCATCTAACAACAAGTAGACATGATATCTAGCATTTAAAACACCACAAACACTCAACCTTAAACATCATAAACTTAATTAAACATTAGGAAGAACATCTCACCTCGTTAAAAACGATTCCTTGCCACCTTCAAAGCACAAAGAAATTTCAAAACACAAATTCTACGAATTGAACAACTTAAAACGACAAGAAAGGTTCAGAAACTAAAGATTCTAAACTAGGGCTTTTCTATTACCTTTCCAAAGCTTCAACTTTCTTGTACCAAAACGATCACCTTCATCCACCGATTCCGAATCCATCCTCCGTTCTGAAAACCGTCAAGGATCGAGAAAGAAATTTGGAGAAGTCTCTTCTCCCTTTACCCTTTGCTTTCAACGTTGAAGGAGAACGTTCTAAATTCTGATTTCTGTTTTTGTAACTCCCTTTGTTAATGGGATAGTTAAATCCAAAAATAAAACCTCCCATGAACTCCTAATAACTTTATTAATCCCAAATAAAATTCCCAACAAAATTAAATCCCTTATATATATAATACTTCAAAACTTTTAATTAAAATAAAGCAAAAATATGAATTTTTGTTAAAAGACTCTTTTGCCCTTTCTGAAAAGTCGGGATGTTACATTAATTAATATATATAGTAGTAATTATTTATTATAATAAATAATACAAGATATTAATTGTGTAGATTAATTAAATATCCACAATATATATGATATATGTGTGGCGCTAATAATGCATATATATAGATATATACAGATGTGTGATTGATATATATTTAATAATATAATAAAGAAAGATATATTTATTATCAGATGTTGACAATATATATCTTGAAAATATTTAATACTTCATCCGTCCCGTCATATAGGGCATTTTAGTTTTTTGGATTTGTCCTACAATATAAGGCATTCTCACATCACAATTCAATATTAAATGCATTATTTTCACTTTCACATTAACAATGCAATACTATAAGTCACTCCAAAAAAAATAAAGGTTAAAGGTTGTGGAGGACAATTTTAATCTAAAATGGGAAAAATGACAACATGTAGTAAAACATGTAGAAATATGTAGTAACATATGTAGTAACAGACGCGTCTTGTCTTTCTCAACCATTTTGTATCTTATTTTGTCCTTCTGGCCTGCAACCCCAAAAAATAATACAATATTTTACTTTGAAATTTTAAAAAACAAGTCATTTAATAATTTTCTTAAACTGTGTGTAAATTCCAAAAGCCCTTATATTATGGGACGGAAGGAGTATAACATATTAGATATTAATTAGATAAATCAATTAAAATAATTTATTTCCTTAATTCTTATTTTATTTAGAAAATGTTTTCTTATTTCTCACTCCAAGTCAATAAGCTAATCCAGCCATTTGGAAATAGAAAGTGGCGCCCCATCTCCTTATAAAAGAGGAGTTGTGTTAACTCTTTTGTGACACAATATTCTTGTAATTTAGTGAGATAAAAGAGACTTTTTTAGAAAGAGTTTTGGAAGAAAAGAAAAATGCAGCCTACTTTTTCCGGTGGGAATCCTATGGGAGGATTCCGACGGTTGTTCGTATGGATCAACGGTAGATGCGAACACTTGAGCGGCTCCATGCACAAACTACAACTGTAGACAAAATGATGATCTTTCTAAGATCAATCTGGTATGAAATCTTGTCTACTTCTATTTGTTTATTGTTTAAACGAAAGCGATCTTGGTTAAAAGTATATCAAAATTTTAAAATTTCGTTGCGTTCCCGCATTGATTTTCCTAGCACCATCAACGGGTGGTGTGAAGATCAACACAAATGCAGCGAGCATGGAAGGGGCATTAGCTATTGGCGTCTTGTTTCGCAACCATGAAGGCCTGCTTCAACATGCTATCTCGCAACGTATACATGGTGCTTTGGATGTAGATTCTCTGGAGCTCATAGCGGTCTTTCAAGCCTTATTCCTAGCATCAATGAGGGGCCTTCGTCGGATCATTGTGGAAACAAACTCCCTATTTTGTGTTCAGCGGTTGCAGTCTACCGAGGAAGACCTCTTGTCGTTGGGATGATTGGTCGTTGATTGTTTAAGTCTTGCTAGAGGCTTTTTCTCATGTTCCATTTCTTTTGTTAAGCGTACGGGTAAACGTCCAGCGCATTGTCTGGCTTGCGCTAGTTTATCTGTGGCGGGTTTAGTTACTTGGGGTGTAACACCTCAAAATGTTTCTCGGCGCTTGTCTTTTGTATATAATTCAATAAAATTTGCTTTCATAAATAATACATTAATGTTGATGTAATGCATCATGTGTTTGTAGGCACCAAAATGTTTTGATTAGGTATCAAATATAGTTTGAGATTTATATTAGTCGAATCTTTAATGTTTAATGTTCCACATTTATATTTACAACGCACCTCAATTGGCTTCGTGAATCAAGAATATTTTTTTAGATTACTTTCGAATCATGACCGAACAATACGTATCCAGGATATGCTCACTTTTCGGTCGGGTCGGGTCGGGTCGGGTCGGGTCGGCATTACCTTCCTAATGATTGACGGGACTAGTTTCCAATTTTGCCTATAAGTTTTCCTAAACCGAACCCAATCCCTAAAAAAAACACATTTCATTATCTCCTTTAAAAAAATAAAAAATAAAAACATAAAACATTCTTCAATTATCATCATCTCCGCCAAAGTTAGCCAAGTAGAAGAAAATGGAAGCTCTGATGTCTCAATTCAGCTACCTCTCAGGCGCGGCACTTCAAGACAAGAGCTTCGATCCATCAACCATTGAAGATCTCATGAAGCTCTTCGAGCTGGAGTCTTACAAGGCATGGGCGGCCATGGAATTGGAGCTGGACGAAGAAGTAAAGCAATCAGAAAATGAATTGGAAGAGACCGAGAATTATCTCGATTCAGTGATGGAAGATGCTATGGAGGAATTCAGACGTTTCGAAGCGGAGATGAACGCGACTGCTGATTCGGAATACAAGAGCTTAATCGATCTGGGTGAGAAAGCAAGAAATATGGGGAAATCGTTGGAGAGAGCTGCTACTTTGGCTTCCAAAAGGTACATTGAAGCTGCGGTTAATTCAGCAACATCTTCCATGAAATCTGCCATGAGAGCAATTTCTTCCACGGGTAAAAAGGTTCATCCTTCTTAGAATTGAATCAAATTTGTCGGTTTGTTGTGTTTCTCTTAATTGAAAAATGTAAGATTATTCTGACTGCACTCTTAAGATCTGTGATCCGAATGGTTTAAAACTTCATCTGTGATCTGAACTTTGAACCAGATTTGGTTTATGGTTATTATTAATAATAATAATAAGTATGTTTCAATTGCAGATTGTCTTGGCCTAGTAGTCAAGAACACTTATTTTCTTAATCCTATTTTAGTAGTTTTGCTAGCCATTAACAAAATGAGCTTTTATTTGTCATACACCGATTCTACAGGTGCACCACACTGATCACACATAATCGACTTTGTGAAAATCACTTCTGGAGCCAAAACCCGATTTTTCCAAAGTCAATTCTCTCGATACACATGGAAAGTTGGTTTTTGGATCGACTTTGTGAAAGTCCAAAACCCGATTTTCCCAAGGCCATTTCTCTCGATACACATATGAAAAAGTCGGTTTTTGACTTCAAAACGATTTTCATAATGTCGATTCTAATATGGTTTACATATAGTGTGGTGCATCGGTAGAATCAATTTGGTGCGGATAAAGACCTCAAACAAAAAGAGTCCAGGTTCAATATTTTAATGGTCCCAGCTTGAAGACTTGCTTCTGAACCCTTTCATTGTTTGCCTCCTAGTTTCTTTTGATTGATTCAGAATTTTTCGCACCATTAAAAATTCTTCGAAATAGTCATCCGTGACATCAGCATGGAAAATGATATCAATGAGGTTGTTGTATTAAAAAAAATGAGCCACATGATTCTTCTTATGGTATCAGCAATGCTACTACCACATCCAGTGTCACGCATGACGGTGTCATTACGGCTGATCTTTCACCGTTGATGCACGTGCGGGATCTAGATGATCATCTAGATCCCCGCACGCATCAACGCGAAGATCACCGTCGCGCACACCGTCATGCACACACGATGCGCCGTAAAGCACCACTCTTATGGTATATAGTTACACATGTAACTATTCAATATTTACTCTATGATTAAAAGAATATTTCTAGGAATGTGTTTAGGTGACTCACCTAATGTAACGACCCAAATATACACTAAGGCTAGAATAGGAAAATGTCGTTCGACACGTGCAGGATCCGTGACTAGTGCACATGTTAGCCTTAAATTACAGTGACGTCATATTGGATAATGCATAAGCATTAAATAAGCAACGGATATGAATTTGAACAAGATAAGGATCAATATCCCCGAAAAAGGAATGCACAATGAAGTTGCTTATTACAGACAAAGCGACGGCTTAACAACGATACCGGTCTAGCAAAGCAGCAATCGTGTCAATCGAGACAACTCCACAGCCTAAATCCATAAGATAGTCAACACACACAACCCGCCGGTTAATCCAAAGATCTCATCTCAAGCTACCAAGTTCTCTCCGGATATTAAAAATTAGCAAAATCGAACTCGCACGACCGGCCCCGAAACCGAGCTGCATTCGTGTCCGCGGGACGTGCGCCCGTGCACAAGCCCAAGCCGAAATCCCACCGGATTTGCACCCCCCCCCTGCGCCCACGCGTAGACTTTGGCGCATAATATTGGTAATAGAACATACTAAGTACTTATACTACCATAGTATATATATTGGAATTTTTCCTAGTATATTACCAATGTGGGAGTTTTGCCTTTAACTATTTCCTTCCTTTTCTTACACTTTCCATTCACACTCTTCCACTACCTCACTACTACATGTTTTCCAACAATCCCCCACATGAATGGAAATTGAGAAAACCTAGTACAAATCTAAGATTACAACGAGAGAGTTCGGGCGGTAAATGAATGCATAGGAGCGGTAGGTGTCCCCTTTGAACCCTCCCTTGATAAATATGCTTAGCTTACGGCGGAATAGTAGACGCGATGTCCTTGAACTTTCGGCCCGTTGGTGTAAACGACAACATATATTACCACAAACATTTACCCTTTAACATTTAGTTCTTGCGGGTGATTCCATTTTGGCCATGGCAATCCGCCTGGTTCGATGAGGGGTCTAAGAATTGAGCCCTTTCCAATTCCCTTCGAAGCGGCCCCACTTCTCCCTACATAGGTGATCTTGTGATTTAGAATTTCTTTATTCTAATTACACAAATCATTAAGAGCTTAAGTGTAAGCTCATCCTTATCTTCTTGTTTTCATCGTAGGAATGAGAGAGAGGGATAAACCCCCACGGTGATCTCACTTACTTCGGCGATTAGGTTTTCCCATTGAACCTATTTCTTGGGATCTCCAGGTCGGTTAGGTTGGGTTTCCTTTGCAAAAGTTTATTCTATGGGCTTCGGTCCCGTTCCCACTCGATGATTTTTCAACTACTTCTCTATTTAACCCTTTGGTTAGCGGATCCGCAAGATTATCTTCGGACCTTACATAGTCCAAAGAAATCACACCGGTTGTAAGTAGTTGTTTGATGGTATTATGTCTTCGGCGTATGTGCCTACTTCTACCATCATACATTTTATTCCGTGCCCCGTCTATTGTAGACTTATTGTCACAATAAATACAAATACACAGTACGGTTTTGGCCATTGAGGATATCCTCCAAGAATTGATGCAACCATTCGACCTCTTCTCCACATTTATCCAATGCTACAAACTCGGATTCCATAGTGGACTTGGTTATCACGAGTTTGTTTGGAGGATTTCCAAGAGATAGCTCCTCCTCCAAGTGTGAACACATAACCACTTGTGGATTTCGAATCTTTAGTACTTGAAATCCAATTTGCATCGATATAACCCTCAATAACGAGTTGGCTCTCTTCCATAGTGAATACCATAGCTACGAGTATATCTTAAGTATCTTAGTAACCTTACTATAGCATTCCAATGATCATTACCGGGGTTCTTGGTGTATCTACTAAGCTTACCAACTTGCAAAAGCTATGTCCGGGTCTAGTACAACTCATTAAGTACATCAAACTTCCAATAATCCTTGCATACTCTAATTGAGATACACTTTCACCTTTATTTTTGTATAAAGGTCGACTTGGATCTATTGGAGTTCTAGCTTCCTTTGAATCATCTTTGTTGAACTTTTCCAAGATTTTATCAACATAACTCGATTGATTCAAGCTAAGACCGTCGATGGTTCTAGTAACTTTGATTCCCAAAATTACCTCAGCTAAGCCCATATCTTTCATCTCAAATTTAGCACTTAACATGTCTTTGGTAGATTTGATCATCTTATCATTACTACCAACAATAAGCATATCATCAACATAAAGACACAAAATGACATAACCATCATTTGTTTCTTTCACATAGATACACTTATCACATTCATTGGTTTTAAACCCTTTTTCAAGCATAACTTGATCAAATTTCAGATGCCACTGCTTTGGTGCTTGCTTTAATCCATATAAGGACTTAACAAGCTTACACACTTTCTTTTCTTTTCCTGGAACAGAAAACCCTTCGGAGTTGTTCCATGTAGATTTCTTCTTCTAAATCTCCATTTAAGAAAGCCGTCTTTACATCCATTTGATGTACTTGCAAATTACAAAATGCGCTATAGCAAGTACCATCCTAATGGATGTTATTCTAGATCTTGGAGAATAAGTATCAAAATAATCAAGACCTTCTTTTTGATCGTAACCTTTTATTACCAATGCGGCCTTGTATTTGTCAATGGATCCATCTGGTTTCAATTTCCGTTTAAAGATCCATCTTGATCCAAGTGGTTTACACCCTGGAGGTAGATCCACTAACTCCCAAGTATGATTTTGCAATATAGAGTTTATCTCACTATTTATTGCTTCTTTCCACATTGGACCTTCAGTAGAAGTCACAGCTTCATTGTAGGTTTGAGGCTCAATATCTATCATATATGTCAGAAAATCATCACCAAATGACTTCTCAATCCTTGCCCTTTTACTTCTTCTTGGCTCAACCTCAGAAGTATCATCCTCATTCACTTGTTCAGAATTTTTACCTTGAACATGAACACATTTAGATGAACTCGGTTCATTCAACTTTCTTTGGAAATATATTCTCAAAAAATGAGGCATCTCTAGATTCCATTATTGCATTTTTACGTACGTCGGGATTATCCGACTTATGCACAAGAAAACGATAGCCTTTGCTATTTTACGCATATCCAATAAAAATACAATCAACGGGTTTTGATCCTATCTTTCTTGCTTTTGGTTTGGGTATCAAAACCTTAGCCAAACACCCCCACACTCTTAGGTAGTTATAAGAAGGAGGTTTACCTTTCCAAAGTTCATAAGGAGTTTTATCTTGTTTCTTTCGGGGTATCTTATTTAAAAGATAATTGCTAGATAGACGACTTCCCCCACAAGTTATACGGCACTCCTGAACTTACCAACATTGAATTCATCATTTCTTTCAATGTTCGATTTTTACGTTCCGCTACTCCGTTAGATTGTGGTGAATATGGTGGAGTCTTTTCGTGTATGATTCCATTTTCAGCACAATACTCACTGAGGGGTTCTACATATTCACCTCCTCTATCACTACGGAGTGCTTTAATTTTCCTTCCATGTTGATTTTCAACTTCTTTTGCAAAGATTTTAAATTTGTCTATTGCTTCATATTGGCCTTTTAACAAGTAAACATAGCAATACTTAGTACAATCATCAATAAAGGTGATAAAATAATTATTTCCACCTCTCGATTGTATCATTTTAAAATCACACACATCACTATGTATAAGATCAAGTGGTACACGTATTTCTCACAACACTAGGGTGAGACGTTCTCGTTAATTTCGCTTCAACACAAGTTCCACACTTATGTTCTTTATCAATTGGAAAGTTTGGGATGTGGTTCATTTTAATTAATCTACGCGAGGAATCGTAGTTAACATGTCCTAGTCTACCATGCCATAAATAAGGAGACTCAACAACATAAGCAACACTCACATTATTATTATTATCATCGTTCTTTGGCTTAATAGCCATTACATTGAGCTTAACCAAACCATCACAAACATACCCCTTCCCAACATACATTCCACTCTTTGTCGAGTAAACTTATCGATTCTAAAACTAAGCGAAAACCATGCTTGTTTAAAAGCACACCGGACACTAAGTTCTTGCGCAAATGCGGAACATACAAGACATCTTTCAAAGTAAGTGTCTTTCCGGATGTCATCTTCGATTGCACATTTCCTTTTCCAAGTATAGCAGTTGCCGGTGCGAGAGTTTGCCATGTATACATTTTCATTTCCTTGCTCCGGCCGGAAATTAGCCAAGATGGTTCCCTGTTAGAGCACACATGCTTAGTTGCTCCTGTCTCAACATACCATATCTTTTGATTTGCATCAACCATATTGACCTCGGTCACCATGGCACACACGATTCATATCCTCCATGCTTTGTACAAGATTTGTTTCATTGGCCTTCTTTTTTGGCAACTTACATTCAACGATTTGTGACCAAGCTTGTCACGGTTGAAGCATTTCCCTTGAAACTTTGGCTTTGATATGCCACCCTTAGGACCCAATTTAGCTTTTGGTCTGTCTTTGACCCTTTACCAAACTTCTTATTTTTAGAGCTTTGTCCATGCTCCACCGATTAGCCTTTGGTGATGATTAGTAGGGTTTCCTCTCTTATCGGATTTCTTGTTATCATCTTCAATACGCGATCGACTATGAGATCTTCCATACTCATTTCCTTGCGCTTATGCTTGAGATAATCCTTGAAACTTTTCCATCCAGGAGGTAATTTCTCAATCATACGGGCAACCTTTGGAAAGTTTCACTCAATTCCATTTTTTCTCGCTTGAATTTCATAGAGTATTTTCTGAACTCTTCCACTTGCTCCATGAGTGGTTTCGAGTCCACCATCTTATAGTCCGAAACCTCCCAACAACAAACTTCTTGGTTCCTGCATCTTCGCTTTTGTACTTCTTGTCCAAAGATTCCCACAACTCTTTAGCGATCTTTTTCTCAAGATAGACATCGTACAAATTATCATGTAAACGAGTTCATTATATAATGTTTACATAAATAGTCGATTGTTTCCACTCACTCGGTGCAAACGAAAGTCTTGATCCGGAGTTTCATCCTCGGTTGTTGGCGGATCATCGGTAAGGAACTTTACTAGACGTAAAGTAGTGAGGTAGAACCGCATCTTTTGCTTTGCCACCTCTTAAAATTCAAGCCATTGAATTTCTCGGGTTTCTCATTACGTTTGAAGAGACCGGTTGGTTTCGTTGGCACCGAGCGATTTCTTTCACACCACTAGTTCCACCTTGTTCCATATCGAAATACAACAAATGAACAAGTTAAACTTGTATCAAATTATATGGAAACGAATTTAGGAAAACGTTGAGTAATATTGTTACTCTTTTTAGTGGCTATCACACAAGGATCGGTCCACAAATGTTTCGTTCGGTATATATACGCAACAACAATATACTTGATTGAATTCACGAGTATCTATCGATTACTCTACATGAATTCCTTTTCTTGACCTGAGAACAAATTAACAAAACCGACGGTTCTGTTGTTGTTTAATTTCATCGTCATCGAAACGAAATGTTTCGTTTGGAGCACCAAATCGAAACGAGCACAAGGTAAGAATAGATTAGTCTTTAGATTGTAACACAATCACGCTTCTTTGACAGAATAAGACTCCAATCACGCAAAACAAGGTTAGAAACAAGAAAACGAAAGAACGAGAAAAAAAAAACGAAAGCCGAGTCTGTGTACCACACGGTGTCCTAAAGACTAATTCACCCCTCACCGATTGTGCTTGGAGTTGAAACGGAGTGTTAGTCTCCCAGGATACAACGGCCCGGCGAGAGACGGGATGCACGAGAGCCTTCAATCGCTTAAGAACCAAATATGGTGAACTCTCTCGATAGCATAAGGAAAGGGATAATGTATATATTTCGTTGTGTAGTACGACCTACGAATCGGGGAAGGAAGCGACTTAAGTTCTCAAAACGAAAAGAAAGAATGCATAATAAGTCTAAGAGTAGGGTCACCACCCTTAATAGAACGCATGCTAAAACCAACGACCTAACTAGCATTATAGAAATCTTTGACATAACCATCGTCACCAACGTTACCTCCCTCAAATATGTTGAATAAAGATTAAAATCACAGCTCAGTAAGAAAAAAAAACCATCGTCACAAACATTACCTCCCTCAAATATGTTGAATAAAGATTAAAATCACAGCTCAGTAAGAAAAAAACATAATCATGAGGAAACCATGAGAATATCCGGAGATGTTTTAACTATTCTCTATTGATAAATGTCTTTTATAATTAAGTAATTATGCTAATAATATCCTTGTATTAAAGTGAGAGTAATAAGTGTAGAAATGGAAAGGACAGTGGATAAGCATGAGCGGGCATAAATGCATAGTAGTATGACTATAAATGTGGTGAAGTTTGTATTCAACCACAGAATAACTGTTTAAGTGATCTTCAATGATATGTCTGAACTGACTAATAATTGTAATGAAGTGAATGCAAATCGGTCCCAAGTCATGTACTAGGTGCTTGTAATGCCCATGAAGTGAGCCTCTCTAATATGAACCTTGAAGGGATAGACCTATCTCATGTAACCCCGGGATGGCGAAATAATGAATAATAATTAGCCTGTGGCGTTTTGACGTTCCTCGAATGTAAGCTCTAGAGAAATAGGCACAAACTCCGTAACCCTTAGATGGCGAGGTAATGAATAATAACTGGAATACAATATCCAGTACATAACAAAGGACCAACTGAATGCGCAATCACAGCCAAAACCCAAATGCCATGATTTCTACCATCACTACTGAATTGATAAAATTATCATCAAAAAATCTGAAATGAGGAGATTTTATACCAAGGTGCCAACCCCACTGTTGCACCGGTGCCATGCTGGCATTAACCTGGTGGTCAAGGCCTTGGAAATGTCTAAAATACCTTTAATGAAGGTTTTGGGCAAAACATCATTTCCTCCTTCACAGGAGTTTCGTACTTGAAAATAGACATACCTAACTCCGGAAAGAGAGATGGATGCTTAGCTTGCATTACCGACTCGCGTTCCCAAGTGGCCTCTTGCTTGGCATGATTGGACCACAACACTTTGATTAAGGTCACGGTCTTTCCTTTGAAAGGCACTTTTTTCCTTTCCAAGATCCTCACCGGTTGTTCATCATAGGTGAGATTCTCCTTAAGTAACTCTGAAGCAAGGTCGATTGCCCTTATGGGATGCGAAGAGGCACTTCCTTACAAGAGATACATGGAAGACATTATGGACACGAGCTAAAGAAGAAGGTAACTACAGCTGGTATGCATGTTCTCCAACCTTTTTTATGGTCTCAAAAGGTCCCACGTATCTTGGGCTTAACTTTCATCTGTTCAAAGCGTCTAACTCCTTTCATGAGTGAGACCTTCATATACATTGTATCTCCCACCAGGAAAGTCAAGGGATGTTTATTCGTATATGCCTAACTTTTTTGTCTATCTTGGGCGGCTTAATGATTTTCTCTCAACAATGGAACCTTATCAACCGTATCTTGAACAAGTTGTGGCCCTGTAAACTTCTTATCCCTTACATCATCCACTATAAGAGTATCTCCAATGATGGGTTCATGAATTTTTTTAAAGCTTTACCAAAAGGTTTACACCACTGGATTGATGATGACTATGCAAAGCTTTTTAGTAAAGCTTTGTCTGCATAAAGCGGTTCAAATGCATAAAGAGCTGTAAATTCTTTTTTTTTTTAATTTTTTATTTTAGTTTTGTGTGTAGTGGAAAAAATGTTAATGTGTAGTGGGTCCACGTTATAAAGTTTTGAAAAGATTTATGTATTGTAGATAAAAGGTTTATAAGAAAGAGGTTTATAAGTTGATGATGTGGCACAATGATTGGAGATACTCTAAGGGTGATCTGCACTTCCTCCCATACAATATCTTGAAATGAAGCATCACAATGCTGGAGTGATGAGAGTTATTATAAGCGAACTCTACAAGAGTCATGTGTGAGGACCACTTTCCCGTGAACTCTAGAATGCTAGCTCCAACATATCTTCCAAAGTCTAAATAGTCCTCTCAGATTGTCCATTGGTCTCAGGATGAAAAGTTGTGTTGAATTTGAGCTTAGTCCTCAAGTTCTCTTGAGGAATCTTCCAAAACTTTGATGTGAACTTGTTATCCATGTCTGACACTATAGCAAGAGTGGCTCCGTGAAGCCGGTTGATTTGATTTACATACAATTGTGCTAGTTCATTAAGTGAAGTACCATTTCTGATTGGTATGAAGTTAGCAGACTTAGTTAAATGGTCAACTATCACCCATATGACGTTCACATTCCTTTTGCCCTTAGGCAACCCTATGATAGTCCATAACGATCTCGTCTTATTTCCACAAGGTTACCTCTAAAGGCTTCACCAACCCGGTTGAACGGTTGTGTTCTACCTATCTATGGGCAGATCACACATTCGGAAACAAACTTGGCCACATTGTGTCTCATGCCTCACCACCAAAAGTGAAACTTGAGATCATAGTACATCTTCGTGGTGCCCGGATGAACATTGAATCATGACCGGTGTGCCTCTGTCAAGATTTCCGTGATATGATCTGATGCTCTGGGCATACACATTCGGCCTATGAACCATAATCAGCCATCTGATTTCAACTTGAAATTTGTGGTCCCTCCATCTAAGACCTACTTCTTCATTCTTCGCAAAAGAGAGTCTCGGAACAAAATATGCAACCAGTGAACTGGATCCCTTCTTATATACTCAAAACCGAAGTCTATCAAAATCTCTAATCAGATGTGGCATCTCGATCAAAGCAAAAACAAACCCTAAGGATGACGTCTGGCTCAAAGAAGCTGCAGCTAGGTTAGCTTTCCCCGAATGATAAAGTATGGAAAGTTCATAGTCCTTGATGTACTCGAGCCATCTTCGTTGCCTCGTGTTTAACTCCTGCTAAGTGAAGAAGTATTTCAGGCTTTTGTGGTCTGTAATCTTGCATGAAACCCTATACAAATAATGTCTCAATATCTTCAAGGCATGGACCATATCTGCTACCTCGAGCTCATGGGTGCGATAATTCTGCTAATATTGCTTCAACTAGAGGGATTCTTAATCAATATGACTCTGGAATTTTGCACCAATACACATCACAAGTCAATATTGGAAGCATCACAAAAAATCTCATACTCCTTCTTTGGCGGTCGAAATAAAGGGACCAACATGTTCTTCAACACCTGGAATGCACTCTCACACTCTGGAGACCACTCAAACTTGACGTTTTTCTATGTGAGTCGGGTGAGCAGTATGGCTAAAGGAAGAAATTTTTTGACAAACTTCATAAAATAACCAGCCATGCCTAGAAAATTGCTAATCTTGTGATTGCAGTCGGACGCAGCCAGTTGACAACTGCTTTAACTTTGGTTGCGTTAACCATAACTCCATCAGCCAAATATTACATGACCCGAAAAGGCCACTATGTCCAACCAAAACTCACACTTGATAAACCTAGCATATAGATTATGTTCTTGGAGGCGCTGCATAACCAATCTGAGGTGCCTTGCACGCTCATCGTCATTTCGAGAATAGATAAGGATGTCATCAATGAACACAACAACTAACTTATCCAAATAGCCATGGAATACTTGGTTCATAAGGCCCATAAACCAATAACTCGTAGTGCTCATATTTGGTGCGTAAAGCACTTTTCGAGATAACTTCCTTCTTTATCTTCAACCGATGATTCCCGGATTTGATGTATACCTTAGAGAACACTTTAGACTTATGTAACTGGTCAAACAAACCATCAACGTGTGGCAGGGGATATTTGTTCTTTACTGCAAGTCTGTTCATTTCTCTGTAGTCAACACATTGTCTCAGACTATTGCCCTTCTTGTCAAAGAGAAGGGGCATTTTCCAAGTTGACATAATGCACTGAATGATTATTCGGTCCACCATATCCTGTAGATGCTCCTTAAGTTCTTTAATTTCAACTAGAGTCATTCTGTATGGAGCTCTGAGGCTGGCTAAGCCCCTAAAACTCGAGTGATCTCAAACTCAACATCTCTGTCAGGTGGAAGCTGTGGAGGATTCTCTGGCAAAAAATCGTGAAAATCATTGACAATTGAGACATTCTCCAAATGTGTTAGGAGCTTCCTAGCATCAGCAGTGAAAATCAAATAACCTTGAAATCCACGGTAAAGAGCCCTCATAGCGCAGATATCATAAAGAAACGGGATGAAGGAAATAAGATACTTATTTTGCAGAGATACATTCCCTTGAAAGGTCATGTGATCTCCTTGAGGCGGCCTGAAGTGTGACGTCTTTGAATGGCAGTCAAGATGCATGAATTGTTTGGACAACCTATTAATCCCTAGAATACAGTCAATGCTCAAAAACTCCAAAATTATGAATTCAGTGTTGATATTTCGATCTCTAACTCGAAGAGTGGTACTGTGAATGACCTCATCAACCCTTACAGACTTCCCATACGGTGTAGATACGGAGAAGAGAGAAACAAGCTTGCTGAAAGTACGACTGAGCTTCTTGGAGAAGCTTCGGGACATATACATATGTGAAGCCCCTATATCAAACAATGTAGTGGTAGGAAGAGAGCCTATAATGATAGTACCTATAATGACCGAGGCATCCTCCTCAGTCTGATCTATGTCCAAAGCAGACACATGATCCAATGCAGTACGGGTAGGTGTCGATGTTGGTCAACCCATCTTCTACGTTGTTGGGGCTCGAGTTGGTGCATGAGCTGGTGCTAGAGCTGAAGATGTCAACGTCTTGCGACAGCCAAGGAAATCTTTAAGCATATGAGCCGGCGAACCACCTTGAGAGTACAGTCCCTTAATGACACTCTCCTAGATGTCTCTTGTTACACTTATGGCACTCCGGCGACATGTAAGCTAGAGCTTGTGCAGAAAGTGGTGTTTTGGCGGTACTAGAAGCTGGCCTCTTGGCCCTTAGGACTGAAGAAATACTCCTCATGTTAACAAACATTGTCCCGGATTTTATCAATACAAAACAACAAGTAATAAACCGGTTAACCTCAAGTGCAAGGATCGTAGTATGGAGGCTAATGCCGGGTCGATCTTACGGGGAACTAGACGAATGTGAATCCTAGCTTTTGTTTTTAACTAACTATTGTCACGAAAACTAACCTAAACAGGGAACTAAAACTGGACAAACATGCTTTGAAAATAAACTAGACAGAGGACGAAATCCAAAGCTAGGAAAGATTGAAAGCGATAAACTAAACTAAACTTAAGTGCGTAAAAAGTAAACTAAAGCTAAACAATTCAAGTTTTAAGGATTAAATCAAATTATAACGAACGAACAAGCAATTGATCCACCTATCCTATCAACATTCAATTCTAACTCGGATTAATTCGTGATCTCTACTCAAGTCGTGATTCACCTAATCGAAGGCATAAACTCCTACTCTCGTAGACAAGTTCGTTTCCTAATCTTTTATCTCTCGATGTTAAAGATTACGTCTTTCTAACCTAGGCGTGAAATCTTTCAATTTCTAATCTAGAGATTTAATCTAATAACTTTCGTTGTGATTAGATTAAAGGTCTAAACTTTTATCATGGTGTTCTAAGGTTAACATGACTTTCATCAAGCAAACAATAAACAGAAGCACGGATCTTTCGATATAGCATGCAATCAACATATAAAAACATGATAAAAGTAACAACTTTAATAGATACTCACAAAATAATCACGAACTAGAGATCAAACTGTTGAAACGGACGGCTTCACAACGCTCGTTCAAGGAGGATTTAGCCTCCTAGCATCCTTATGCAAACTCGAATTGATGGACTAAAGAACATAAATCTAACTATCTAATCTAGATGTTTTATTGCATAAAAACTGGAAAATAAAGGAGTAAAAACGCAGCCAAGCCGCTCCCAGGGTTTAGGGATCGAATTGTATGTTTAGGGTTTGGTGAAACGCGCCTATTTATAGATTTTTAGGTCGGTTTCGCCGAGTCGGTGCCGTGGACGCCCGTCCACTATCTTGGACGCTCGTCCAGCCTCTATGAACGGAGAATGAACGCTCGTTCGTAACGCGTCCGAACTCTCTCGAATGTAAAATACGATTCTCGGACGCCGCTTCACTTTTATGGACGCCCGTCCACTACTCAGCTCCGCATTTTGCTCATAACTTCACTTCTGGGCTCCAAATGAGGTGATTCAACATGCGTTGGAAAGCTATTTCAAACCTCTACAACTTTCATCAAGACAACTTCCCCCGAAAGTGCCTACAAGTGTGGACAAAATCCCCATGAAGTGCCTGGTTCCGGTTTCTTCAATGATTCTTCACTTAAACATCTTCCAACTCTTCCATCTTCATGTGATCATCGTTTAAGCTCCTTACTCATCATGAAAACGTATCTACCAACATGATAGAAACATGCAAAATGTAACATCATACGAATAAACATAAAACACCGATAAAATCACGTAAATATCTCGATTTTGCATTTAAACACATTTAAAACTCGTTTACTCAATAATTCGATAAAACCAACACTTTTCTATAAAAAGTACTAAAATACCAAGGATATTGTTATGGGAATAACGTCATATAAATCATAAATTTCACCCTTAACAACTCCCCCACACTTAAACTTTGCTCGTCCCGAGCAAAACAAAACAAGATAAAGGCTCGGAAAGAATATAGACATCTCAACACATATACCATTTAGTCAATAAACTAGAAGTTCACCCATGTGTGTGCATAGCCATAGAAAATTTCCACTAAATCCAAACTTGAGGAACTCAAAGCAAAACTAGCTAATACCCCCTCGTAGACTAGTAATAAGTGACACTCATAAGGTGCACCCTACAAACGTGACATATCCCGAGAAGAATGATCGAATATATCTAGTGGCCTTTCGAAATACTCGAGGATAATCCCTACAACATATCTTTCGCCTTATACTCGGGGATAAGATTAACGAAAGACTAAGTCTTATATTCATTTCATAACCAATTTCAAGTTGATTTAATTACTTCACATTTAAACACACATCGAATGAGCTATTGCCCTCATAGTAGAATAGGACATTTCGAGATAACACCCTACCTACTCCAATCATAAGGCGCTTTTTCTAACTCGTCGTGAGCTTTTAGTCATCATAGTGGTATAGACATACGTGGTATACCCTACCTCACTCAAATCATCGACTAGCTTCCGACACACACATTGTATTCATTTAAATTTTTCAACTTCCCATTTGACATTAGTTACGTGTTACTTATCACATTCAAACCTCTAGATATTCACAGTATCTCATACTTCGGAACTAAATACAAACTATCATAAGTCTCACGATATATACGTAGCACTAAGCACATGACTTATAAGATAATCAAAAACCACTAATCCAAAACGGGGTATAACTTTATAAATTAGCTCATCATTCACTATGGCACGTGAAAAATAAATCTTGGTGAAACAACTAGCTTACTAAAAATATGGTATACAAAAGATCAATGACTATAACAAACCGAACAAAAACGTGTATTGCCTACTCGGGACAAAACAAAAACGAAAGTGTCGAACAATTTTGAAAAATTAAGCCCATTTTGCACGTAAACATCATATATTAAGCAAACGGTAGATACATAGCTTATTCCCCTCCCCCACACTTAAATTACAACATGTCCTCATGTTGTGCGTAAATAAAAAGAAAGAAAGAACTTAGCCGATTGTCGTTCGAATGGGAACAACTCGGAATGATGCGCGGCACCCAGAATGCTCGAGGATATCAGTAGATTGTGGACCATCCACCGGAAAACTGACACCGTCTGAAACTCACGAACGCTATCAAGACTATCCTGCACACTTGACAAACACGAAAAGTATCTCGGGGACCGGGGGGAATTATATCATATGAAACACAAGAGATAATCGTTTAGATGGAAAAATCACCGTCCAAGGAAAAGTGCGAGCATCCAACCGTCAACTACAAATACGGAGCGATTCACAAAATACCCTAACTAGACTAAAACTAAACTAAGACACACAAAAGAATAACAAAAGAAAATAAACAAAAGAAAAATGTATATCTGGGTGCCCCTGGTAGCGCTTTTGGTTTATGTCGTTAGCTCGACACCATTTAAGCTCACTGGGTCGTGCCATTTAACCTTTCGCCGGCCCACTACCTCGTGTAAGCTCGAATCGGTAGTGTGGCCGCGAAACAAACGACGAGCCGAACACATGGGGTGAAATCTTTGAAAGCTCTCCATACCTTTTTAAGTTTCCCCATGGTTGCATTCTTTCTTCTCCGGTTCCTCCGATGACGTTTAAGTTGTCGCTCCCTTTCAAACTCTTCCATATCAAGCACTACCTGCTAGAACATCTTCGATTTAACACAACCGTCATCCTCGTAAAACAAATCGGGTGAAAACTCGTCAAAGTGGTTGACTTCGGAAGTCCCACACCCGAGGATTTCGAGGAATTTAACAATCAAAGGCTTTTCTTTATGTTCACCTATATAGTGCTTGCACCTCGACCATTAACTCGGAACGGTTGATCACCATAACCTCGTAATTCTAGCACACCTCCAGGAATGATTTGGAGAATCTCGAAAGGACCGGACCAACGTGTCCTCAACTTGCCAGAAACAAATGCAACCTGGAATTGTAGAGTAACACTTGCTCACCGACCTTGAATTCTCTCTTCTTTATCTTGGCATCGTGGAGGAGTTTCATCTTCTCCTTACTAATCTCGGCGCTTTCGTAAGCTTGGAGTCCGAATTCATCCAAATCGTACAGCTAACTGCTGCAGCGGTGTTTGCCACGGGATTGGGAATCGAAGTTAAGAAACTTCGTAGCCCGACGCCCCGTGCTCTAACTCGACCGGCGATGGCATGGCTTACCGTAGACCATTTGATATGGCGATGTACCCATAGGGGTCTTATAGGCGATCTATATGCCCAAAGTACATCGTCCAACTTCGTACTCCGCCTTTTCTATGACTATTCACCGTCTTCTCCAGGATTTTCTTAAGACTCGGTTGCTTCGCTCAACCTCGACCACTAGTCATCATCGGATGATATGGTGTGCCGCTTTATGGCGAACACCATACTTCTCGAGGACTTTTTCCAAAGGTCGGTTGCAAAAGTGTGTCCCTTCATCACTGATCAAGGCACGTGGACATCCAAACCTCACAAAGATATTCTTCTTAAGGAATTTCATGACCGTTTTGTGATCATTGTGAGGAGTGGCTATTGCCTCCACCCATTTCGAAACATAGTCAACGCAGACTAAGATGTATTTGTTGCCACAAGATGATGGGAATGGTCCCATAAAATCGATGCCCCATACATCAAAGACTTCGCACTCTAAGATGGGTTTCAAAGGCATGTCAAAACGCCTTGTCAGAGTTCCGGTTCGTTGACACCTATCGCAAGCTTTACGTAAAGCTTCGTATCTTTAAAGATCGTAGGCCAATAGAAACCGGATCGGAAGATCTTCGCAACCGTTTTCCAAGGACCAAAGTGACCACCGTGGGTCCACTATGGCATTGCTCGATAATCTCTCGTTGCTCGGATTCGTGAACGCATCTCCTAAGCAAACCATCTTTGCGGATCTTGAACAAATAAGGTTCATCCCAAACGAAATATTTCATATCGAGAGAAGAACTTCTTCTTCTCTTGATAAGACATTTCGGATCGAGATAACGGGCATGAAGGTAGTTTACAATGGAGGAATACCATGGAACATCGGGAGGACAACCGTCTATCAACATAATGTTCTCTAGAGGAAAGTAAAGATCTATATCATCCGGTTCATCCTTTTCCTCACTTAACACCCTAGAAACATGATCCGCCACTACGTTCTCACTACCCTTCTTATCTTTGATTTGAACGTCAAACTCTTGGAGGTCGGTATCCAACGCAAGTAGGCGTGGTTTAGCTTCCTTTTTGGTCACGAGATATCGCAAAGCGGCGTGGTCGGTCCACACAATCACTTGAGCACCCGGCAAGTAACTACGAAACTTATCCATAGCAAAGACTACGGCTAATAATTCCTTTTCGGTGGTCGTGTAGTTAACTTGAGAAGGATTTAGTGTGTGATCGGCATAATAGATAGGTCGGAACTTTCCGTTAAGCTTTTGTCCTAAGACCGCACCAACCGCATAGTTGGATGCATCACACATAAGCTCAAAGGGTAGGTTCCGGTCCGCGATATAAGAATTGGAGCGAGAGATCGCCTACTCTTAAGCTCCTCAAACGCGCGCTTGCAATTCTCATCAAAATCAAAAGTAACGTCTTCTTTGAGTAAAGTAGACGAGGGGCTTGGCAATCTTTGAAAAGTCCCGGATGAACCTCCTATAGAAGCCGACATGTCCGAGAAAACCTCGGACTTCCCGAACAAGTCTTAGGATAACTCATCTTCTCAATAGCTTCAACCTTGGCCCTATCTACTTCTATACCTTTGGTGAGATCTTGTGGCCAAGAACTATTCCTTCATCTACCATGAAATGGCATTTTTCCCAATTAAGTACTAAGTTCTTTTCCACACATCCGGATAACACCCGATCAAGATTATCGAGGCAAGCATCGAAGGATTGACCAAAGACCGAGAAATCATCCATAAAAATCTCCATGCACTTTTCAACTAGCCCGTCAAAGATTGCCATCATACACCTCTCGAAAGGTAGCAGGGGCATTGCATAGACCAAATGGCATCCGCCTATGGCGAATGTACCATAAGGGCAAGTGAAAGTGGTCTTCTCTTGGTCAACGGGATCGATGGGTATTCGGAAGTATCCCGAATATCCATCCGAAAGCGGTAGAATGCGTGCCCCGCTAGACGCTCAAGCATTTGATCAATGAATGGAAGGGGAAATGATCTTTCGGTGTGACCTCATTGAGCTTTCGATAATCGATACATACTCGTATCCCGTAACGAGCCTCAATGCTATGTCTTCGCCCTTCTCATTCTTCTCAATAGTAATTCCCCTTTCTTGGGGACCACCCGAGTCGGGGACACCCACTCACTATCGCAATGGCGTATATGATACCCATATCTAGAAGCTTAATGATTTCCTTCTTGACTACTTCTTGCATGTGAGGGTTGAGCCTTCTCTCGAGGTCGTCTAACTCGTTTTGCACCCTCCTCGCCTTGATCTTGTGCATACAGATGTTGGGAGATATCCCTCGGATATCTCCCACCTGCCATCCAAAGGCTTTTTCATTTTTGCGCAAGACGTTTAACAATTTAAGCTCTTCTATACGAGATAGCTTGGCGAGAGATGATCAAAGGAAGCTTGTCACCTTCTCTTAAAAACACATACTTAAGATGTTTAGGCAACGGCTTTCGAACCAAGTCTACGGGGGGTTCCTCTAGACTTGATTTAAGATCACCACTCTTCAACTCAACATCGCCGAGCTTACTTAGTGGTCCTACGCCAAGGCTTCTTCTCTTAGCTCATCCTCAAAATCACCGCTAACCGGTCTAGATTGACCACACCATGATTATTCGGATTATCAATCAATCGCTCATATTCTCGCTTCTACAACCAAGACTTGCTTATCCATGAAGTCATTGAAGTCATCGACGTCTCCTCAACGGAACGACCGGTTGGAGAACCGGATGGTACTTGAATAGATTTAGAAACGCTATAGCTCACCTCTTGGTCACCAACTCGGATAGTTACTTTCCCACCATCACAATCGATGAGGGCTCTAGCCGTGTAGATAGGAAAGGTCTTCCAAGAATCGAGGGGACATTTTCATTTTTCTCCATATCTAAGACATACCGGTCAACGGGAAAGGTAAACCTACCAACTTGAACCAATACGTCCTTTAGGATCCCCGAGGCTTTCTTTGAAGATCTATCGAACCGCAAGTTCATGGTAGTGGGTTCTAGAAGACTTTGTAAACCCAGCTGCTTGCAAATAGATAATGGCATCAAGCTTATGGATGCACCCAGGTCACATAAAGAATTTGGAAAGACTAGGCCTCCCATCTGCAATGTGAGCACGAATTTCCCGGGGTCACCTCTTTTGATTGGTAAGTCCGGATAATTGATCATTGAACAATCCTCACCAATTGCTGATCCATTTCTCGCTAACTTCTTCTTCGAAGAAACAACATCCTTGATGAATTTAGTATACTTAGGCATTTCAACCAAAACTTCGAGAGTGGAAGATTAACACGAGTATTTTTCAGCGATTAAGCACCTTTCCGTACTTCTTATCTTCATGCAATGGGATGTTGCTCTTTCTCGGTGGAAATGGAAGCTTTTTCAAATCATCCTCGGAAAAGATTTTCTTTGAGGATGCGCCGATAGCTTTGTCTTCCAAATCTTTCCACCGAACCGTCTTCTCATTCTTTTTGCTAGTCGGGGGATCGGCCACCGACTATCATTTAACTCATCACTCCTCGGGGATCGCCCACCCGAGGATCCTCAAATGTTTCACTTCTCGGGGAACACCACCGAGGACTTCCAATTGATTCTTTATTCCTCGGGATCGCCCTCGAGGAATCTCAACTCTTTCTTCTATCGTGGGGATCGGCCCACCCGATTTTCCTTCTCAGCCCAAGGGGATGATGGGTGCTCAACTTCCCTCTCCCGCCTTATCGGCGGCGGGGAGGGGCTAGTGGTTTCCCCGGAAGCCGGGGGACCACCAACTTGAGAACCACTTCTCAAATTCATCGCACCGGCCTCCTCTTTACCGTATTGCATTATTGGCACGAGGTCGGTGCATTGGCCGTTGCTTAAATCGGCGTGAGCGACTTGACCGCCTTTTGGGTTTTTCTCGGTAAAACGGCGTATGCCCCGGGGTCTTGACGCTAGCCGCTCGGCCAATTGCCCTATTTGTCTCTCAAGATTTTTTATTGTCCTCGCTTTGCTCCTCCAACTTGGTTTCGAAATTGTTGGATTGGGAGGGTCCTTGAGAGTTCTGATGATTTTGAGGGAGTGGCTGACTTGGCTGACTTTGGAATGCAGAATTAGAATTGGCGGGCCAATTCTGATTGAACCTTTGTTGCGGATTGGAAGAATTATAGCTTGGGTTCTGATTATAACCAGGGTTTCTATTGAAGTTCGAATTAGATTAAATCCCGAAGATTGATTAAACCCTTGGTTTTGGAAATTGTTCGCCGGAGAATTGGTTGTTGAATCTCGATTTGTCCGGCCGAGAAAGCATTGACTTCCGCATTCGCCCAATCATGGGACGAAGCGAGCAAAGCAGTGTGCTATGTCGTCACATACTTGGCATGTGATTGGATTATGCTTGTCCATAGAGGGGACACGATTGACTTGCCGAGTAGAGGGGAAGAAAATTGACATTGGCCGGTCATATGGCCGGTCCGACAAAGATGCTTCACAATACGTAACCCGAGAGTTCTGTGGAAACGAAAGAGTCGATTACTCGGATTAGGAACAATTTGGGATGTTGTCCGTCGAGAATTAGCCATTTGCTTTTGCAACAAGGCAATCGTATTTTGCATAGTCACTTCCTCGACCTTGGGAGGAGGAGGAGGTGCCCGAATAGCTTGATAGGATGGGGCATAGTTATATTTGGCAATGTCTTCGAACAATGCCCATCCTTCATCGTGTGTTTTCTTGAGAAATGCCCCACCGAGGAACTATTGACCATGCCCTTGGTGAGCTCGGTCAATCCGTCGAAGAAAGTATGGACTTGCCTTTGCTTTGGCAAGCCATGATGGGGACACTTTCGCAGGGAGAGACTTAAACCTTTTCCACGCCTCAAAGAATGACTCATTTTCCACCGACGGAATGTGAAGATTTCGTTCGTACGGTGGGGTCGTTTTTGAAGGAGGAAAGTATTGACTTAGAAATTCCTTCTCGAGCTCCGCCCATGTAGTGATGGATTCGGAGGGAGAGAGTGATACCACTCGAGTGCCTCCCCCCGTAAGGAAAATGGAAATAGTTTAAGCTTGATGGCGTCCTCACTTACACCTTGGATACGGGTAGTACCGCATATTTGCAAGAATGTGTGTAAGTGAGTGTGGGGTTTTCGGATTGATAGCCGTGAAAAATCGATGCATGCCGCATCATCCGAATAAGTCCGGGTTTAAGCTCGAAGTTTGGAGCGAAATGGTAGGCATGACGATAGCCGGGTTTATGGTGACCGTACCGGGCATGGCATAGTCGGCCAACGTCCGTCTATCTTCCGCGCCATTATTACTATTCTTTCGATTTCTTCGAAAGATATTGCTCAAATTCTTGATCTAGAGCGTTTCCTTCGTCGAAACGAAGTCTCCGCCTATTGGGTCGGACTATGGTCCGCTCGGGGTCAGGGGAATAGATTAGTGGTCCCTTATGACTACGAGTTTGCATAAACCGAACACCAACTCAAGGTGTTGAGCAAGAAAGGATAGAAAGTGACGAAAGGACGGATCGGACGAGAGGGAAAGGATAACTAAACCTAGAGGAATCAAAAACTACGAAACTTAACTACGAAAAATTTAAAAACGAAAAAACGAAACACTAAAAACGTGTTGAAATCTTCGAGCCCAAAATGGAAGGGAAAACAGTGGATTTTGACCTCGAAAACGGTGTCGGACGGCCTCCGGCTGTCTGCCACGTCGTCGGCGTCGGAACGAGCTTTCCGAATTGGGGTCCTGCGCGCCAATCCGACACTCGAGCCGAAAGTTATGGCCAAAATACTATCAAGTGCTAAAACGGACCCTTTTTCCCTAAAATTTGATCGTGAAAGGCGTGGAGTCAGATGATTCAACCTAAGAAACCTACCTACGACACTTACCTACGAAAAAAACAGAAAACCTAATTGAAATAAAAATAAAAACGATGGCGAGACGGGACGGACGGGCGTCCAATTAACGGACGGGCGTCTTCCCCGGAGGAAGAACCGGACGGGCGTTCGGACTAACCGGACGCTCGTTCGTTCGAGAGCGATAGATAACGAGAATAGAGCGTACTTGATTTGGACGAGCGTTCGGTGATACTGGACGTCCGTCCGGATCAATCTGAGACAGAAAGAACGCAAAACAGAGTATGAAAACAGAAAACAGAGTATCAAACTAAGAAGCTAAAATTTATACTAACTACTGACAGAAACACGACAGAAAAACGCACTAAAACGACTAAACTACTAACTACAAAAAGAGACTGAAAAGATCTAACCTAAAAACAAGAATTGAAAACAAACTAAAAACAAAAACAAAAACTAGGCAACCGTCCGGTTCCCCGGCAACGGCGCCAAAAACTTGTCCCGGATTTTATCAATACAAAACAACAAGTAATAAACCGGTTAACCTCAAGTGCAAGGATCGTAGTATGGAGGCTAATGCCGGGTCGATCTTACGGGGAACTAGACGAATGTGAATCCTAGCTTTTGTTTTTAACTAACTATTGTCACGAAAACTAACCTAAACAGGGAACTAAAACTGGACAAACATGCTGAAAATAAACTAGACAGAGGACGAAATCCAAAGCTAGGAAAGATTGAAAGCGATAAACTAAACTAAACTTAAGTGCAGAAAAAGTAAACTAAAGCTAAACAATTCAAGTTTTAAGGATTAAATCAAATTATAACGAACGAACAAGCAATTGATCCACCTATCCTATCAACATTCAATTCTAACTCGGATTAATTCGTGATCTCTACTCAAGTCGTGATTCACCTAATCGAAGGCATAAACTCCTACTCTCGTAGACAAGTTCGTTTCCTAATCTTTTATCTCTCGATGTTAAAGATTACGTCTTTCTAACCTAGGCGTGAAATCTTTCAATTTCTAATCTAGAGATTTAATCTAATAACTTTCGTTGTGATTAGATTAAAGGTCTAAACTTTTATCATGGTGTTCTAAGGTTAACATGACTTTCATCAAGCAAACAATAAACGAAAGCACGGATCTTTCGATATAGCATGCAATCAACATATAAAAACATGATAAAAGTAACAACTTTAATAGATACTCACAAAATAATCACGAACTAGAGATCAAACCGTTGAAACGGACGGCTTCACAACGCTCGTTCAAGGAGGATTTAGCCTCCTAGCATCCTTATGCAAACTCGAATTGATGGACTAAAGAACATAAATCTAACTATCTAATCTAGATGTTTTATTGCATAAAACCGGAAAATAAAGGAGTAAAAACGCAGCCAAGCCGCTCCCTAGGGTTTAGGGATCGAATTGTATGTTTAGGGTTTGGTGAAACGCGCCTATTTATAGATTTTTAGGTCGGTTTCGCCGAGTCGGTGCCGTGGACGCCCGTCCACTATCTTGGACGCTCGTCCAGCCTCTATGAACGGAGAATGAACGCTCGTTCGTAACGCGTCCGAACTCTCTCGAATGTAAAATACGATTCTCGGACGCCGCTTCACTTTTATGGACGCCCGTCCACTACTCAGCTCCAGTATTTTGCTCATAACTTCACTTCTAGGGCTCCAAATGAGGTGATTCAACATGCGTTGGAAAGCTATTTCAAACCTCTACAACTTTCATCAAGACAACTTCCCCTGAAAGTGCCTACAAGTGTGGACAAAATCCCCATGAAGTGCCTGGTTCCGGTTTCTTCAATGATTCTTCACTTAAACATCTTCCAACTCTTCCATCTTCATGTGATCATCGTTTAAGCTCCTTACTCATCATGAAAACGTATCTACCAACATGATAGAAACATGCAAAATGTAACATCATACGAATAAACATAAAACACCGATAAAATCACGTAAATATCTCGATTTTGCATTTAAACACATTTAAAACTCGTTTACTCAATAATTCGATAAAACCAACACTTTTCTATAAAAAGTACTAAAATACCAAGGATATTGTTATGGGAATAACGTCATATAAATCATAAATTTCACCCTTAACAAACATCATATGGGCATTTCGCCCCGTGAGCGTGTGATCGAAAGATGGAAGACTCCGTTCTCAGTGTCCTGTTTTAAAGGGATGAGTATGTGAAAGGAGAATAGTGGCCCTTAAGTACTAAAATGATATAGGCGTTCAACCCTGACTCAAACCGCTCCATCCCAGCGTTCTCATCAGCCATCACGTGCGTCACAAACTGTCCCAACTCTTCAACTTGGCATCATATTGCATGACTGACATAGTACCATGTCCCATCTCATAAACTGGTGCTTCCGTGTTGCACGGTGAGTAGGCAAAACAAAAACCTCATGAAACACTGCTCCTCGAACTGATCTCATGAAAATATAGCTTCGACACCTTTGTAGCCCTAGGTGAGGTCATATTGGTGAACCAGTCATATGTTGCCTCAATCAGGAATGACATCACCACGCCTATCCACATCTTTGTAGGTACGAACGTCGCCTGAAGATGCATATCCATCAATATGAACCACTCTTCAACCATCTGAGGGTTGAGCTCATCTCCAAAGTACTGCATCCCTGTCATTCGGAGCTTAAAAAACCAAATCGTATTACTCTTATGTTGTTGTTGTTGTTGTTGATGATGTGGTATAAGTGCACCTGGTGGTTCCATAAGCCGAGATAACTGGGCATGCATCATGGCCTAGGCGTGTGCCTGTTGCTGCAAGATAGCCACCAAGGTCGTTGATACAGTATCACCAGGTACTATTGGCATAGGTATAACCACATATAAGGGTGGGTGGTATGCTCTATGAGTCGGCAGTGGGACTGCATATGTTGGTTTAGGAGACAAGGGGAGCTTGAATGACTGACCAAGATACTACTCTATGAGCCTATCTCCAAAGTAGAAGCCCGAGTGTTTACCATTTGGATACAGTGTGTTGGGTGAATCACTTCTTTGTGGAGCCCAAGCCCACTAAATAAATAAGGAAAAAAAATATATGCCAAGTATTATTTAAAGGGAACAATCTAGGTAATTTTTCCCTAATCTTTTTCTAATCTTCACGACAAAAAGAGAGGCAAAAAGAGAAGAAATTCGCAGCAGTTTTCTGTGTTCCAGCAGCAACTTTACGGCGACGATCGGGCATCGAAACGGACCCCGATTGGCACGGAAATTTGAGGGTTGTTCGCCTCTCATTCTTCTTCAATCTGAACGGTGGAATTTTCGTTTCAATGGTTCAACTTCCTGCAATCTTCCGCCAACCTGATTGCTGCGTTTCCGGTGATATTTTTCAACAACTCTTGTATTTTGCATTCTTAGTTGATGCTTTGGTGTAGTTGAGTTGGTTGATGTGTTTAAAACACTTTTGTATCATCTTTTGCTAATTAGTGGAGTTTTTGTGGGCCTCGGCCTTGTGGTTTTTACTCTCTCACATCGAGAGGGGTTTTCCACGTTAAAATTATGGTGTTGATTTTCTTGTGTTTTCGTATTGCTTTATTTGTGATTTATCTTCGTTGTGGCTGCCTCGTTTATTTCGTTGCGTGTCATTGGGAAGACTTTGTGGGTATTTGTGATACGTGTGGTATTGCGGTTGCTTGTTTTCCCAACAAGTGGTATCAGAGACCCGGTTAGTTGATTTGGTTTTTGAAGTGTTTTTGGTGAACTTTTTTTATTGGGGAAACGGAAGCCAACTTGAATAGAATGATCACTTTGAATGGGTCTAACTATGCCATATGGAAAAATAAAATGGAGGATCTTTTGTATGTGAAGAATTATTTCTTGCCGGTTTTCAGTGCGGAAAAACCTGCTGATAAAACAGATGAAGAGTGGAATTTGTTGCATAGGCAATGATATGTCTAAATAATATCTCCACCTATGAGTCCCGGAAATAGCCTATCTGGACCACCGATTCGGATAAGGCCCGCGGCCATAGCGTCCGCGACGCCAATCAAGTCAGGGTCGCTGCAGTCGGGTCCCCGCCTAGAGCACTCAAACCTTTAAGGTCACTAGAGGCTCGGGGGGCCGGCCTGCGACCTGGACAATATGTCAATAAGAGACCGCACAAGACTTGGGGGAAGCAGCAGAAGGCAAAATTGAGGCAGGACGATGAAGCAGACGACCTTGTGTGTGGCGACCTACGCGACCACATAGGATGCCGCTGAGATATTTAATCCACTTGTCATTTAGATATTTAGTTTACTTAACTTCTAAGATATCTAATGATTGCCTGTATTTCTTAAACCCTAAGCTTCCCTCCTTCTATAAAAGGAGGGCTTGTGTAACTACAAAAAAAGGAGGCTAATAGAAAAAGAGGACAAAACTCTGTCGAAACATAAACTCTCTCAAAGCATTCATACTCTCCACTGTAGCACCACCGAGCATCACCGGCCTCATACACTTCAAACACAATCAAATAAGCCAGATATCCATCCAGTATACACCGCAGAGCCACCGTGATAATAAACCACATTATCAGGCAAGTTTGTGGTTATATTAGACAATGGGTTGATGATAATGTTTTAAATCACATAAGTGAGGAGAAACATGCTAGGTCTTTGTGGAAAAAGGTTGAAGACTTGTATGCCCGGAAAACTGGAAACAATAAGATGCTTTTGATGTATAAATTGATGAATTTGAGATATCATGATGGAACTCCTATGGTTGATCATTTGAATACTTTCTTGGGTATTATGAACCATCTTAATGCTATGGGTATTAAGTTTGATGATGAAGTGCAGGGATGGATGCTTCTTGGCTCTTTACCGGAATCGTGGGAAACTTTTCGAAGTTCTCTATCTAATTCTACCCCAGATGGTGCTATGACCATTGATCTTGCAAAGACTAGTGTTTTGGAAAAAGAGACAAGGAAAAAGGCACATGTGTTTCCACACAGTCGGATGTCTTGGTTACTGAGTCACGGGGGAGAAGTCAAAGTAGATCTTCTAAAGATAGAGGTCGATGTAGAAGTAAATCCAAGGGCAAGTACAAAAATTATGAATGCAATCACTGTGGCAAGAAGGGACACATCAAGAAATTTTGCTTTAAACTGAAACGGGAGAAAAAGGAAAACGGTGACAAGAAAGATGATGAGAAGAAGGAAGATATAGTTAATGCAGCTTCTTCTGATGATTTCTTTGTGTTTCAAGAGGTTGATGATATTATTCTTGCTGATGATATGACTAGTTGGGTTGTTGCAAGTGGTGCTTCGCTCCATACTACTTCAAGAAGAGAGTTTTTCACATCATACACTCCAGGTGACTTTGGTGATGTGAGAACGACTCAGGATTCTATCTTAAAGTGTGCATGTGTTGGAGATATTAGTTTAGAAACGTCTAATGGTACCAAATTGATTTTTAAACGGGTTAAACATGTTCTAGGGATCCGGTTGAATTTGATTTCTGTTGGCAGACTGTGTGATGATGGTTATAATAGCTCATTTTCTTGTGATAAGTGGAAGCTCACAAAGGGGTCTTTAGTTATGGCTAGAGGTACAAAGACATCTACACTTTTCTTGGCTCAAGCCAAAGTTATTGTTGATGAGGCTCATGCAGTGGAGTCACGTGATGAGACCGAGTTGTGGCATAAGAGGTTATGTCATATGAGCTTGAAAGGAATGATTGTCCTATCTAAAAAAAATTTATTGTCTTGTTCTAACAGTTTGCATTTGGAAAAGTGTGCTCATTGTCTTGCAGGGAAGAAAACTAGAGTTTCTTTTAAATCAAATCCACCTTCAAGAAAGTCGAAGTACTTGAGTTTGTTCATTCTGATGTTTGTGGTCCTATGAAGACAAGGACGCTTGGTGGTTCCCGCTATTTTGTGACTTTTATTGATGATCACTCAAGAAAAATTTGGGTGTACACTTTGAAGACAAAAGATCAAGTGTTAGACGTGTTCAAGTAGTTTCAAGTTTCAGTTGAAAGGAAAACTGGAAAGAAGTTGAAGTGTATTCGGACTGACAATGGAGGTGAATACAAAGGTCCATTTCATTATTACTGTAAGAAGCAGGGTATCAGACATGAGAGAACCCCGCCAAAGACTCCGCAGTTGAATGGCTTGGCGGAGAGGATGAACAGAACATTAGCGGAGAGAGTCAGATGCTTGCTTTTACAAGCCAGATTGCCTAAATCCTTTTGGGGTGAAGTTTTGAGTACATTGGTTCATGTACTAAATCTGTCTCCATGTGTTCCTTTGCAGAATGATGTTCCTCAGCAGGTATGGTCAGGTAAAGATGTATCTTACCATTATTTACGAGTTTTTGGTTGTAAAGCTTATGTTCACATTCCTAAAGATGAGAGGTCTAAGCTTGATGCTAAGACTAAACAGTGTATTTTTTTGGGTTATGGTCAAGATGAGTTTGGGTATAAATTTTATGATCCTGTTGACAAGAAAGTGATCAGAAGCCGAGATGTTGTGTTTGCAGAGAATGAGACTTTGCAGGATGTTGATAAAAATCAGAGTTCAACACCTCAAGTTAGTGATGGTTCAGCTGACTTGGAGATAATTTCTCCTACACCTATAGTGGAGCATGGTTCAGTTGATTTCGATCAGAACATTGACGATGATATGATTTAGGAACCAGTCCTGGATGAGGCTCCACCAGTTATTCCCAGGAGATCTACTGAGAGAGACGACAAATTTCTTCTACTAGATATCCGGATCGAGTATGTTTTGCTCTCAGATAGTGAAGAGCCTGAATGTTTTGAGGAGGCCATGATTGATGAACATAAAGATAAATGGCTTGATGCTATAAAAGACGAGATGGAGTATTTGCATGACAATCACACATTTGAGTTGTTGAAATTGCCTAAGGGGAAGAAAGCTTTGAAGAATAAGTGGGTTTCCAGAATTAAGAACGAAGACTGTAATTCTACACCTCGGTATAAAGCAAGATTAGTAGTCAAAGGTTTTGGTCAGAGAAAGGGCATTGATTTCGGTGAGATTTTCTCTCCTGTTGTGAAAATGTATTCTATCAGGACTGTTCTTGGCTTGGCAACTAGTCTTGATTTGGAGGTTGAGCAGATGGATGTCAAAACAGCTTTTCTTCATGGTGATTTGGATGGAGACATCTACATGGAGCAGCCAGAGGGTTTTCAGGTGAAAGGAAAAGAGGATCTTGTGTGCAAGTTGAAGAAGAGTCTTTATGGGTTGAAGCAAGCGCCTAGACAGTGGTATAAGAAATTTGAGTCTGTCATGAAGGAGCATGGTTACCGGAAGACTACTTCAGATCATTGCGTGTTCATTAGCAGTTTCTTAGAGGATGATTTTATCGTTCTTTTACTCTATGTTGATGATATTTTGATTGTTGGCAAGAATGCTTCAAGGATTGACAGGTTGAAGCGGCAGTTGAGCAAGTCTTTTGCCATGAAAGACTTGGGCCATGCAAAGTATATTTTAGGGATGCAGATTACTCGTGACAGAGAGGCCGGGAAAATTTATTTGTCACAAGAGAAGTACATAAAGAAGGTGCTTCAGAGATTTAGCATGAGTGATGCTAAAGCAGTGTCCAGTTCACTTGCATCTCATATCAAGTTGAGTATCAAACAGTGTCCTTCTAGCGATGATGAAAAGGAAAAGATGCAGAAGGTCCCGTATGCTTCAACAGTAGGTAGTTTGATGTATGTCATGGTATGTACTAGACCAGACATACCTTATGCAGTTGGTAAGGTCAGTCGTTTTCTTTCTAATCCTGGTAGAGAGCATTGAAATGCTGTGAAGTGGATTATGAAATATCTCAGGGGTACTACAGATTTACGCCTTACTTTTGGTGGTGAAAAAACCCGTGTTGGTTGGTTTCACTGATTTTGATATGGCTGGAGATGTTGATTCTTACAAGTCTACTTCAGGATATTTGGTTAAATTTGCAGGGGGAGCTGTGTCATGGCAGTCGATGTTGCAAAAATGTGTTTCACTTTCAACTACTAAAGCTGAGTATATTGCAGCAACTGAAGCATGTAAAGAGTTGTTGTGGATGAAGAAGTTTCTCCGAGAGCTTGGTTTGAAGCAAGATCAGTTTGTGTTGCTTTGTGATAGCCAGAGTGCTATTCATCTTGGTAAGAATGTAGTTTTTCATTCTAGGACCAAGCACATTGATGTTCGTTATCATTGGATTCGGGATGTGTTGGAGTTGAAGTTGCTAGCATTTGAAAAAGTGCACACGGATGACAATGCTGCGGATATGTTGACAAAAGCGTTGACAAGAGAGAAGCTTGAGATATGTCGTTCTATTGTGGGAATGACGAATTCCTCCACAATGTCGCGAGGGGGAGATTTGTTGGGTGGATCACTCCTTTGTGGAGCCCTAGCCCACTAAATAAATAAGGAAAAAGAAATATATGTCATGTATTATTTAAAGGGAACAAGCTAGGTTATTTTTCCTAATCTTTTTCTAATCTTCACAACAAAAAGAGAGGAAAAAGAAAAGAAATTCGCAGCAGTTTTCTGTGTTGCAGCAGCAAATTTACGGCGACGATCGGGCATCGAAACGGACTCCGATCTACACAAAATTTTGAGGGCTTGTTCGTCTCTCATTCTTCTTCAATCGGAACGGTGGAATTTTCGTTTCAATGGTTCAATTTCCGGAAATCTTCTGCCGACCTGACTGCTGCGTTTCCGGTAATATTTTTCAACTTGCATTCTTAGTTGATGCTTTAGTGTAGTTGAGTTGGTTGATGTGTTTAAAACACTTTTGTATCACCTTTTGCTGATTAGTGGAGTTTTTGTGGGTCTCGGTCTCGTGGTTTTTACTCTCTCACTTCGAGAGGGGTTTTCCACGTTAAAATTGTGGTGTTGATTTTCTTGTGTTTTCGTATCGCTTTATTTGTGGTTTATCTTCGTTGTGGCTTCCTCGTTTAATTCCGTTGCGTGTCATTGAGAAGACTTTGTGGGTATTTGTGATACGTGTGGTATTGCGGTTGTTTGTTTTCCCAACACAGTGAATATAAGAGATAAGAAGAACAATCCCTAAGCATATCCAATCCTAACTCCAAATTTAAACCCCTTATCAGTAGTAGATCCCCGGCTACATGAAATCAGAGCGCTGATACCAACTGTAACGACTCAAACCTAGTTTTAGGGTAGAATATGAAAAGGTCGCTCAACACATGCATAATCTTTGACAATTGCACACGTCGGTCTTAAATTACAACGACATCGTATACCGAATCACACATAAGCATGCAATAAGCAACGGATTAGAATTGGAACAAGATAATGATCAACATCCCCGAAAAAAAAAAAGAATGAACAATAGAGCTGTCAACAACTAGCAAAACCACTAGTTCACATGCAATATGGGACCGGCAAAGCATCAATTGTGTCGATCTAGACGACTGACTTATTAGTGATACAACTAAATCACCATGCAAATAATTACCATAACAAGCCAGTACATAAATTTATTACATATCCGACACACAAATCCACCAATTAATATATAAACATCTCGTATGGAATTTCCAAGTTCTCAAAACGGAAAGAAAGAATGCATAATAAGTCTAATAATAGGGTCCACCCCTGCATTCCTCAAGAGAAGGTACAAGAGGAAAGTTCTTCTATAATGATGATATTTGAGGACTAATACACGTAGATGATTCTGGACCACACTGTTTCAAATTAAATTCAAACTGTGTGGTCCAGAATCATCCACGTGTATCTACTACGTATAAATGGAAATGGTAGGGAAGAATACCCTACATACGAACATGAATCACCCTAAAACCAACAACTTAACTAGCATAGTACAAATCTCTGATTGGATCTTCGTAACCATCATCACCAACATCACTTCCCTTTACAATTTTAAATAAGGAGTAAGCTCACAGCTCAGTAAAAAAAATATAATCAAGAATGAATAATGAGATTATTAAGAAATATTTTCACAGTTTGTCTTTTATAATAAAATAATTATTGTAATAGTATACGTGTATTCAAATAGATGTAATAAGTGTGGAAAAGGAAAGGACAGTGGATATGCACGAGCAGGCATAGATGCATAGTAGCTTGGGAAAATTCTATCCTAGGGCTAGGGACTCCCTATTAGGGAACTGTCTACGTGGCAACATCTGGACCACACAATTTCCACACACGGGAGTCGCGTGTATTCCACCTCGTAAATCGTGGTCCGTATCCTCGCCACGTAGGCGAGCTTCCCAGTGAGTCCCTACAGCAGACGACCCTAGTAGCATGACATCAAGCTGCTCTTTTACCTCCATTAATTGAGATGAGATTATTATGTTGCGTTTGTTTTGGGTTGGAGTTTTTTGAGAGTTTTTTTTTGGAGTTTTTTTAGATAAAGTGATTAAAGTAATGATTAGAAAGTTGATGGGGTAAAATAAATAATGATTGGTGTAGATTATGAAATGATTGGTGAAATAAAGTATAATAATGAATAAAATAATGGTAAAAATGATAATAAAGTTGATAAAGTGAAATGATGAGAGATGATTTAATATTTTTTATTTGTAGTTGAAGATTTGATTGGTGGGAGAATTGTAAGAAATGATTGGTGATGTGATGTAAAAAAAACTCCCAAAAAAACTCCGTCCAAAACAAACGGAACCTTACTTTCCACATCGTTATATTGTTGCAAATAAAGTACTTCCCTCTGTCCCATTTTATTTGTCCATATTTTCTTTTTGTTTAGTCTCAAAATAAGTGTTCATTTTATGCATTTATTGTTAATTTTTTTCAAATGCTCTTCTCTCTTTACAATATTTACAATAAAAAATGTGTAGCATTAAATTCTCCAACAACTACTTAAAGGGCACAAATGTAAAATACTGGATCAATTAATGTGATTTAAAGCATTAACTACACTTTTCTTAATCAGTGTGAAAAGTCACACATGACAAATAAAATGAGACAGAGGAAGTAGCAGATCGTCTAGATTAACAAATAAGTGGTACTCAGATTGTTTTAAGGAGGCGGGGAAATGTTCCATTTGCGTCTTCTATTTGGGTAGGATCAGGATATGACATTGTACAACAAATAAGTGGTACTCAGATTGTTTTAAGGAGGCGGGGAAATGTTCCATTTGCGTCTTCTATTTGGGTAGGATCAGGATATGACATTGTACAGACATTTTCATTAATAAAAAGGGTTCTTTAGAAAAAGAAAAGAAAGTCAATTAAGGAGTACATGAGGTGCCTTCTGTATGTAAAAGTGCCTTCTGCCCCTGATTTCATGCAAAACAAAAGGCCAATTCACCTAAAAGCCTTGGGACCTTTTTCAAGCAACAAAAATGGATTTGCACTACCTGAAAGACCAAGCCCACACTTTTGAGCATGACACTTGTTGTGTATAGAGAAAAAGGAAAACACAAAGGGGAGGGGGTACGGGCACAGGCCGGATTCCTTGGCCACTCCACGTAATGTGGTAGCAGAGCAGAAAACAAGAGGCTCTGTCATTTTTCTCAAGTTCCAAATGTCTTGACACAATACAACAGGGTGGACGCAGATAATCAGTCCCAAATCTGCAGAAAAAACCAGATTACAGACGTATTACGATTACATGCAAAATTATAGTACAGTTTCCAAAAAGTCGGTAAATGATACAAATACAAAAACTATAATACAATAACGAAGATCAAGCTCTCTGACGGATGTTTTGTACCTAGGCTGGGAACGGGATTCATCATCACTTGGAACCAAGTGCGAAGGACAGCTTTGGTCGTGAATTGTTCTTTCCCAACAATCTCATCTGCTTTGCCTTTTCCTCCTCTTCTAACTGTTTTTTCCTCCGTAAGGCTTCTTCTTTCTGTCTTTGAAGCTCTTCCAACTCTCTATACCGTTCTTCCTCCCTCCTTTGTCTCTCCAGAGCTTCCATCCTCTGTGCCTGTTCAACCCTCCTCTTATTCTCTTCAATCATCCTCTCTAGGTCTTCTTTTTCCTTCTTGGCTTGTTCCTATATCAAACATCATCTCCAGATTTTATTTTTGTTGCCAACACCATTTAAAAGGCAATTTAGCAGAACCATTGATATCCCAAAAGATATATCATAAGTCAAACAATTTCTTTCTAAGACTTTTAAAACTACTTTTGAAATTAATTAATCTTCTCTCTGTTTTTACGCAACCAATGACAACTGCCTGCTATAAGAACACTTGCCGTAGATACCGTAAAAGTCTATTTTAGAGATTTCAAAAGGAAAATTGGCACTGCAACAGATACTCTGCTCTATTTTTTTTTTACTGTAAAATACATAATCTGTAAAATTTACTTTACATCTACAGCATTCATCCAGATTTTGTAAATTTTCCTTTATATCTACCGCCTTACGTAAAATAGAGAATCTGATGCATTCAATCTTGCACAGAGATTATGTAAACTAGAAAATTGTGTATTTAAAACTGTAAAATAGAGAATTCGTTTAGAGGATCTGATGCAAGTGCTCTAAGTTACACCCAACAGTTTTGTTGTTTCTGTAATGAATACAATAACAGCTTACAGGAAAAGAAAATTTTGAAGGAAGAAACACTTGCCTCTTTTTTCCTAGCCTCGATAAGAGCAGCTTCTTTTTCTTTCTCAATTTGTGCCGCAACTTCTTCAACAAGTTTCTTCCTACCATCCTCCAGTCGTCTCTGAATTTCGAGCTTAATTACATCGGTTCCCAAGGCCTCTTCGACTTTCTTTTGAATTGCTGCTTCTACTCTTTTTGCAGTTTCCTCCTCTACTAGTTTCACTTCTGCTTCCTGTTGGCGCCTGATAGAACCACAAGATAGTTAGCTGGTACATTTCGGAAAGGAAACAGCTCATCCCTCATCAGTTATGACAAGTCAAAAGGAAAAAGACAGAAATGTCCTTTAAAGCTGAGCTTTTCTTTCTTTCTTTCCCTTTTCTCTGGTTTAAGCAGCCAAGGGATATAGATGAAAATAGCAATCTTCGGCAAAGCTCTACCTTTTCTTTCTTCTTCATATTTGACAAGAATAAACGACAGACTGACCTCAGTGACGAGACTAATACCCATGCTAACTTTAAAAGCATACCTTTAACTGATTCTTGATCCAAACAAATGATTTCAAAACTGGTGAACAGAAGATAAAGTTGGCACCCAATTTCTCATCAAAATAAACAAGTATAGTAGAAACTTCCTTCAACTTATCCTGTGAACAAGAAAGTCAAGTAACTGCGTGCAGCTTTAAATCTAATCACCAAAATATACCATGCCTTAACCAAATAGAGCTCTGAGTAACAACGCTATAAATGCAGTTAGAATATTATGAGGATAATGTGCTAATGTATTGCATTTAAGAGTGGAATGTAAGAAAGACGAGATAGGTTCTATTATGTGCTTCATCAAGCATATCTGGTATTTGGAGCAAAAACATAAGCCAAACGAGTGGCCACCTAATATAAGTACTAGAAGAGCAAGAAAATTACATGCTTTTAAGCAAGTTGACAAACAACAATCATGCCCGAGAAAAAGCTCAACCACATTAGTTGTTTTATAGAACTTCACGTTTGAGACACACTGGGACACATTGTAATGCTCATAAAACCACACAACATTACAGGTCTTATTCCTCTGATAGGATCACCCAAATGAGTCGTCATATCTCCATTGTACTTTATCACATACCAAGTCCACCACAATCATATTTTTTAATGGTGTCTGATGAGAACTTAAATACCGAGGGGAAAGGCATCGTGGTTAAGCTGAATGTATAATCTCTTCATGTTTAACGCTTTTATGCAAAAATGGACAATTTAAGGTAACTTTGAAATTGTTCCATATGATGGTGAACGGGCTTGATCCACCAAAAGATTTAATGGTGGGCTCAGGAGTTTCGATGTGCTGGACTATTCATCATCAAAGGATTCGCTCGTGGACGAGCTTTCGAGGTAGGGGATGGAGATGACGTAGCACATCATAATATTTATTAGTATTTTATTTATGTTTTAAATTAGTGAATAGCCATGTGGGATTTATCAAGTGTATTCTTTCTTAAATGGGCTTCATCACCTATAAATAGTCTAAGTACTTCACTTGGTAGGCCATTATGTAATCTTGAAATATTGAATTTGAATCTTTTCTCTTTTGAGAATGAAATTATCATTGAGCTTGGATTAGCTCGTGTTTTATCCGTTTAGCGTAGATCTTCAACATCATTTGGTATCAGAGCAAGGTTTTTCCCTTGGGATTTTCTGATTGCTAAAATGTGTTGGGAACATAGCCGGATCCGCGACGGTGTTCGGGATTCGAAGATCCTTTGGGATGCTCCGTCAAAATTCAATCACATGGCTGATACATTCTTCGCAGAATCACATCATTCTTTGGTTGGGTTGAGACACCACTTGGAGTATGATTACCATCGGGTTGGGCGAGACTTCCCCCGCGTTTCTGCGGATGGAATGTGCAACAAGTTCACTGATCAGCCTTGCAGCACAAGAGAGTCGATCAAACAGTGGTTCAAATCGATTTTACCCGCTACAATGGTTCCCCAAATATAGAAGTCTTGTGGGATTGGATTGATGATATCGAGGAGTACTTCGAAGAGGCGCAACCGCCGGGAATGATTAAATGTAAGTTGGCTTCTTATGCTCTTGAAGATGAAGTTGAATCATGGTGGCATCAATTAGAACACCATAGATTCTCGTGGTGGCGGATGAAGCATTTAATGCCTGAGAGATTCATACACACCAGGTGCATGACGAAATTACCCAACAAGAAAGAGAAGGAGGAAAGCAACACATTAAGCTCCAGTTTCCTGTCCTACACCTGTTCGATGGAAGTCCCTATTCAGCGACATACAACAACGATTAAGGAATTTGGGTACTACTGATGATTCCTGTTATATGTGTTCAAGCACTATTGATACTTGCAAGCTTCACAATTCTGGAGATGTGGCAATTGGTGCTCTTAGGCATCACACTTATACCAAAAATGAAGTAGCACAACTCGATAAAGTAAATGAAGAGACTAACAAGATTCTGGAGCCTGGACTCTCTTGATGAGTCCTGCAACACTACATCACACTTCACTCAAAGCGACCCGAGCAACTGAAATTTGCATGAAGCAAATTGAGGAATCAAAAGACCACAATTCCAATGAAGCTGACGATTCTCAAGATAAGAATGACACGACATTCGGAAACGACTACACCTTGGCAATCGCCCAATTCGATATTGCGAAGAAAGGGAGGCCAAGAGTTCAATACCGTGGTGCGTATGAAGACACGGGAGTTACAACTATTAAGCGGGTAGCACTAGCTAAGGTTGCAACAAAGGGGAATTTAGAGGCAGCTAGTGAGCTAACTAAGGAGAGTGCAACTAAAGAGGAATTAATTGATCAAATGAAGCTTGCAGGCCTGCATATTCGACAGAGGTAACAAAGTTGTATGTCATAAAAGATCTTTTGGAGCAATCACTATATCATGACGCTACTGTTGATGTCCCTTTGGCTTCTATTTTTGGATAAGGAAAGAACTAGTTTATTTTCTAATGAAGGATTCCTCGAGTGAGTTAGCCAAGAGGATCGAGCACAGCGAATCAACCTATGAAAGCTATCAAAGGACTTATGTCCCTGAAAAACATACACCGCCCAAATGCGAATCCGAAGAACCATTACGGAAGTTGAAATCGAAACGGAGTTGCGGCTATGAACTCCAAATGCAATATTGGTCCATTAGTTGGTATGTGGGCGCAATGTTTGGGTTTGCACAAGACGTTTACGTAATGATGAGATATGGCATGAAGACTATTGACTCTATGACCAGCAACAATGCTGTCTGCACATTTGAAATTGAGATCCATGGTGGACATCATAATGTGCACAAGAATTGGAATTGCACCAGCTTGGTGCATGCTATCAATAACAAAGAAGGGAAATGCTGGACCATAAAGGTCATGTATGAGGAAGGACTTAATACTATATTGAGGCTTTTCTGCACAAGAATGACAGGAGCAAAGAGCTTCTTGAGCCAAATTTGATTACTAGAAAAATGTTTTGTGACCTCGGAATCACAAAAATTGTCAATTGCTAAAGAAATATTTGTCATGGTGAAGTTTTCTCCCACAGGTAAGATCTTGTTTTTGCAAGCCTTCAAGAGGAGGGGATATGTTGTTACTATTACTGGAAATAGCAATCATGGGGCTGCTACATTTCGTGAGGTTGACATTAATTTTGCAACAATTATACAAGGGGCAGAAGCCGCAAAAAGGAGTTCATTTATCACCATGTTGGATCCACTTCGTGAGGTTGACATTAATTTTGCAACAATTATACAAGGGGCTTCTATTATACAAGGGGCAGAAGCCGCAAAAAAGAGTTCATTTATCACCATGTTGGATAAGCATTTTAGGCCGGGTTGGATGGTCAAGTTATTTGGACGGTGTAATTTTCAAATGGATACCGGTCTCAATAGAACTCATGGACGAGTTATCCCTTAGAAGGGTTGGAATGATGAGAACACTTCAATACCAAGGAAAAAGGCATTGTGGTTAGCTGATGTCGCATTTAAGGCTTTTATGCAAAAATGGACAATTTAAGGAACATTAAAATTGTTCGATGTGATGGTGAACATGCTTGATCCACCAAAAGATTTGATGGTGGGCTCGGGAGTTTCGATATGCAGGACTCTTCATCATCAATGATACGCTCATGGACGAGCTTTCGAGATAAAAGGAAGGAGATGATGTAGAATATCATAATATTTATTAGTATTTTATTTAGGTTTTAATTAATGAATATTAAAAGTAGACTTACTTAAATGGGCTTCTTCCACTGTAAACACTGGTAGGTCATTATGTAATCTTGAAATATTGAATCATCTTCAAATTGAAATTATTGTTGAGCTTGAATTAGCTCGAATAAAATTATCGTTGAGCTTGGATTAGCTCGTGCTTGGATTAGCTCATGTTTTATCCGTTTATCGCTCATGTTTTATCTGTTTATTGTAGAACTTCTACATTATTCATATTTCAAGATTACATAATGGCCTACCGAGTGAAGTTGAAGAAGCCCATTTAAGTAAGCCTACACTTAATAAAGCCCACATTGCTATTCATTAATTTAAAACATAAATAAAATACTAATAAATATTATGATGTTTCATCCCCTACTCTGAAAGATCGTGCACGAGCGAATCCTTTGATGATGAAGAGTCCAGTACATCGAAACTCCCGAGCCCACCATTAAATCTTTAGGTGGATCAAGCTCGTTCACCATCATATGGAACAATTCCAAAGTTCTCTTAAATTGTCTATTTTTGCATAAAAACGAGATTATAACATTCACCTTAACCCTCGGTATTGAAGTTGTTCTCATCAGTCTCCATCCATGTTTCCTCGGTATCCTTGTATCCCATTTAGCATGATCTTTTCCTCTTTAATATTGCAATGCTATATAGGTACATCTAAGATGCCTTGTAAGTGACTTACGATGTAAGAGATGAACCCCTCATTTTTTTCATCAATAGAGACAGACACACCATATTTCTATCGGATATGTTCATCTCATCCTTATCTTATCCATCCTTGTAGGTCTGCAAATCCGTAAATTGGTAAATTTCCTAAGCCAGGATAGCATAATTAACTTCACGCTACCCTAAACAAATAAAATATAAAAAACATAAAAATAAAAACATGTAGTATTGAAAGATGATACATTTAACACTGTTCATGTTACTGTTCACCTTTCTTTTATATTATCTTTTATTGCCTGCAACTAATCCTAGGATATCTTCTCTATTCCTAGTGTATTAGCTGTGTTCCTAGTGTATTAGCTGTGTTACTTTAGTTTAAAGGCTTAATATTATTTTAATTAATATAGCCGTCTTCTAGCCGTTGGGGGCAAGGCCTTTATGGCTCTAGTCTTTCTATAAGCAGTTGTAATAAAGGTTGAAGTTTATAAGCAATAAACTCATCTTTAATTGCTATCTTCTCTAATTTTCTATATGAAGTAATAACGTATTTGTGATATCAAAGATTGTCACGAATATGAATGGGGCTAGGAATAAAAAACATAGCAGAATCGAGCTTCTCCCACTCAATATCAATATACTAAAAATGCAGCAAGCAGTGGCTCTAATCTTAAGAAAACACCAAGCATTGGCAATGTGAAACTTTTGAGAAAGAGCATACACCCCCCCCCCCCCCCCCCCCCAAAAAAAAAAAGAGCATACAAGAGATAAGGATTTAAAGAAACCATTATAGTATGAAGAAGTGAAACTATCTTAAGCCAATTCCTATTCATCACTATCCGAGTATCATAAGTTATTTTCTTGATTTCTAATGAGAAGAATCGACCTTTCTCATATTTTGCAATCCAGAAAAAAAAAATATTAACAAAAAAAAAATCAGCAAGTTCTCAGAAATACAGCAAAAGATCTCAGGTTATACAACTCATTTATGAACAAGCTTCAGCAACTCATTTTTTGCAAATTCACTATCAGGAATAGAAACAATAAAGAAAAGAATGCGTAAGCACAGTGTACTACAGACTTGCAAAGTGAATATCAAAGCATACAAAAGGATATCAATTGCAAGGAACACAAAACAAAATGTGAAATATCTTCTGTTAAGGTCCAGATTATGCTAATTGAGAAACCAGTATGCGAAAACACTTGGTACACCAATACCATGAGGTCCTTATCTACTAATTTACTCATTAAACAAATATATCAAAAGTTTGATCCGCAAGCACATAGCAACACTGACGGGTTTCAAATGCTGTATCAATTCTGGTAATTCAGATTTTGTCTTTATGCAAACTTCAATAATCAAAGCATGACACTATTAATAAGGTGAATAACTGCGCATCCATGAATTCTCCAATAAAAAGTAGGAACAAGTAGAAATTTATAAGTCCAAAGAATATAGCCAACGTTAATACCTTTTCTTCTCTTCTTCATCTGCTTTTTTGAGCTTTTCTGTCCAAACTTTCTGCTCCCTTGCCCCAGTACTACGACTAGGAGATGGGCTTAACGAAACACTTTTGTTTCTTGACCTTTTGAGTATCCTTGGGGATGGGGAACGACTTTTATGACGTCTTGGGGTAAGTGATCGACTTCTATGGCGTCGAGAGGACAATGAACGGCTTCTTCGGCGTCGAGAGGACAATGAACGACTTCTCCGTCTTCTGCAAAAATACAACATTGTTTTAGCATTAAAAAGAAAGGTCAAGAACCATGGAGCAAGTATGAAGCATCAGGCAAGTTCACCACTACATAGAATTGACAAAAAAAGACATCTTTGGTTACCTCATACATAGATTTTAAACAGTGCGCTCCTCCTTTACCATATGGAATGCTATCACAAACAATCAACAGGAGAATACACATCGGCATCATCACCTGCTCACTTCCCGAATACGGGAAGCCATAGTTTCTTTTTCTAAAATTTCCAGTTGAAGCAACTAATGTATCTCTGATTTATGATGATTTTGTTTCACATTGTCGCACTAAATAAATGATTAATTTCCAGCCCAAAAAAAATCACCAACTATACTCCAAATGTTATCAATCTTAAAAGAACCAGGAGTCAAAAAAAGGACAGTGATCAACCACCAGTAGGCAACATAACACGAGAAAATGAAGCAACCCACAAGTCGGCAACATAACACGAGAAAATCCAAAAACTACAGACCTCGTAAAGAATAAACATCCCCCAATTGGCCAAATATAACGAGTAATCATTTTGCTCTAAAGATTCAGAGGAAAAAAGCAACGCATATATCGATTGCAAATGAAGAATGTCATATTAGCTTAGATACACTAGAAACACAAGGAAGATCACCATCCTCTACGTTGATAATCAACAATTAAAACCACGTCATTCATACCACTACCAAATCACCCACAGTAATCATCTTGGATCAGAGAGGTCGATAAGCAATCAATACTCTAATGCATCAGGAACATGACAATCCTGAGCAATTTGATTCAGCCGAAAAAAAAAAAAAAAAAAAAAAAAAAAAAAAAGGTGAGTCTCCAACAATATTTCAAATGTAGATTGTAGAATGCTATAAACATAAACATCCACAGGGCAATCAGATATCACCTGCTATATGAATACGGTGATCGGCTTCTATATCTTCGACTTCTCCGGCTATACCTGCGTCCCACTGGCGAGGGAGACGGCGAATATCTCCGCCGGTAGGAAGGTGACCTCGATCGTGACACTGATATCTCCCTCTCCCTACCCATCTATAGCAATAAACATTAACACCCACCTGACAACAAAAAAAAACAAAAAAAACAGAAACTTTTCCTATTAAAACATCATCAATTGGAAATTATATAGTCCTTTAATAAATTTTCAAGAGGAAAACGAACGCACAATCGAAATTTCACCGATAAATCTACAAAATTCACCTGCTATAAATCAATAAAATAAGTCCAAACACATTCTATAGTTTATAATCCAACAAAACGGAGAATATTGAACCCTAGATTTTAAGCAATTGAAGAAGAATTCCTGCTATTTTCTCAGATTTTGTCTACGAATTACGTTTTTTTTTTTTTTTTTTTTTTTTTTTTTTTTTGGAGGTGTCGAATTAGGTTCGTCGGAACTCGGGGGGCGGTTGAGAAAAAGTTGTTTTTTATCTATGCACTGAAACTCAAAGACAGTAATCGTTTTTGTTTTTTTATTTTTTTTTTATTTTAAAGAAATAAAGTTTTATTAATAATGATAAGAAAGGTTCACAAAAACAAAAAAAACCACATAGACTATCTACAATGACTAGCTTAACCATACATTGTTTTCAAAAAAAAAAAAAAAAAAAAACCATACATTATAGCAAAAACTAGTTCAAGCGACTGGTGTCCAATCTGAAACATCAGGGCGAATCCACCAAATCCTTCGGACAAAAACTTGCATCCAATGTTAACAACTAGCCACGACAAGATCGGAACTGAGGAAACAATATGAATACGAGAAATGAAAAGACAGTGCCTTGCATCCAATGTTAACAACTAGCCACGACAAGATCAGAACTGAGGAAACAATATGAATACGAGAAATGAAAAGGAGTGCCACAACCTGTTTGCACTCTTCATTCGCTTCCAAAATAGTCTGTCCCATCAAACATATCATTGGTTTTGGATTCCAAAAAAGTTGGTTCCCGTAAATAGCGCAGAACCATAGCAACCTTGGAAAAGCATCAAAAGCAAAAATGTTGAGCCCAAACCAAAGTGTGGTATACACCTATGTGCACTCTTCATGTACATGATCGGGATGCTTTCTCGGCCACCCGCCCTGGTCAACGTACGGCCAAAACTCCAGAATATGTCTTATGGTCCATTTTGTGACGTAAAATGCGTGTTCAGAGTTGTATTCTATGTTCTGGATATTTTTCTGTAAATTATTTTCGTGCAAGTACATGAGATATGATGGTAGTTGGGTGTTGTTATGGAATATGTATGCTCACGTAGGATTGAATATGGATTTACATGAACTTACGTGCTCTATGTGCTCCTACTTGTTTTATAGTTAGTAACATTGCGATGTACTGAGTGGAATACCATGGGTCCCTAAGTCTCATGTCGGACGTATGACTAGTTGTATTCCCCATGTCGTTCTTAAGACGAAGTACCGAACGGGGTATCGTAACTAAGTCTCACAGACGTATGGCTAGTCATATTCCTCGTGTCGCATCATGCCACATTCGGGCTGTGAGCCGGTAACCAAAAACCATTTTGGTTTAAACATGCTATCTTACCATACCACAAGACCAAATAAAGCATATTCCCAATATAACAATCCGGGAATGCATAAAAACATATGCAAGTAGCAAGAAATAACCAAACCACCTAGTTGCATAATGATATAATTTTTTTGATGCTTAAGTCCTTACTTTGACACTTTAGGAGAAACTTCAGCAAGATTTGTCTCTTCTACCAAGAAGTACTCCTCTCCTCTATTTGAAGAATTGATGAATCAAAACATGGAAAAGAAGAACAATCGAAAAGAAATTATCATTTCAATGGTGTTCATCATCTTGTTGATGTTTTACTGTAAAAATAAAAACTGAAAGCATAACTCGACTGATTTCTAGAATGTAAAGCTTGAAAACAATCTATTGCTACTCTAAGATATTTATAGACTCGGTTTTGGTGTTGATGAAGTAGGAGACGGTTATAACTAACTTCACAACCACTCTAACTAACTTCACTCTTCTAGGTGTTTGATGTGTGTGTCAATGAGCTCATCTTGATCATCACGCCTTGATAGCTCATCCAATACCCCCCCTCAAGCTGAGCTGTGTGAGGCTTGGACATCTTGATCATCATGCCTTGATAGCTCATCCAATGAACTATTAGGTGTCACTGTTGGTAAAAACAGAGAATGAGTTCCTATCTTGCTGAGAAAGTAGTGGAACAAAGGTGCATCTAATGCTTTTGTAAGAATATCTGCTAGTTGTGAGTTTGTTCTGACTGGCATTAGTTTTAAGAACCCTGACTGAACCTTGTCTCTTGTAATATGGCAATCCAATTCAATATGCTTTGTCCTTTCATGGAACATAGGATTTTTGGCAATGTGTATTGCACTTGCATTGTCACAAAACAATAGGATTGGTAATGGAACTGGAATCTGTAGGTCTTTCATGATATAAACTAGCCATTGTAATTCACATGTGGCTGTTGCCATTGCCCTATATTCTGCTTCTGAGGAGCTTTTTGCTACTGTTGTCTGTTTCTTTGCTTTCCATGAAACAGGAGCTGTTCCTAGAAACATAATATATCCAGAAATGGATTTTCTGGAGTCTTCACACCCTGCCCAATCTGAATCTGTGTACCCCTTTAATTCTAGTCTGTTGTTTGCTGGAAAGAATAAGCCTTGAGCAGGGTTTCTTTTAATATATCTCAGCATCCTGTGTGCAGCTTGCATATGATTAACAGTAGGTTTTGACAGATATTGACTTAATTGCTGTACTGCAAAAGTGATGTCTGGCCTGGTGAATGATAAGTATATGAGTTTGCCTACTAGGGTTCTGTAAGCTGTGTTGTCAGATAATAATTCAGAATCTCCTGCAGCTAACTTTTGTTTGGAGTTGAGTGGTGTATTTACTGGTTTTGCTTCTGTAAAACCATATTCTTCTAGTAAATTTAATGCATACTTCCTTTGATTAATGGAAATACCTTTGTCTGTTCTTGCTACCTCAACCCCTAAGAAATATCTCAATGCTCCAATATCCTTGATCTGGAACCTGCTGTGTAGCACCTGCTTGACCTCATTGATAGCTGTCATAGATGCACTTGTAGCTAATGTCATCCACATAAACCAGCAGTGCTATGAAAGTGTCTGCTTCACCTTTAGTAAACAAGCTATGATCATGCTTGACCGTTTGAAACCCATATCCGTGTCGGCCGAGGTGAGTTTTGTGTTCCATTGTCTACTAGCCTGTTTTAGGCCATATAAAGACTTAGTGAGTTTACATGCTGGATTAGGTATGTTAGAATGGAACCCTAGTGGTAGGTCCATGTAGACTTCCTCATCAAGATCACCATGGAGGAAGGCATTGTTTACATCCATCGATGGATGTTCCGCTTCTTTGATGCGGTAGGGCTAGCGGTGTTCTGATTGTAGTAACTTTGGCAACAGGTGAAAAAGTCTCTTCATAATCTATTCCATATGTCTGTGTATAGCCTTTAGCAACCAATCTTGCTTTGTACCTCTCAACTGAACCATCTGCATGATACTTGACCTTATATACCCACTTGCATCCTATCTTCTTTTTTCCAGCAGGTAAAGTAACAACTTTCCATGTATTTGTTGCTTGTAGGGCATCCAGCTCCTTCTGCATTGCTTCCTTCCAGCACTCATGCTTAACTGCTTGGTTGTAAGTCTTTGGTTCTGTGATAGCATCTGTTAAACAGACAAATTTCTTGTAGCCATTTGTTAAATGTTGATAGGTTAAGACATTGTTGATTGTATGTTTGGACTTTGCCTTTGGACAGATGAATTCTGTTAAATATGAGGGTTGATGTCTTGCCCTTGTAGATCTCCTCACTTTGGTGGTAGGCGTTGTTCTTACTTGGTTGTTGTGTAGAATAACCAGTATCAGGTGCAGGATTATCATTCATATCACCATCAGGATTGGAAAAACTATCAGCAGCATCAGGTGCAGGTATGGAATCATCCATGCTTGATGCATAAGGCACTGGTAAGGGCACAGAATCACTTGAAGTACCTGTGTCTATAGTTTGTAAAGGAAAAACAGCTTCATAAAACTTCACATCCCTAGAGACAAATATGTCCCTAGTGGACTTATCAAGCAAAATGTGTCCTTTAGTATATTGTGGGACACCAAGATATATGCATTCTCTAGCCCAGGATCAAACTTAGATCTATTATGAGTGGGAGTAGATGCAAAAACAAGGCAACCAAACACTTTTAAATCATTGTACACCGGTTCTTTACCATAGAGCGAGCTTGATATGGTGTCTTATTTCCTATTACCTTGGAGATGGTGTCATGTTGATCAAAGTCACGGCATGAGTAACACAATACCCCCGGTATTTTAAAGGAACATTAGGCGAAATTTTAAGGCTCTCCCAACATTGAGAATGTGTTGATGCTTTCTTTCAACAATTCCATTTTGTTGAGGAGTATCAACACAAGATGTTTGGTGAATTATGCCCTTTTCTTTATAGAAATCGGCATGGAAAACTCATAGCCATTATCTCGTTCTTATAACTTTAACATGTGTATTAAACTCGCACAAAAACAAATTGACGAAAAAGATTTAACTAGATCTCTAGCTTCGACTTGCATTTCATTAAGAAAACCCAAGTGAATCTAGAGTAATCATCAACAATAGTAAGGAAATAGAATTTGTGCATGAACGATCCGGTGTCCGTAAGGACCCCGAGATATCAATGTGTATCAAATCAAAAACACCATGAACGGAGGAAACACTTAAAGGAAAAGAACTTCTTTCTGTTTTGCTAGATGACAAATGTGGCATATATTGTTTACGAAATCGAAATGAGAAACAAGATGTAAATCATACAATCTTTTATGAGAAAGATGCCCTAGTCTATAATGCCAAAGATCACTACTATCTATCTTATTTTGAACAAGAAGAACTTTGTGAGAAAAGTGTGTAGATCTGTGTGGGAAGGCTATCCGAGAACATACAATCCTCTTGACTTGCTAGTGATCCAATCGGACTCCCAAGTCTCTTGTCCCGAATCAAGCATTTATTAAGCACAAAAACTATAGAAAGATCCGGATTAGCGAGTTAGCTTAGCCAAAGATATTAAGTTGAATGTAAAATCGGTATACACGAAACATTAGTTAATATCAAACCATTGCATACCGAAACCCGACCTACACGTGTGACACCGCAACACTAGAACCATTAGGTAGGCCAACCTTCATATTATTAATAGGCCTTGCATTGACAAGAATGTCTAATCTATTAACAATATGATCAAGGCTCCCGAATCTATGATCCAGGATATAGCGATTTAGGCATACCCGCTGTGTCGATGCGGGCATAAAGTTGGCACTCAAAACAAATGTACGCTTGGTTGGCCATATGATCAAATCTCTCTGATTTGCTTGTATCTAGCAGCCTGAGAAGTTGGTTGTACTGAGCCTTATTCAAAGTAAATGACTCATCATCTGAAGCAGAAGCTGCATGATTAGCATTAACATCCAAACCGAACCAATGATACTATCATTTCCGAACCGTGTGGAATCCACCATATTAACCACCGCTCTTGGTTTAAAACCAGGTGGGAATCCATGTTTCTTGTAACATTTGTCCACGATGCCCAAGTAAAACCACGTAAAGTGCACTCAAGTTTCTTCCTATCCCGACTAGGATTTCCTTCTTGAAATTGCTATTTCCGAAACTTGTATAAGGCCTTTGTGCTTGCGTGTCGAGTTTGAAAAGAACTGTTACTGCATTGACCAAAGGACTTATTATAGAAGACCCGAGCACGAACAGATGACCGGAAACATAATCTTTCGTGCTTCAAGTTTTAAAGCCATGGCAAAAACAAGTGTGAAGATCCGGCACATGTGCCGCATCAATCGTGCTCGTGTCATAACTTGGGAAAACTCGAATTCAAACCTTTCAAGAACCTCACAACCTTTTCTCGTTTCTCGCATATCCAAGCCAAAAACCTTAAGAACATCACAAGTACATCTAGGTTCACACTTACAAACCGGTGTAGGTCTCATTAGATCAATCTCATCCCACGGCGTTTTGACCTTAGTAAAATAACTAAAGTGACATCAAGTTCTCCTTGCTTCACGGTATGTACTTCCTCTAACAAATCAGAAACACGAAAAACGTCTAATCTGGAAAATCTGGACTCAAGATCTAACCAAATGTCCCTAGCTGTGGATTTGAACATAATACTTTGTGCAATCGAAGGAATAACAGCATTAACTAACCAAGCACTGACAAAAGCATTACATTGTTGCCATACCTGATGATTTGGATCAGTAGGATCAGGTTTAGGCAACGTACCATCAATAAAACCAAGCTTGTTCTTCGTAATCAATTGACTCTTCATCGACCAACTCCAATGATGAAAATTCTTGTTATTCAACGGAGGATGAACCAAGACAAGTGAAGGATTTTCACTTGGATGAATATACAACGGATTGCTCGGCAAAATCACCTGATTCTGAGCTGCATCCATGGCTATAGCTCCAAGAACAGGTACAGAAAACCAAGTAAAACCAGAAAACAGAGGCTTCCAACAAACTGGGAATGAACCTCCAAGAAACCAGAGATAAAGCGCAAAGAAACTGCTACTACGAGCTTAAACTCTCTGATACCATGAAGAATTGATGAATCAAAACATGGAAAAGAAGAACAATCGAAAAGAAATTATCATTTCAATGGTGTTCATCATCTTGTTGATGTTTTACTGTAAAAATAAAAACTGAAAGCATAACTCGACTGATTTCTAGAATGTAAAGCTTGAAAACAATCTATTGCTACTCTAAGATATTTATAGACTCAGTTTTGGTGTTGATGAAGTAGGAGACGGTTATAACTAACTTCACAACCACTCTAACTAACTTCACTCTTCTAGGTGTTTGATGTGTGTGTCAATGAGCTCATCTTGATCATCACGCCTTGATAGCTCATCCAATACTATTGGAGCAACACGTACAAGCTTATGACATATTGAAACCCTAACTTAAACTTACGAAGATCCTGCTTAAAACTTACGGAAAACTCAACCAAACTTGCTAACACTTTGGAGAAGTTGAAACTATATGATGATAAAGGCTTGAAATGCTACAGAGTTGCTTCAAGAACTTTGGAGAAAAGGTGGGAAATAAAAGCGAGAAGTAGGATGATATTTATAGGGCTAGAAATTTATTAAAACCCCGTAAAAAAAATTACTACACCATGAATAGTGCTGGTTGTTACAAGAGTTTCGCAATATGAAAGGGTGTCATTATGGGGGAAATTCTTACCCGGAGAGTCCTCGTGTGCATTGATCCGTTGGAACTACGACATGTGTATAAGAAGATAAAATAATATCCGTCTTTTTATACAATGCCGTAGATCCAACGGATTGGTACATATCGGAGAGTGCGGGTAAGAATTTCCCCTATTATGGGCAATAAACACCCAAGAGTTGCAGAACTTGAAGAGATTGTAGAAATTTATTTCAAAGCTACCGGCTAGTAAACTTCTGGGACTCACTTGGTGTACTTCATGAGTTTTATTGATATTTATTTTTATTTTTATATAAAAACGGATGTGTTTACTGAGATAAAATAATTTATGATGTCATGAAGATCTGAAAGTGAAGTAAGCATCAATTAGATTCGGAGTATTACAATTACCTTCGAGACTATCTTTCTTAATGGCATCTTTGTGCTCACTCCTTATTTTTCAAGAGATTGTGAAGATGCAAAACAGGAGAAAAACCAAAGTTGGCATTAGAATGAGAAGCTAGCTTTGGATTGTATTTATTTTTTGTTACTATATTGCCATGTTTTAGATTTACATTTTATATTTTAAGGCCCATGTTTAGATTTAGGAGCCGTTTGTTAAATCTGAAAACTGAAGTCTGAAATCTGAATATGTTAAGTAACTGAATTATTTAAGTGCTGAAAATTATTAGATTGTTTGTTAATACTATATCTGAAAGCTGAAAACAATTTATTTTTGTACGAAAATTCCATGCATATTTATTGATATTGTTCTTATCAAATGATAATTTATTTTATTCTTACATGTTTTGTAGAAATCTTGGCCAAACCCTTATAAGATAAAGGCATCATCCTCAAAACTTAGGTTATGAGGTTATGGAAGTCCATCTCTTAATACGGTGGTTGATACAATAGGAAATGTCCAATGTAGGACAACTTCAACACGTCCCCTCAAGTGTGGGCCTATGACACTCTTAAGGCCAACAAAGAGGCTCAAGACTTGCACAATAAATTGATGGCTCGATACGATGTTGAAATCCCAAAATATAAGAGAAGGTGCATCCCAAAACATAAGTTGTGAGATAATAGAAGTCCATCTCTTAATATGGTGGGTACTACAACCATAAGTTTTCAATGTGGAAAACTTTAACACGTCCCCTCAAATACAGGCCTATAAAGGGCACTCTTAAGGCCAACAAGAGGCCCAACACTTACATAATAAATGGGTGACTTTTAATTTTTCATTATCATTAAAATATATATAAGAACTAAAAACTCATTGGGATCCCTTCCAAAAGAAAAAATATATATAACTTTCAGGCGTCGTTTTTCTAGCATGAATTCATGTCGATCGATACCAGATAGTTCTCAGGATTACACAAAAACACCAAAAGACATCAAGCTATTCTCGAACATCCTTCCACAACTCAGAGGAAGGGGGGTGATAATGCCGAGGGGGTAGGTGGGTCACGTGTGGTACGAACATTCTATCAAAAGTCATTCTTTACAAATGAATGGCAACAAACTATACAAGAATCATATTCAGGAAATAAGTTAAACAAGGAAAAAGATAGAAAAAATTTAGCTACTTATGTGTCCCCTCCCTCCTCAAGGACCTAGGGGGAAGACCCTCTCAAGAAAACTGATAAAACGCTTCGAATATAATTTGGGCTCAATGACAGAAATGGACATGGGATCCAAGTTGATAGACTTGTAAGTATGCTCTAATTTCTTTTTAATGTTGTATTCTTGCAGGATATCGATTATGCCGAGATAAAGCACCACATCGTAAACTTCAAAAAGTTCTACTTCCCCTGAAACAGTTTCAGCTTGAAGGAGTTTATGATTTGCCTGGGCCGGCATATTTACACCTAGCTGCACCCTTAACCTGCAAATAGAAAAAAAGGACAGCCCAGTTATATAATGTCCTCTTTAAAAAAAGGACACTGAAACCGAGAAGGAAGAGCAATATTTACGGAGTACAAACAAAAAGACTTATGAGCATGAAAAAAATAGAAAACAAAATTTATATATATATATATATATATGGGGACGTGACATGTGTACATCAGCAAAGGAGGAGAAGCTAACCTTCCGGTACCAGGCAGAAGAAGATCAGCCTCCTTGTCACCAACAGATAATGCTCTCAAAGCACTTCCTCTTATATGAGGACCAGGTTCAATGCTGACAGATGCAGGTTCATGGGTTACCAATAGCAGACGACTAGGAAGAAAAGAGAGTTCCGCTTGAGGATTCGCACCTTAGTGAAAAGCCAAAATAATAAAAATAAAAGACGATTTAGTGGTTTACTACAAAGACAGCCCGAAAAATAGTTTGTGTGTGTGTTTGTTTTGTTTTTTGGCAGATGGGGCTACAATGAGGTTTGATCCCCCAACCTCGTGCCCTGGTACCCTGATAAATCACAACCTAAAAGCATAAGCAATTAAGGAGAAGTGTAACATAAACACATATAGTCTAAACAATACTTTCAAATTGCATACCATCCGTAGAGTCTGATAAGCTCTTAAGGTTGTGTAGTGGGTCAGAGTGCTCTAATAAGGCTTTTAAATGCTCAGGGGCGCTAAAATGCAATCCCAAAAGAAGACTGTAATCGATTATTCCTTGAGATTCCAAAAACCCACAGTCCAGGGAAAGTTGTCTGAAAGGAAATAAATCACTGCAAGTGTTATTTTGATACTCCAAAGTACAAAGAATATGATGTACTAATAAGATAATAAGAGGTCAAATCAGCACTAAACATTGCATCTTTTATGGAGCTTTAGCAATTAAAGCCAACAGGTATGGCATAATTTGTTTTCTTCTGTTTCCACCTCCCAAAAAAGATTCAGACGTACAAGGTCAAATAAGTCAGAAATCTACAAAATCAGACAAAATGAATACATGCTTGGTTGTGTATACATGCTACGATTAATTCCAATAGAAAACCATCCACATGTTTCCGAGACCTGTTTTTTTATACAAACAATAAGCAAAAAAACAAGACATAATAGAGAAAATTGCATGTTTTAACCTGTTCCAAGTTTAGATGGCAGAATCGACAAGACACGAGTAAAGAAGTTTAGTTTTTATTTTTTTATTCGAATCCTGATCTCTAGTAAAATTCAAATGCATTTAACCTGAAGTTATCTTGGAAAGGTTGTTTAGTTATTAGGGAAAGAACCATAATCACAAAAGCAGCACAAAAAGCACCAGAGGTTTTTTGGGGTCAAAAGCGTGCTCTTATAAGCCCCTAAAAAAAATTGTGTTCTTTTAAGCTTGACTATTGCTGGACTTGAAGAGCAGAACTCAAACGCCAAACTTTAGCAAAGTCCATAAGCCGGAGTCTGAAAATACACGGTACAAAAAAGGACAAAGGGTAAACTGGAGGATTTTTTTTTATTCAATTTTGCTTTGGGAGAAGGTCCAAAGGGATAAAAAAAAAAAATTATTTGGCAAAAAGGACAACTTCATTTACCTAAAGGACAATGATGCAGGCACACCTTTGATCTCCCGATCCTTGTAGGACCACACAGTTAGAGTAAAAAAAAAATTTACAAAACAGAAATATTCTGGACCACAAATGCACACTTTCGGGGGATATGTGTGTAGTTTTTATGTGGCTTTATCATTTTCCAGGCAATAAAGACAAAATCATCATCTAGTAACAAAAAGACCCTTACTTTATACTCTCCAATATAAAAAACAAACACGACAAAAAAACAGGCAACACCCCATACCCCTGTCTATCCCCCTCCCCCCTACACCTGGCTCCCAAAAAAAAAAAACTACACCCTAAAACCCCCCTAAAGTAACCCAATAAACTACTCCAAGAAAATCTTAGTTAAACCGTAAACCACTGTAATAGTTAAAAGGTGTATTGTGAAGTGGTTTTTGACTTGTTCTTATGGCCTTAAAAAAAGAAGGGGGGGAGGGGGATCAATTGTTAATTGAATTCATCATGGACTTTGTCCTATTTTCCTATTGACAATTTTCGTTTTGGGATATTAAGGCCAAAGACTGGGACACCTTAGAAACAATAGGCAAGAAAATCCCTGATATTGGACTTGTGATTCCTCAATACCTCTGCAATCCCCCTTCTCCGTTTCCAACTACAGAAAAGAAAATTGCCAATAAGATTCTTTCTGATCTTCTGCGGGTATAGAGCCCACTGCTTGCGTCAAACAGCACTGATTGTAGATACAATATAAACGTAAAAATGAAGGACTGCTAAAGTAGCTCTACCACAGTTACAATTGGCCCACAATAACTAATTTAACTTCAGTCCACGTATGATCAGGACTTCAAATAAAGCCTCACAAGGGGTATGTGTCCTAGAATACCCAAGAACCTTGTAGTCTTTCATCAAAACTTACCATGTCTCTGAGGCTTCTTTTACAAGCTTAGCAAAAAAACTACATTTCCGTAATCACAATAGTCAGTAGCTATCCTCAAGCGGATGCTCTAGCCAAGTTACAAGTTCAAGATACTCTCAGGTGTAGTAGAGATCACTCATATAATTGAATGTGACAGTTGGAATGGAATATCCCAATTAAAGTATGCCTACCACGTCCTGTAAATGGACCTAAAATCAAGCTGGTTATATGCAACCAAGAGAAAGATTAAACAAACAAAAAAGCGGTTTTCCAGATCAGAACCATCCTTCTATGTAGGAAATAAATCTCGTGGAAAATAATAGTTGCTTATAATTAGCATAATCACGCAAACCAGAGCCATATTGTTGAAGGACCCCAAACCAACAAATTAACTGCAGTAGTTAACAAGACAAACAGAGTAGAGGAAAAGAACTAGCTTACGCAAAAAGTGACTCCCGCAATAACTGATCCATATGAAACTCGTAATTTAGATCAAGGTCTTTAAATGTAGTGCCCTCATGAATTGCATCTTCCCTGGTAAATCTCCCATAGGATGAACCTTTCAAATCATAACGACGATGAATCCGCAATTCCGTGCAAAACATGTTCCCCATAACCACAAAGCGTACCTAATAGTTGATCGGTTGATTCATGCTCAAGAGAGAAAAGCGAGAGAGAGAGAGAGAGAGACAGAGACAGAGATATAGAGTGGTGATCTTGCATATTACCTTTTTCCCGTATTTTAACTTTATCCTGTGCAGGCCAAAAAACTTCGTTATCAATGTGTTTTCATATGTTTGCACATGTCCATAGTAGGAAGGCAACATTTTCAGAAGAACCTGCAGGCATCCACAAAGTATCAATTAACAAAAAAAAAATCAAAGTGATTTGATCCATTTCATAATGCTTTTCTTCCCGTTCCACCTCAGGCTTTTATTCAGAAAATAGAAAACGCTGATCATCAGGTGTAACATAATAGTGTCCAGAGAGAATGCAGATTAAATTCGAAATGAAACGAGAGTACTTATATAACCTACAAAAAAGATAACCGTAAGAAAAGTGAGTAAAACAAAACACACACACCAACTGGCAGTGCCGAACAGAACTTCCAAAATTAATGTGCTTCACATGTACTTCTATTTTAGATTCAAACAATTCCCAAAACACAATCAATCACCCATGACACATCCAATATAATTTTGCCACAAATACCTATCTTACTAGCCATGAAGAAACACAACCATGACCACCTTGCAACACACGTTCACACTTCCAAAATAATGTTTACGTCTAGGTTCGAATTGACCAAGAATTACTAAGACAAAGATTCCTCTAGGTTTGCCAAAGCTTAGTAACAAAAAGAGATATTCCTCCTAAATTACTATTCATGGCATATTGTTAACAGCTTCAAAATATCTGCTCGAACATTAACAATATGCCAGGCCAGAACCAACAAATATAAAAATTACATTGTTCATAAATTTGCACTGTACATCAATGCAAACACATAATACATACAAAACATTCCTTAAAACCATACGATTTTTTTATCATACCAGCTATCATTTAAAAGGAAACATATGTTGCTATGTGAATATAATCCATTAATAAGATATACATCAGATTCGATCACTGATTCGCCAAAATCATCAAGTCGATGTTTTACATTCTTGCAAAATAAATGATGCTTAATCTGAAATCATTATGATAAAAGTGAGACCCTCTCCCACATTAATGATGATATTTACCAATAAATGTGAATAACTGGAAGAACAGAAAGAAGATAACTAAGGACCTATAACCCAAATACCGAGAGCAAATAAAACAGATGCTGACTTCTTCAGAATAGAGAAAAGTTGCAATGGAAAAAATTTGAGCAAGGTATGCACACGATGGTAACACAATAACTGCATGAAAACTTCTATAATAATTAATAACATCTTTTTCCTAACCTTTACTTCCGGTCTCTTTAATGTCTTAATTACAAATCTATCATCGGATGATAGATAGAAAATACTTCCACTTTTCCCAGGAGAAGAGAGTTCCTGGAGACCATCGTCTCCACAGATAGACATCATATAATCCGCAGCATTTAATTTGAATAGCTCCCTCAAGTTCCTAGAAGACCATTCAAAAACAGAAAAAAGTCATTTCAAATTACAACATTATGAACAATACATAAAACAATTCAAATCTAAACACAATAGCAATTTTGATGAAAAGAATCACCGCGACAGTATTGTTCCTACGAATTTGACCATCTGGGATCATTTTGTTCCAACAGAACTAATCACTAAAGTACTCCTAAAGGAGAAAAGGCCAAGCGGCTAAGCAGCCAAGCAGAGTGAATATGGTTCTCCAAGAGAAGGTAAATAAACACCTTCAAACATCATGATTTCTATTATCACCCATTCAAAAATACAAATTGGACATGAAACAATTTGTCTTTATTCTTATTTAATGAATACATTTTGGTTAAGATTTGTTTGGATTACAGCGAGTATCATGTCAAATAAAGTGGATGTGATGTATTGTGAGAAGAAAAGTAGGAGAGAGAAGATTACTTTATTCATATGAAAAAAGTGATTTATTCAATGAATAAAGTGGAGTAAGGGTGTAAGGATATTTTCTTGTCCAAACGTGCATCGTCACTTCGTTTCACAAAATCTTTACATGAAAAATTGAGACATAATTGCTAATCTCTCCATTAATTCTATAAACAAGAAAAGTGGCACAACAACTTTCCTGCAACTTTGTTAACCATTGTAATATTATTTTTTCAGTATCAGAATCATCCCAATCAAGCAAATACTTGCCTCCACTTTGAAATGAAGAAGTACTTCCATTTAGATAGAAAATTTGGATATTTTATATATATTTTGTACCTCTCATCTAGGGGTGAACAAAAAACCCAAACCCGACCCAGTCCAACCTAATTTAACTCGGCTCAAACCGCATTTGCAGGTTGAAAAATGGTTTGAGTCGATTATGATTTTGCATTATTTTACCCGCAATTCACAGGTTGGTTTTGGTTTTCAATATAAATAACCCACAATAACCCGAACCAACTCAAATATATATATATATATATATATATATATGAACCATAAAATGTTGAAAATGATTTTTCACTAGAAAGTAGAATGTAACTTTTCAAGACAGTAAAAACTAATATCTATTATTTTGTCAAGCACATGAAAATAAAAAGTACTTTAATCTTGTTATTTCTGGCCTTGAAAACTTCATTTCCTTTCTCATTTCTAAAGTTGTGTGTCCAGTGTATTGATTAATTTTTTTCAGTTATACTTTTCAATTTTTGGTGCAAAGTTTCTCCAAAACATGTCAAATTTTCATTCTCAATGAACAACCTTAGATTGTGTTGAATTTGAAAGCCAAATGGGATATTTATAGTTGCATGCGTTGTAGTATGATTATTCCACTTCCAACAATTATTGTTAATATATTGTCTTCCGATTCTGTAACCAATCGAAAAAAGACTAATTCACAAGTATTACTTTTGGGATTACAACAAGAATATCACTTGAAGGTATTGTGGCATGAAGGTAATATATCATTTTCTCGCTGATCTTTTTTTAAACCTTCGGTGGGCATTGGATTGTGAATTTGCCTAGTTATTGATTGTTTTAGAAACTTCATCGTGTACACTTTTTTCCGTTGTATTTTATTATGGTTTTGGGTTACGGGTGTTAAATATGACATAAGTATGTTTTATGTTTTCATTGTATTACTTGATTTTTTTAATATGATAACAATGCATGTTGACGTCAGAAGTATGACACATACTTATTACAATCATTCATTGTATGATATTAGAGACTTACTAAGTAGCAGACCCGCAGATTGACCCGAACCCAACCCGCATTCATGGTTTTTATTAGGGGCGGATCTATGTTGCCCTCGGTGGGGTCACGTGACCCAACTGAGATCCGAGTTTATTTTTCTTTAATAATAAAACGATGTATTGATTAAAAATTGTAGTTTTGTAGTTAAAAGATGTAGCTTTTAGGTTAAGAATGTAATTTTGTCATTAAAAAATGTAGTTTTTAGGCTCCGTTGACACCACTGAAAAAAAAATCTTGAATCCTCCACTGGTTTTTATAGTACAAAACCCGCAACATTAGGGTTGGGTATGATTTTTATGAAACCCGCTTGACCTAAACCACATGCACCCCTACTCTCATCCAAGCTAAAAAGTCCCTTCCAATGCAAAAAACTAGAACCTATAATGCAATTATTCAATTGTCATGTTATCTGCCCCTACAGATAAAGAGCATAACGTACCCTATAAAAAATTACTGACATTCTTGATCATTGGAAGAAGCTACAAATCTTTTGCAACTAACATTTTCCCTCTGTCCCATTTTAAGTAATCACTTTGACTTTTCACATGGTTTAAGAAAAGTGTAGTTAACGCGTTGAGTATCATTAATTGATAGAATATTTTAAGACTTATACCCTTTGAATAGTTTGTGGGGCATTTAGTGTTACCCGTATATTTTTTTGTTTTTTGTTTTTTGTTTTTGTGTGTGCGCGTGTAAATGAAGCAAATGTGCAAGGGCATTTAAAGAAAGATAACAATTAATACACAAAGTGAAACTTATTTTGGGACATCCCAATAAGGAAAGGACACTTAAAATGGGACTGAGGGAGAAATTAAATCAAGCACAAGAAAAAAAAATACTAAAAGCGTACCTGAATACCATAGGACAATAGTCTTTCCAGTAAAAGTCAACTGAATGATGCGAAGGTGTAAACTGAGAACCATTTTTAGGAAAATACATTCGTATTCTTGCCTTCTCTCCAAAATCAGACGATCTCACTTCACGTGCAGGAACAGGTGTGACTTTACCCACAGTGTACCTGTAAGCTTCAAGACAAATATTCTACTGCTATGATCTGGCTGGGAAACAAGACATTATCCAAAGAATGTAATTAAATCCAGCACACTGGCTTACCTGATACCAAGTTGCAGGTTAAGCATCAAATAATAACTTTTATGACCTTCAAAAATTTCCGCGCCTGATCTCCTTTTTGCAAGAGATTTATGCCTATCTCCACTTTTGTGAGACAACCCCTTAACGTTCCTAATCCACTCCTTTATTAGGACTCCTTGCATATATTCTCTTTCATAAGCCACAAATCCACTGGTCTGCGAGTCAGGTTGATCTCCATCAGAATATGATGACTCGTGAGATAGAAACTCTCTGTTGTACTCATCTGCACCCGAGTCTTCACCAAGATGCCTAGACTCATGTAATATTTTACCAGACCCTTTTAAAAGAGTACGCGACATTGTTTCGGACACACCAGATTTGACAGGCTGCTCTGACTTTACTGCTAAATTATGAGCAGGTACTCTTTCCGTTTTGTCTACATTTTCCTCTACATTAGACTTCCTCTGAGCCACGTGCTTACTTCCAACAGGGTAAAACGTTCCTTGCCCATCCTTTAAACCCTTGGTCCATGTCCCAAAATAATAACTACCATCTGCGAATTTATAGCAACCTGACCCATGCCTTGTCCCATTTAACCAAAAGCCATCAAACATGTCACCATTGTCCCATTTCATCATCCCTCTTCCATTCATTTTTCCACTTTTCCAATTACCAACATAAAAATTTCCAGTACTCCAATCATATCTGCCGCTGCCATCCCTTCTTCCTTCTTTCCAACACCCGTCATAAACATTCGAGTTGTGATATCGTTTTCTTCCAATCCCATGTTGTGTATTCATCCTCCAAGAACCCCTGTATACAGAGCCATCAGAACCAATAACGGTACCAAAACCATGGAGGTGATTCCCTGAAAAATCACCATCATATGTCTTTCCCGATGGCCAGACGATTCGCCTTTACCAGTCATTTTACCTTCCTTCCAATCACCATCATAAACAGTTTCATCAGACCACCTGTACATGCCTTTTCCATGTGGAAGCGGTCCCTTCAAATCACCAAGATAGACATCACCATTTGAAAAAACTTTCTCCAAAGTCCTGGGCATGAACAAAATACAGGTTACTTGCACACCTCGGTGCAAAATGGCGGTCGTATTTACATGTGCTGTCTACCAAGGAAACAGATACACACACATACATAAACATATGTGTGTATATAACACAACACACACACACACACACACACACATATATATACATACATGTATATATATTTGAGTGTGTGTGTGTGTGTGTGTGATTAGCCAAGGAATACCTTTCAGTGGACTCCATATATGAAGAATGTTATAGCTCCAGTTTTCGGAGTGCTAGATAGGTGTCCATTCTACCTCTTCAACAACTGAGCGAAGAAAGAATTTCATGAGAATATTTTTCCTCTCATTCTGATTAACTTCCTTTTACCAACACAAATCAAGTACTAACTGAAAAGGTAAGAAGAAAAAGAATTATGCCAAGTGTTCAGCTTAAAAACAATAGCACAAACATACAAGTCCGATCTTGCTGACTGCATGTCTTCATTAGCTCATTATCCTTTAACAATAACAGCCTTCTCTAAAGCAGAGCAGAATTTCTCAAATCTCTTCTTGCAGACCATAGCACTGTGTTTACTAAGTGTTTTTTCATGTAAACGCGACGGAAACATTCAGCCTTCCCTAGCTGTTTGGCAGTAAATAAAAACTTTAACCTATTTTTATTCAGACACCCCATTTACTTACCTCGTGTGTAAGAACTGTGGACAAATTTTTTCGTACATACAAGATGTTGTGCTTCAACACACAGAAGGCAAGTCAAAAAAAGTTTAGATAGAACTGGAATAGTAAAGACCATGAAAAGAAACAGAAAACCATCTGGAAAACAATACGGGGCAAATACACAACCACACAACAGATATACCAACCGCATAAGGTGCTAGCTCCATCACCGCAACATAAAAGCAAAACATAAGCCAAATAAACTTCAAACTCAAAAGGAAGCCAATCATTTCTTTCTTACCAAATCAAATATAAGTCTTTAACATAAAAAAAAAATCAGTAAAAATGGAGAGGAAAAAAAATACAGAATCACCTGCTGCAAGATACAGAAACATCATTGAAATGACCGACCGTTTCTCTATCTCAGAACCCTAGAATTCGCGGAGGCAACATATCAGTGCCGGAATAATCAGACTCCAAATCACTTGCAAACGCCTGAACACACGTAATTAGCAGTAATTATGACTTCTTCTGTCTAAAATGACCAGATTACAGTTGCCTCTATCTACCCGTTACGGAAATTCTGTTCGCGTTATTTGAATAACTTAAACTACCGAGAGATCATATGTACCCTCGGCACGTGTGCATCTATCTCATCCAAAATAAAATACACGATTTTCATTTCTATAATAATTAAATAAATAATACGTCAAAATATAAGTCCGTTTACATTTTTTGATTTCGATCACAATTTCTTTTGACGCGTATAAAGGTCGACATGATTAAGAATTTTTTTTTTTAAATTTATTAAATTTATTTACATTTTATATATATATATATATATATATATATATATATATATATATATATATATATATATATATAACGTGTACGTGTCGTGTCCTTAAATTTTGGAATTAGCCGTATCGCCGTTTTAAATTATGTACCCTCGGCACGTGTGCATCTATCTCATCCAAAATATAAGTCCATTTACACTTTTCACATAGATTAAGAAACTTTTTAAATTTATTAGTACTACCTTTGAAAGTTGGTTAAATTGGTTATTCCCTCTGTTTCTATTTAACTATCGCAGTAAGAGATGTATAAATTATGGCCGAGCGTAAAACTATCAATCCAATCCAAAACCCAAACCGAACCAACCCGAAAACCCAAACCAATTGAAACCCAATTTTTTTGGGTTTGGTTTGGACCCGAACCGAAAACATTTTGGTTTGGTTTGATTTTTTAAATTTTTTATTCGGGTTGATGACCCCTATATATATATATATATATATATATATATATATATATATATATATATATATATATATATATATATATATATACTAAGAAAAGATACGTGCGTTGCACGTGATGCATTTAACGTATGATATTGTACACCAAACACACGAGCATTGTCGTTTTCTTGTGTATGTATTTTCCCTATTATAAATTATAGGTTTTTGGGCTGGAAGGACACATCTACTAATTAATAAAGGCAAGGACACCGAAATTTAATAAGGACAAAAACAATATAAACTTCCAACACTACCCTTTATTTATTTTTATAAACAAATGAATTTCCCATTTTTTTCCTTTCTTCTTCCGTCCATTCACACTCACAGCAGCAACACCGTTCAAAATTGCAGCAACACCGATCAAAGTTGCAGTAAAACCGATCAACAGCGGCAACTCCTACCAAAAATTGCGGTTGCTACTTGATATCCGATCAAAATCCTACCAGAAGATGGGCGGACTCGACAGAAATTTCTCGTCGATTGGTGGTGACGATTCCCAGCGGCCGGAATCGTCCATGGGAAGGGAGGGAGTTGCAATTTCCGGTGGTTTCTAATTCAGTGAATGGACGGCGGAGGAAGGCTGTGATTTCCGTCGGAGGAAGTCGCAATTTCGGCGGAAGGAGCGAGCAAACTCTTCGGATCCGTTTATCACCCGATTTCAATGCTCCAACCGAGTCCAATTTCCGGCCAAGAAGATCGGATTTGTACCACCCGAAACAGATTGAACAATTTGGACAAAAAGGATTTGGGGAGGAGAAAAAGGGATGACAGCTTTGGCAGGTTGGAGCTGAACGCCGGAGAAAGAGGAGAAAAAGGGGATTAGGATTTGAACGCCGGAGCCGGCCGGATTTTTTTTGTTGAAAAAGTTTAGGATTTAGGGTTGTTACTATTAATTTTGTAACGTTACTACATTTTTTTATGTAACTTTATTTATTTTATGGGTTGTAACTACTTGTTTATTAGTCGTTACTACTTGTTTTTAGGCTGTTACTACTTGTTTATTGGCTGTTACTATTTTTTCATCAGATGTTATGACATTTTATGGGCAGTTACTACTTGTTGCTTGACTGTTACTATTTGTTTTCTTTGCTATTACTACACTTTATCTAGCGTTACTACGTGTTTATTGTGTAAAAGGGTATTTTTGTCGTCATTATGAATTTGTCCTTTTTAATCACCGAAAATGTAGTAACGTCCTTCTGGACCCAATTATGATTTTTTTTGTCCTTCTAGCCCCTTTCCCTAATAACCTAAAAAATTATATGTAAAGATTTTATTTTATAGAGATATTTGGCTATATTATCTTGCAATTTGCCTTCATGTACTCCGATACATCAAATCCAACATACGTAAAATTTAGCTGTCAAATTTACTCGATACGTAATCCACATAAGAATATTATTGGTAGTTGTACATTTTGAATGGTTAAGGATAAAACATTAATTTAGATGACCTTGGTGCTTGTTTTGAGCTAATGTTGCCACGCTTTGAGCGAGATCCAACCATTCGGTCCTTTTTTGCATTGATTTTGTGCAATGTATGCCTGAGTAGTAACAAATTTTAGAAATATTCTTGACCTTTATGACTTTTGCTGAAAGTACACAGGAGTGTTATCTTCTGGGACAATATTTGGTAGATTATAACAAACTTGTCCTTGAACTCGAAGTGTGTATACTCCACGTCTTCTTGATGCCAAATCTTTGTCTAGGTTAACTCCAAAAGATGTAAACGAAAAATTATTGTTGTATGCACGAATATGTTATCGAAATTCTTTACATGATTCTAGTTGAGAGGTTAATAGATGATATAAACCGTCAGTGATATCTTCGGGGGATAATTGTATCATTCTTTTATCACAACAAAATGATGGAGTTTCTTGCTCAAATCTTTTAGCGTTGCAGTGAGTACAATTATTTATTTTCCTCAACTGATGTTGTTGTGATAATTTAGTTTCATATGCAATGTCTCCTGTTCAAAAAGAACTTCAAGTCATCCAAATTTAGTTGACAAAAACATTATATCTAAAACAAAATCATCATAGAAATTACGTTCACAATTAATTAAAGTCATTCTAGTGTTGAGGAAATACTTTTCATCACTTCCTTTTGTTTTGCCTACAATTTTGTACATAAAAGTATTATGGAATCGTATGGTTCTTTTGATCTCATACAGATTGTGTACAAGGATCATTAAGAACCTTTTTTTTTTAATTATTATTTTTTTTATCTTCTTGAATGTTTTGGATGTGGCGCTCAAGAAGTATAATGTGTTTTGTCTCTTTTTGTGGAAAGAAGCCGACAACACTAAGAAATCTTTCTCTTCCAAGTCTATGAATTTATAGCTCGGGGTTTACAATAATATAATGTACTTGTCTAATCGATTCTTCATGTGGGGTAATTAAGTTTTTTTGTTGCTAATAAAAATAACATAAAAGACTTGAATACATTGTCTAATCGACTACCGATAAGATACTGAATTTTCAAATCGTGTAGAAACACAATTTCGAACAAATAATGATTAATTTGCAATAATTATGTGAGAAATTAAAGTGTTAAATTGTTAGATTACTTGGTAGAAATTAAAGCGTTCAAAAAAATTATGTGCAAGAATACTTGGTTCAATTTTCATTTAAAGTGTTCAATTGATTGAGTATAATGATCAATTAAAGTGTTTCATTTATAATTTTCCAAATAATGATTAACTTTCAAACACAATTTCTATGCACAATTACATACATAAATACAAACAAATTAGCTTGGATAGATAATAATTGAAAATCACTCGTAAAGAAAGCCAACAACAATATGTTGAATAGCATATCATCCGTTCAAGGTAAAAGACTTGAATACATTTAAATGCGGTGACGAAAACGTTATATGTTCTACTTTCGATATATGTATATGTTTTTATAAGAACGAAAAAAGGTCTAGCCATATATACAAGAAATCACCACATACCATTGCGATTTAGTGCAGATATCAATTCAGCTTTTCTTTTTCTTCTAGTTTCCACGATACTTTTAATCTTCTTGCATCGTTCCTCGTTGGTCAATTGAGAATATATTTTTCTTTTAACTTCTTAGTTTGTGCATATCATGTTCTTTACCTTCATACAAAAAAAAAAAAAAAAAAAACCTTCATATATAGTATACCGATAAAATTGACAATAATGAAATTGATAATAAAAAACATAATCATTCACAGATATTGGTCGAAAGGAGATATAATGCGTTATATTTGCCGTAGGTGGTTGATGTCTCTTTCACCATATTGTTCTTATGTTTCCGGATTTTCAGATTTGTGATTGCTATCGAGAGTATTTGTTATTTTATGTTTCTAATAATAATATTGTAGTTTCTGAATAACAGTAAATTGCAATCTTTAGGGAATCGTAAATTGCAATCTTTAGGCTAGGAATCATGTATAATATTTCCAATTGCTAATTTGTTTGCAAATTGCACGGGCTGATGTAGTTTCCATCACATTTTGGTGTTCATAAATTTTTATAATTTCGTTTTGTATAATTTAATTAAATCAAGGATTTTTTTTTATTACTGTACTTTTAAGAATTTTTTTTTCCTATTTCTATTTTAGGATCCTTTTTTATATATATTATGAATTAATGATCTGTCTAATTTTTTTAATTTTTTTATTTTGTTGATTGTTTTTCGTATCTATGGTTAAATTGTTTATTGATTTTGAGTCAAGAATCTTGTTTGATTTTGTTTGGATTCTTTTTTCTTTTTTATATTTTATATTTGAAATGAAGATGCACGTTTGATTTTTTTTTATTTTGGTTTTTATAAATTAATTAATTCAAGGTTTTTTTTTATATTTTAATTATTTTAATTATTCAAATCATGTTTGATGGTTAGATTTTTTATTGATTTTGAGTCAAGAATCTTGTTTGATTTTTTTTGGATTCTTTTTTATTTTTTATATTTTATATTTGTAATGAAGATGTACGTTTGATTATTTTTTTAATTTTGGTTTTTTAAAATTAATTAATTCAAGGATTTTTTTATATTTTAATTATTCAAATCATGTTTGATTTTGTTTAGATTGTTTTTTATATTTTATATGTGGAATGAAGAGCACGTTTATAATGTTTTTAATTTCGGTTTTTATAATTTAATTTAATCAAGGATATTTTTATATTTTAATTATTTTAATTATTTTAATTTTAATTATTTAGATTGTTTTTTATATTTTATATGTGGAATGAAGAGCACGTTTATAATGTTTTTAATTTCGGTTTTTATAATTTAATTTAATCAAGGATATTTTTATATTTTAATTATTTTAATTTTAATTATTTAAAATAAGGGGAGAAAACACTTTTTCTAAAACACACTCACACTTTTTTATAATTTAATTTAATCAAGGATATTTTTATATTTTAATTATTTTAATTTTAATTATTTAAAATAAGGGGAGAAACACTTTTTCGAGGAAAAAATATATATATATATATATATAAATATATATATATATATATATATATATATTCCATCCAAAGTAAATGGTTGTTACTATATTACGGCTATCACTTCATTTTCGGTTTCTTTCTACGATTTTTTGACCTTTTTTCGGAATAAAAAAATCCGTGTATGATGTTTTTATGTAACCATTATTTTTATATGTTGTTGGTTTGTTATATGTTGTTGGACTCTTTCCTAAAAAATTGTTTTTCTTTAACGAATTGTTATAAACATATGGTAAGCTCGAATTTGATATATACACGTGTGTTGATTTTATAGCATTAATGTTTTATTATAGATGAATGTTTTATGGTTGAAAACCCGAAACAATAGTCTTTGGTTTGGTTTGGATTTTTTTTTCTTGAATTTTATATAAAAACTCAACCCAAATCAACCCAACCCAACCCAAATAAATTAAAAAACTAGACTAACCGATTGGATTGAACCAAATTGAACCGCAAATATGAAATCGTAGTTTTTCAGTCGGTTTTTTATACAAAAAAAAAATCGAACCAGAAAAATAGTCCAATCTTCGGTTTTTTTTTTTTGTTTTGAAAAAACCCGACTATAAATATAAATAATTGAAAATCACTCGTAAAGAAAGCCAACAACAATATGTTGAATCTAAGTCAAAATTTCGAGCCATTACCCTTGCTAATTTGTTTGCAAATTGAAATCTAAGCAAAATCACTCGCCGCATTTCTCTTCACTCTTCACTCACGTTTCAGTTCTGGTTCTCTGGAAGTGGGATTCCGCCGCCGATCGTCGTCTTGTCCGGCCACCTTCAACCCTAGACGGCTAATTACTTAAGGTAATCAACATATTTGCTGCTTTAGCCTTTAGTTTAATCAATCCCAATACATTGCAAAATAAATAAAGATGTCATGAATACAAAATTGTATAGAAGCACTGCCTGAGTATGATTAATATAAATTTATAATTGATGTTTGTGTGTTGTCTTTTCTGATTGAATGTTGAATGTCAAAGTTGCAAATTTTGATCTCATTTGTCTAAAATTGACCTTGTATTGTGTTTGCCGGCTACCTTGCAAGCTCATAAAAGAGAACCAAATGGATAGGAAAAGCATAATAACATTTGAAAAGAAAAGCCATAAAAAGGGTCATTTTTTATGGAAATTAAAAACAGTTTCAAAAACGAACTGAACCGAACCGGGCTGTATTGGTCCAATTCAGTTCAGTATATTGAACAATTCAATCCAATTTAGAAAAACATAAAACCATCGATATATTTCAATCTGGAAAACTTTAAAAAAAACTCAACGGATTGAACTATGTACACCTCTATCGCAGTTGTCAAAAACACGCATATTAAGGAGAGTAGTTAATGCTTTGACTTAACATCAAAATGACAATAACACACATTGAATATAATTAATGCAATGTTGTTTTCAATCTCCCATATTTTAATAAATAAGGATAGATATAGAAAAATACAATAAATAATGTTTTGGAAATGTAACTACGACAGATAAAAAGGAAATTTTGTTTTTTTTGACAACTGCGACAGTTAAATTGGAACGGAGGAAGTATGTGTTATTAATTTTGATGAAAAATTCAAAAAGTGAAAAGTTGGTGGGTAAAGAATAATGATGGTAAAAGGAGAAAAATATAATAAATGATTCATTCGTTATCTAAATGGACTTACATTATGAGATAAAACAAAAAAGTTAAACAGACTTACATATTGAGACGGAGGTAGTATAGGTCATTAATTTTGATGAAAAAAAATCTAAAATGGCATTTCATTATTATTAACGCAAATTAGTGAAAAGTTTGTGAATATATAATAAATGAGCGTAAAAGAAGAAAATGTAATATATCTTTTATTGTATTTCCAAATTGAGTTATATTATGGAACAAAACTAAAAAAACTAAATAAACTTACATTTTGGGACGGACGTAATACTTTTTTAAAGTAATTAAGAATTAATACTCTCTCCGTTTTTTTATTTGTCGCTTTTGATATGGGTACGCAACCTAAGAAAATGATTAATGTGTCTGAAATACAGTATGAAATGACTAAGATTATCCTTTTTTTTTAAATCTTTTGAATACATTTACAATCATTAAATACACTATATTGAGCACCAAGTGTATCAGTCTAGTGGTGGGCTAGACTAAAACCTAGCATGGAGACTAGTGTTCGAACCCCGTTAGGGGGTAAAAAAAAACACTATATTGAAAATGTAAATATAAATCGATAGTAATAGTGTTGGACTTTCAAAATGGCCTTTGATGTTTTTGATGCATTGAAAATTTATTTGTTTATTATTTTAAGCCTAAGATTTGTTTAAATCTTGTATTTAATGTGAGGGCATAAGTGGAAAAAAATTATAACTAACGTATTGATAATCCAAAATGACGTATATAAGTGAAAAAACCGAATTGTCAAAAGCACCGAATTGTCAAAAGCGATCGTTAATACAAATGGAGGGAGTATTATATTTTTTAAAAGTTTTTTTTAAAGTAAAAAGACAACATACTAAGTTTTTATAGCAAAAAGTACATCTTGTCCAAAATTGTTATGTAAAAGAACATCTAGTAAAAATAATTAACTACTTCTTTTCCTAGTATACATGATAAATTTTTGGAAAAATGAGCTTTTAATCCAGTTTACACCACCTAATTAAATTTTAATCCACATTTAATTTTTTTAGCTGCAATAAGGACAAAATAATTCTATTTGACTAAATTACCCCTAATCAATCGTTATGACTATTGCTGCATTGATGGGCTCTTCCGCTTCGGAAGAAATGCGAACAATTGTGTTAATCATATCGGACGCCGTTTGGAAACGGTTCTTGCCTTTCGACTATCTAGATATCATCACTAGATATCAACCGCTAACTAGCTGGATGTGTTATGGTCGTTTTCGTCCAAGAATCACTGTTTAGGGAAATGGCAATCGAGAGAATGAATTTAATAGTTAATCGAGTGATTTAATTTGAAGTAAACATTATTTTTTTATGCCTGATTTTGTTCTGTTTCTTCTGCTGGCATGGAAAGAGTATTATTCCTAGGATTGTTGTGTGCTGTTTTATTGATTGCATCAAAGAGATCAATTTTTTAGGGTAAAACAGATCAAATTTGAGTGCTTAAATTCCATAAGAATGAAAATTGTTTCATGTTTTGGTCTTTCCCTGTAGTTTTTTGTGTACAAAGTTCTTTCAACTAATGTAAATGGTTCACTGATTTACGCATTTCAAAAATCACAGATCAACTTTGGGTAATTTAGCTTCAACATATGTATGTACTCTACCTTTCATTCGTGTAATATATTGATTTTTGTGTGTAACAGAATGAGCAAAAGTATTTCTTCTTCTTTGAAACTTAGTATTATGTATGCTTTCTGAGTGTTCATTATTAATGTCCTTCTTGCAAAGTCAAAAAATGGGTCTCTTTTTGTGAACAAATTGAGCGATTGTAAGGTTTATGTTGGGCCAATTTTCGGGTCAGTATTTGTGACATATGTGTGCTTTGAAGTAGTCCCTTGAATTGAGTCTTAAATAAGCTAGATGTTGAGCTATTTTGAGGTTCTTCTTGAGCCGGTATTCGAAGATGTATCTAAATGAACAGAACTTTGTTCAATAAAAATAAAGTTGAATGAATATTTACTGAAATATTCATTCTTGGTTCTACATATATATTGTGGCATTATATAAATTGAATCCATGATTTTTGGCTAATCCCATAGTGTTATTGTTAATGGTAATGGTAATGGTGTTCTTGTGTTTGTTAATAAAACGTGATACTGTGATACTGATACCGTGTTACTGATATTGAGATACTGATACTGTGATACTGACATTGTGTTAGTGTAAACGCTAATGATGAGGAATAAAAAGAGAAGAGTTCATGTTAAAAAAAGGTGAACTATGTGCTGATTTGAGGCGTAGAGTTATGGCTTTTTGGAAAGAAACTATTTTGCCGATTTCGATATCAACACATGACCATTGTTAAACCATATACTACTCGAAAGATCAAAGAGCTGGACACAATATTTCACATTCATCCTATTCATCTTGATACTGTGATAATGATATTGTGTTACTGATACTTTGATACGATACTGTGATACTGATACTGATATACTGATACTGTATTACTGATATTGTAGGCTCAATCTCTCCTTTTTAATAAAAAATGCAGTTCAATGTGGATGGAATTGAAGTAAATGGAAAAAATACAGCTCCATTGTTTGAGTTTATGAAGAAAGGAAACAAGTTCAATGAACTTTTGCAAAGTTCCCAGCCAGTTGATATATAAGAACGAGCAACATGTTCCCCATCAGAGCTTCCGTTTTGAGGGAGTGCAAAGAGCTTGGGGAATGTTGTACTTGATGTTGTTGCAGCTAATAGACTTTTTCTTGGTGCTTTAGTTTATTATCGGAGCTTTCATTTTGTCTTGCTGATACTTCTTCCCACATGTTGGTGTGTATTTTTTGCAGTAGATGAGACAAGTACTATATGTTCATATTTTTGCATTCTGGAAACTACTAGTATTATATTTAAATGTTGTAGATCAGACGTGATGCTATTGAACCTTGAACTACATCTTTTCCTGTTACTGTTACTGTGATACTGATATTGTGTTACTGATATTGTGTTGGCGTAAATGCTGCGATTAAATTCGGCTTTCAAAAACTACGTCGAAAGGGTATCGTATGATATCTCAAAATGAAGATAAAAAAAATATAAACTTTGGTGAAAGAATTTTGATGATCGGTGTTCTAGATCAAAAGTTACGGTCATTTATAAGAAAAACGCTCGGATTAATGCAAATGTTTTTTCGGCTTTAAAAATTTACGTCGAAAGGATATTATATGAGATCTCAAAATAAAGGGCAAAAAAAATATGAATTTTGGTGAAAATTTTGTGATAATCGGAGTTTTAAGTCAAAAGTTACGGTTGTTTAAAAAAACCCGACCTGCTAAAAAAAAAGAAAGAAAGAAGGGAGGGAAGAAACTAAAGTAGAAGGAAACGGCCTGGAACGCGTAACTTGTATAAGTAAGGATATTTTTGTCCATCTGAATTCTTTTTGTCCTTTTTACAACTAAAAAAAGAAGTGTGTCCTATTTATTTAATTTGTGGGTTGTGAATGAGCGTCATCTACCAGTTATAAACTTGATTGATGCTATCCGTATTAAAATTATGCAGTGACTTTCATGTTTGTGTTACTGCTTATCGTTATATATCTATCTTTGGCAAAGATTTGGTTATCCATGTCGTCATGTAGTTGCTGTTGTCATGAGTACTAGGTTGTTTATGCATGATTATGTTGATGTTTGCTACAAGACAATCTCATTTTTGTATTATTATCAATATGCAGTTTATCATGTTCCATATGCTTATCTAACAGCTTAGATATCAGCTGCATCTGTTGTATTGCCTCTATTATCTAGGAGGGCAGCCTGGAAGAGCTCGGACTAAACACCGTGCATATAAATGTAGTCATTGTGGTTCTTCTAGTCGTCACACTAGGAGTACATGTACTGCTGATGTTCAGTTGGGATGATCTTGTATTTGAGGATATTATTGTTGGAGAAAAAGCCCTTTTAAAGGGTTGAACGGTCAACTTTAGCGCAATTTACGGATAGGCTCCGATGTATATCATCGAGAGTTAATGATATCATTAAATACTCCATACGGAGTAGTTGATGATGGGCTTTTGAATCACTCGATTCAGATATCGGGTGAATGAGAAATTAATGCCTAAAGTTGGTAGAAAATATGTAGGAGATGGGTGTTGAAGGGAGGACCTCACCCCATTCTCCCACATAGGTAACTTGAGACTTATGAGCTCAAGTAATAAGAGCTAGTGTGTGCTCTTATATATGTGCCCCAAGGGGCAAGTCACTTTTGTGCAGGAGGGAGGACTTAGATAATTCCACACGCGCGCGCGCCGCCGCCGTCCGTCCAGCTCGGCTCGTGCTCGAGCTCGGTTCGATTCGGGTGTTACTATTAATTTTTTGGACAAAATTTCTTTATGAAATTAACTATAAAATTAATTTTGGAATGTGATTGTGTAATTCAACCAATCAGAATTCATTGAGTCATTCGACCAATCAGAATTCAGAGATGCGTCATCCGACCAATCACAGTGTGGAATTGATTTTCGAAAATATCTTAATTAATTTCGAAATTTCTAAATAAAATTAAGCATAATTTCGAAATTAGTAACTTTTCCAAGGGGAAAAGTTTTGTGACGTGTTCCGGCCAATCAGATTTAAGCATTGGCTCCTCCTCTCCACTATATAAACAACCCCATTGATGAAAGTTTATTCATTCAGTTTTCTCTTGTCTTTTCCACCACAAAGGTAATGTCATATAGATCTAGTCATTCATGTAGATCTAGATATTGAGTCGAAGAGAAGTCGGGGCATTCAGTAAGCTCGCCGGAACTCGGATTTTTGAAGTGCCTCTAAATCCGAGACGTGAAGCCGTTGTATCTTGGGAGACAGTTGCTACTACCGTGGGCACCATACCGGAGCAATTTGTCTTAAAGAAAGAGTAACTACTCGCCTTGGTTTGATCTCTAGTCCTTTGTTTTATGCATCGTACTATTTATTGTTTGTTGTTCGAGCTAGATCTGCACGGTAATAGTTGTTTTGTTAGATCTAATTGATGCGTATAATCTCCTGTTCGAATATTTATTTTCTACTTTAATATTCCGTAATTTCTTCCGTAAATTACGGATCTGTTCCGTAAATCACTCCACACACGATACACCTATCCCAACAAGTATAAATGGTTGTTCGGGTTTGGATTTTCACTGTTAAACCGTGATACTGTTACTGTGATACTTATACCGTGTTATTGTATTTACATTGAATAATAATTATTATATATTTTGGATTGATTAATATTTTTGTAATCTCTACCATTTTTGTATTGAGTGATCAATAGCTTTTTGGTAGTTCCTTAATGATCATGATTCTTCATTCACAGTTTCTTATTTAATAAAGATTTCAATGAATGGATTCTCAATTACAATATTAACATAGTAATAGGCATATGTAGTTTGAATAACATAAATCATTAATTAATTGACATAAGTAGTTTGAATCATTCAGTGTAACATTTCAATATGTACATTATAACAAAAGTAGTTAAACAGTTGACTTTACATTACAAGAAGAATACTAAATGAACAATAACATTTGATTCATTGTTATGCTATTTATAATCATTCCTTTCATTTGCTTCACTTCTTCATCTTCTAAGTCTTTTTGAATTCCATTTCCTGTCGCGAGTCTGTTGATGTAGTTTATCATATAAACAACACAGTCATTCCTACATCAGTTTTAGTTCAACGGATTAGTATTGATAATAGTAATTAAGACAATGTATGCAATACTTTCTTACGTTGCATATTTTTGTAGTGGTAGGTTGGGAAATTTGTTTATTTTTGGAGGCTTTCTTCGATTCTTCTTACTTTTTTTGCTTCATCTGGGTACATGCAGTCCTAGATAATTGATTGTTGTGAATGATTGTGTATTTCAAATGCACCAGTTAGCACATTATATAACAGTATCAGCATCATAATATCATTATCACAATATCAGAATCACAGTATCAGTATCACAATATCAGTATCACAAGGTTGCTTATCAGATATGCACAGTCCTTCAAGTAAGGGTCCGTTTCTTTTGCTGTTTTCAGTGAATGGTACATACTCCAAGTACCTTCTCTGCTGTTGTGACTAAGAAGCACCCAATGGTTTCCATGTTTGCTTATTCCGCTACCTCACATTGGAATGTGCACTGATTTTCCCGCTCTTATGTGATTGACAATGTCTTCGATAGGTTCCTTGTCACAACCACCTTGTGTGGAATCTTAAGAAATCCGTCTGCAAAAAAGAATGTTAATCTTCATAGTAATAACTGCATCCTTGTATTAACTGCATCTATACAAGTATACTAGTTAGAATTCTATCATACCAATGGTGATGCTTCAATTATGTGTTGAGTTTCTTGTACTACCCCTGCATTTTTCATGATTGTGCACATTGCATCTATTACCTGTGTATGAAGTTATTTTGTCAGTAGCTAAATTATTTTGCATAAAAAATGGATATTGCAGTGATATTATGAACTTCTTACCGATTCATCAATGAATAAGTTATTCAATACAGCTACGAGTGAGTTGATAGTGACAAACGGGTAATCTCAAATGGATCTTGCCCACACTTCGTTGCTGTGTATAATTATAAGAGTAACATTAGTCTTGAAGATTTAATTCATATTACAGTAATGTTTATGAAGAGATACTTACTCGTAGCCACCCTACTGATTATGATCCCAAATACGTTGATATGCCTTCCATAACATGTGCTCCACATTCGTATTCGTCCTTTGATTCTTTCATGACTACTTTCCCGTCGATCACGTCATTATCTTTGGGTGCAATGTATATTTCTTCATGTTTTTTCTTCTTCGGTTTCCTGATGTCATAGTCAAACGCTTCATCTTATACAACCTTCTTCCCTCTTGGATTTTGATGAATCATTCTTATCAACGATGACTCCTTTGTTTCTCGCTTACTTTGTTGAGTCACTTTCTAAACTTCAAGCTCTGTATTCTCTGTCCTCAACATTTCTGCCTCAGCTTGCAACTTTTGAATCACCTTCTCATATGAATCCAAACGTTTATTCTGTGCTTGTACATGTTCTTTAAGCACTCCTTCGGATAATTCATTTTCTTCAGCCTTTCTTTTCATCTCAGCTATTGTTTCCTCTTTTTCAGACAACTATTTTTTGAGTTCTGTAATTCTATTTTTGAGTTCTGCGTTTTCTTTTGAATGCACATTCTTCATTTAACTTGGACGCATCTTGAGGTCTTGTTTGTTCCTAAGCTCTCCTCAACTGTTCGTTTCAAGTTGCTGATTGTATTCTCTTTTTCAAAGTTGTCCTTCTCTAGTTGAGCAACTTTCTCCGCTAAGATCTCAATCCTCCTTCTATCTTCCTCTTGTTGCTGCTTCATTCTTTGTTTTTTCTTGATCATCTTTGTTTGGATTCATTTCCGTCAAGAGTCTTTCAATGTTTTTATTCTTGTTATCAATCAATCCCTGAAGGTGTTCATTGTTGAATCTTTCCTTTCCGTATAACTCCTTCAATTTATGTACTTCGAAAGTCAGTTCAGCATTCTTAGTGATGGGTATAAATAATTCGACCACCTCAACAGTGAGGGACAACCCACTGCGGCCACCCTCCGACATGACAAGAGAAATTGCCAAAGGGGCGGCCACTGTGTCTCACCTCGCCGCGACCAAAGCATTTGCGGTCCCAGGCAAGTAACAGATCCTAGGAATCTCGTCTAGGCAAATCAAGAAGGGGGCGAGGCCGGGAAAGGCTGGGTCCTTGCGACCTCAGAGAGATGGCCGCCGATTGATCCAGATCTTTTCCCCACTTGTACCTTAGATATTTCATCTTGCTTAGTATCTAAGTTAAACCTAGCTATTAGTAAAATATCTAATAGATTACTTATTCCCTAAGTTACCCACCTCTATATAAGGGGTGGTCATTGTAAACAAGAAGGAGATGAAATACACACTATGCTTGCAAGCCAAAGCTCTGCCCATTCTCATTCCTCCATACCACCACCCGCCGGAGTAACACCACACCTTAAATACAGCCAGATATCCACCGTCTATACACCGCAAGGACACATGTGACGATTTATACATCATCAGTTGGCTCCGTTACCGGGAAGAAAAAGCTTCATCAGTTCATAAAAACTACACACAAAATCCGAAAACGGCGGTCCATCTGACCGACTCCATCATCTAAAGATCACATCAGGTTGCCAGGAAGTCCGACCCAAGGCGAAATCTAATCACAAATAGTCATAACCTATGGCTGGAAGCAAAGGACAACTGGACCCCCAAACTCCTGCGAGAGGCGTTGTACAAACACATATACAAGCTAATGTCGCGATAGAGACACAAGAGATTACGCAAGCGGGTGGGGAAGGATCACAAAGGGGAGTTTTGGCCCCTAGCGATGCCCGAAATTTGATAAATCAGAAGGCTAAGTCAAGAGAGGTCGTAGCAGCTTTGGATGGGAAAATCAGAGGATCATCTCGATCGCAAAGCAAAGCCGAGAGGTCAACTCCCGGGCGAGCCGGATCTCCGGGAGGATCCGGAGGTTGTGGAAATAAGGGAATACGCGAGGTATGCGGAAACTATGTACTAGCTAATTCCCGTCTAAGTGGCTAAGGGCCAAACTCCAATGTCGGTACGACCCCCAAATCCTCCTAGAAATGAAATCGCTCCTGCGGCTGTGAATAAAGGTCGGCAAAGCCAGACTCGCGGGATCGAGATAGAGGAAAGCGTGCGTTCATCAGGTCGCAAAGGACCTAGGAAAGACGTTGTGCAGACCTCGGTTCTCCCAGATCGCGATCATCAGAGGGAAAAGTCACACGAAAAAGGTTCGGCCTTCAAAAGGTTAGGTGAGAAGGACAAGGCCTCGGCCCCAAGTCGTCTCAACCTTCCCGAGGAAAGATTTCCCCCCCAAGATAGGGACCCACCGGACGCCCGCATAATCATACGTGAGAAAAGAGCTCGTCGGGAGGAGTCGCAAGACTGCGGGGAGTCAGAGCGCAGGCCGGAAAAGGCGAATACACAGGCACTGTTGCGGCCCAGTTTTGACCCCGTCTTGGCAGAGCAAATGGAAATAATGAAAAATGAGCTCGCCGAATTGAAAAAGTCGAGGCCAGCCGAGAGGGCCGCCCCGATCTCAGGAATTGACGTACTCGCCAAGAGAATTACAGAAACATTGCCTGCCAGTCACGAAAAGGTTAGCTACCCCAGCTATAATTACTACAATGGAAATTCTTGCCCAAACGACTGGCTCACCGCTTTCCAAGGTCGCATCACCCCGGCGACCCAAAATAAATCCGCCCGGTGCATCGCCTTAGTCGGAAGCATGCATGATAGGGCCGCCTCTTGGATACGTGGACTTCCCCGTGGCTCAGTAAAAGGCTGGGAGGATCTCTCCGAGAAATTCGTCAGAGAGTTTGAATCGGCGAGTAGGCCAAAGAAAACTATAGAGGACCTATACGAAGTTCGCATGGGAGGACATGAATCCGGAAAAGAGTATTACGAACGTTTCATCAGAATATACGATCAAACAAGAAACATTCCGGATGATGCAGTTGTCACATGTTTCCTCACAGGGATCGCCAAGGGTCCAATGAAAACTGAGTTCAACCTACGGCCCCCTAAAGCGGGTCTCAGGGAAATGTTGGAAAGGGCTCGAATGATGGGAGTCAGCGAAGCGCCGTCCTCGGGCAGGGCAAAGCCCAAAGCAGAGCAGCCTTCACAAAAAGAGGAGCGCACAGAGGAGAAAAAGAAGGAAAAAGGGCGAGAGGCTAATCATGACCGCGAGGTAAAAAAGCCTTATAAATTCAGCGAGGACAATTTTACCCCGCTCAACACCAAAGCATCTCAAATATTGTTCGAAATCCGCGAGCACTTTGACAAGCCCAAACCCATGAGGGGCGATCCCGACAGTCGCGACAAGTCCAAGTACCGTGACTATCACAAGGATCATGGTCACATCACGGATGAATGTTTCACGTTAAGGCGAGAAATAGAAAGGTTAATCCGCGAGGGACCAGCGACTAAGTATAAGCGAGATGGGAATACGGTACCGGTCAAGGTCGCCCCCCCCCCGCGTCTATCAAAAAGAGGTCCAGTTATCCACGGGGATATCCCCAAAGAACGGTCGGGCGAAATCTCAGATACACCAGATCAATATGCGCGGCCTTGAAAAGCAGATAGTATTGGGGGAGAACGAGAAGGGAATCATGTTCACTAAAAGCGAATTGGCCGCAAGCGAGGGCCCCATGGAGGTACCCCTTGTTCTCAAAATCGGAATAAATGACAAGCATGGAGTCAGCAGAGTAATGATCGACACAGGGGCTGGTCGCGACGTCATCTATTTCGACTGTTTAAAACAGATCGGATTTGGAGAAGCTAAGTTGAAACCTTACCTCGGGGTGCTCGAGGGCTTTACCAACGACACCGTGCGGGTCAAGGGAACGGTCGACCTCAACGTCACTTTGGGCGACTATGAGCCATGCAGAACTGAGATAATCACATTTTTAGTTATTGATCTTCCCTCATACTACAACATTATCTTGGGGATCCCGGCCATGAAAAAATTTCAAATGGTGGCGTCCGTTCCCCACCAAAGGGTCAAATTTCACGTAGGGGAGGAGATTGGGGTCGCCATCAGCCGACCTGGAGCTTTCCTCGACTATATGACCAAAAACAGGGTCGATTCTAAGCGACCCCGACTGGATGGTTTTAGCACGGCTCCGGATCAGATCGCTATGATGAAAGAAATCCCGGAGAAAGCAGTAGAGGTGGAAACATTGCAAGTTCGGGACGAGCCCGACTTCACCGCTGAGGATGAGTTGATCGAGGTTGTAATAAACGACAAATATCCTGATCAAAAGATAAAAATAGGATCAAGGACCACCGAGGAAGAAAGGGAAGAATTGATCGGGCTTCTAAAAGCCAACTTGAGCGCCTTTGCATGGGAAGTAACAGATATGAGGGGCGTGGAGTCAGAGGTCGCTTTGCACTATCTAGATGCCGACCCCAACTTCAGACCAATACAGCAAAGAGCACGCCAGTTCTCTCTGGAAAAAGAGATCGCAATAAAAGGCGAAGTCAAAAAACTTCTAGCGGCAGGCATTATCAAGGAGCTCCAATATCCCACATGGCTGGCAAACGTAGTGATGGTAAAGAAACACAACGGCAAGTGGCGGATGTGTGTCGACTTCACAGACTTGAACAAAGCTTGCCCCAAAGACCCTTATGCGCTGCCCCGGATTGACAAAATGGTCGACGGGATCGCCGGATTCGAAACACTGAGTTTTCTGGACGCATATTCCGGTTATCACCAAGTCAAAATGGCGATGAAGACAAGGAAATGACGGCCTTCGGGGCCGCAGTGGACTCTATTACTATGAGATGATGCCTTTCGGCCTAAAGAACGCGGGTTCGACATATCGAGAAATGGTAAACCGAGTTTTCGGCACACAAATAGGCGGGAACATGGAAGCCTATATTGATGATATGGTCGTAAAGTCAAGTCGCCGGGGTCACCTGGTGGACCTTCGCGAAACCTTCGCCAATGTAAGGGGCCACTCAATGAAACTAAACCCTACGAAATGTACTTTTGGGGTCCAGGCAGGAAAATTTCTGGGCTTTATGGTGAGTCAAAGGGGGATCGAGGCAAATCCCAAGAAAATCGAGGCCCTAGTCAACATGAGCGAGCCCACCAGTATTAAAGAAGTACAGCGGCTTAACGGCAGAATCACAGCTCTGGGTAGGTTTGTCTCAAAATCCGCAGAAAGAAGTCTGCCTTTCTTCAAAATTTTGAAAGGGGCTGGTACTTTCTCTTGGACAGCGGAATGCTCCCAGGCATTTAAAGACCTCAAAGAATACTTGTCAAGACCGCCGTTGTTAACCAGCCCCAAGGCTCGGGGATATTTTGTTTTTGTATTTGGCAGTCTCAGATAGGGCCGTAGCCGCAGCACTTGTAAAAGAGGAGGAGGGCTCGCAGAAGCCAGTTTTTTATGTTTCCAAGGCTCTAAGCCCCGTTGAAAGTCGTTATTTTAATATAGAAAAGTTGGCTTATTGTGTTGTTATAGCTGCCCGCAAATTAAGGGCCTACTTTTCATCGCACACCATCGTAGTCTTATCAAATGCATCGCTAAGACAGGTTCTTCACAAACCAGACCTGTCCGGTCGACTGCTCCGGTGGGCCATCGAACTCACTGAGTTCGATATCCGATATGAGCCTCGGAAGGCTATAAAGGCCCAGGCTCTCCCAGATTTCATAGCAGAAACAAGCTTCAACGAAGAGACGAAAGAGCAGGTCTGCTCCAAATGCGACCGGGATAAGGTCACCACGAGAACGAGCCTATCAGGCCAAGTCACTGTTGGCAGCTCTACGTCGATGGCGCCGCTAATCACAAAGGGTGTGGCGCGGGAATAATCTGTTAGAGCCGGGCACATCGAAGAAATCGAGCGAGGCTCGAGATTCGATTTCACCGCCTCTAATAACCGGGCGAATACGAGGCCGTCATTGCTTTGGGTTGAAACTCGCCAAAGCCATGAAAGTCGAAAATATACAAGTATTTTGCGACTCACGGTTGGTGGTTAATCAAATCAATGGGTCCTTTGGCATTCATTGCGAAATTTTACAGAGGTATATTAACCTCGTCAAAAGACTCGAAAGCAGCTTCGCATATTGTCAATTCAAAAACATCCCTCGAGAGGACAATCATAGGGCAGACTATTTATCCAAATTAACCAACGAAGACGCGTCGTGCGATCCCAGCATCATGATCGAACACCTATCAGAGCCCGCCATCTCCCAGGTTGAGATCATGGATTTCCAACCCAAGAATCTCCAACCCAGGAACACTTGTTGGGTCGACATCATGAAGTCTTATATTGAGTTAGGGGAGCTTCCCACCGATCCTTGCAAAGCTAAGGCCTTAGTAAAAAGGGCCGCAAGATATATGATTATGGACGATGTGCTTTACCGTCATTCATTCTCGAAACCCCTTCTGCGATGCGTACGACCTGAGGAGGTGACGGAAATTCTAACAGAACTACATGAGGGAATGTGCGGCGGCCATCCCGCCAATCGAACACTAGCACAGAAGGTACTCCTAGCCGGATATTATTGGCCGAAATTAGCAGAAGACGCCAAATCTTATACCCAAGCATGTGATGCTTGCCAGAGGTTCGCAAGTATCCCCAGGCTACCCTCAGTCGAACAAAGCATAGTGGTAGCTGCCTGGCCTTTCGACATGTGGGCGGTCGACCTCATCGGACCTTTGAAGAAGGGTCGCTCGGGTTGCGAATACGTAGTCGTCGCGGTGGATTATTTTACTAAATGGGTCGAGGCTAAGGCCTTGGTAAAAACCAATACCGGGGACATAACATACTTTTTGCTCGATCAAATATGGACAAGATTTGGTGTTCCGAGAGTGATGGTTTCCGATCACGGACCTCAATTCGAGACGAATTCGACGATTTTGTGAAGAGAACAATGTTAAACATTGGCAATCATCCGTGTGCTACCCGCAAGGAAATGGGCAAGCCGAAAATGCCAACAAACAGGTCCTAAGTGTGTTAAAGAAGAGCCTGGGTGAGAAAGCGAGCCACGGCCGGATCACCTTCCAAATGCGGCTCTGGGCACTCGGGACGTCGCGAAAAATCACAATGAGGGAAACTCCTTTTGCTTTAACATATGGATCCGAGGCTATGGCGCCCGTGGAAATGGCCTTACCAAGCCCTGGGTCGTTTTTTACGGCGAGGTCAATAATACGGCGGCGCGTAAACTCGAGCTTGATCTAGTAGAGGAACGGCACATCCAGGCATACAGCCGTCTAGTCAATTATAAACAGGCGGCAAAGCGTCATCACGACAAACGTATTCGCAATCATCACTTCGCCGTCGGGGATTACGTTCTACAAAAAAGACAAGCCACGGGCCATGAAGCGAAAAAAGGAAAGCTATCGGAAAACTGGGAGGGCCCCCTACGAATTTCGCGAGTTATCAAAAAGGGGACGTACACGCTAAGTGACAAGGAGGGCCGCGAGTATAATAGGCCATGGCATGCAGACAATCTGAAAAAATACTATATGTAACAAGCTAATTCAAATAAAGCTGTTCTTCCAAATTGTATTTACATTCTTGTCTTTTCGTCATCGTCCAAAAAAAAAAAAAAAAAAAAAAAAAATCAAGCCTGGACAAACTTCCATCAACTGCAGGATGGTTATCTTCCTCCGATCACATGTGTGGAGGTCCAAAAACGACACCACGCTTGCAAAGGGCTCCACCGGATAAGTTTTTTCAAACATATCGGTCGAGAGTATGGAAGGGAACCCCGGCGCCACCGCATAATTTGGTTATCGCCGACGCGAAAGGCATGCGGCGACCCGTACCTCGGCGAGCTTGACCCACCGAGCACGCATATCTTAGTGCCTCGCGATGGATCAACACTCCCAGTCTATATCCACTCGATGGTCGCGAATGGCGTGCAGAAGGAGCGCTTCGCTCTCACTAACAGCATCAGCATCGGCAAAGATAAGAGCGCGGGAATTTATAAACTTCTTTCACGCACGGTCGCTGCGAGAGAGGTCGGACGCAGTCACTCCCAAAGAAAAAACCCGCTGATGCTCGGGGAACAGCTCGCACATTGCAATACCTAGACGAATCTGCCTATTTTCCTCATCTGCAAGGTCCCAGGCGGTCTCATAATGGGAGGAGGGATTTATAGCGGGTATGTTAAAAACTTGGTTAATTCTCTCCGGAGTAAAGATAACGGAGACACCCCGGAGAGAAATGCTACTCACTGTCCCGCCAGAGGCTACCTCAGACAACACGGAATAAAATTCCCGTATCATGGTAACATTATCCGCTGCCAGAGGCTTAGCAATAAATTCCCACCAGCCAGAAAGCCGAACGCGCAGCATGGAGCCGTCTTCTATTCGTTGTTCATTTAAGCCCCTCTCCCTCATAATATCACGCCACTCAAAATAATCCCAGAAATAATTCTTGGCTAAGGGGGAGGCAGTGGTGAAAAAGGGGGAAACATCCCGGATAGGACGAGCTTTCCATATCCGAACCCGGTCGTTTCCCCTGGATGAGACATAGAGTCGGGGGATAAACGGTAAAGAGGATAATGAACGATTGAGGGAGAAAGAAAGCAAATTCAGTATGAGGCAAGAGGTAGAGTGAGTTCCAAAGTAACCCCCTTTTATACCAGAGAAGGGACATAATCAACGGTTGGGATTAACTGGATCCTAGGGCCAGATATGCAAACTGCCCCGAAAACCAAGGCAACAGGAGCGCCAGACCATAAAGAGACCGAAATTTATGGCTACAGTTACAACTGACACCTAGTCATTAGGGGTCATTACTCTGCGTTAATGACACAGTCAAAGGCTGCTCTGAGAGGCTCAGTTTTCTGGCAAAGCACTGCTCTCATAGGGCCGCTGAAACTTTGAAAAATTAACGTCGCACAGTGACCATGGTTAGAATGAGACGACGACGTTTCATGACTGCTTGACGCCACCAAATTATTGAACGGACCTCGCACGAATCAAGAGGACAGCACACAGAGAAAATAAAATAACCTGTCACAGCCTCGCGAAAAGGCCGCCAGATCGAATCAGGGACAGGAAAAATCAAGTTTTATAAATTGAAAAATGCAGAAAGTAAATTGTCAAGATATTACAACTCAAGATTCACTAAATCACAAAGATAAATAGTCAAAGTTACAAATCAAATTTTCAAGGGGCTCGCGAGAAAAATCCAAGAAATCTAGAGAGCATTAGGGGTAGGCGGGGTGTCTTGATAAACTCGTCGCCTTGCTCGGAGGGCGGCGGCTTCTTCAACATCTCAAAGTTTACGATTAACGGGAGCGGGATCCCAAACAGGGCTCGCCACGTTTAAGGCTGTTCGGTCGTATCGAGGTAACAAGCTCGCTTGCATAAGGGATTTCCGGGTGAAAAACCACTAAATCGGGATGACCTTGGTGCGTGTTCACCCACCGCAAAGATATCTTCCGAGTAATGTGCTCCCTGCCTCGATCAGCCCAGATACAGCGAGCTAGGTGACTAAAGCCCTGGTCAAAGCTATGCTCCATAAGGTCGAAGAAGTCATCCGAATTCTTGTAGGCGGCGACGGCCCCAGACTTGGCCTCCTCGACAGCCTCAGCCGTTTTCTTCGCAGCTTCCTCAATAGCTTTCTCAGCAGCCTCTTTGGCAGCCGTCTCCGCCTCAGCAAGCTTACCCCTCAACGTGGCGATCTCCTCCTGCGCCCCCGCATAATCCTTTGTCAAAGATGCAACTTTCTCATTGATCTCAGCATCCAATTTAGAGTGCTCCTCCATGATTGCTTTCATCTTTTCCACCTCGCCAGCCGCATGCTTAGCTTTCTTTTCGGCAGTGACCCTTGCCTTATCAGTTGCTCCCAGCTGCGCCGTCACTTTTCTCACCTCTGCCTCGCGCCTCTCAGCGGCCTCAAGTACCCTATTTAAACGAGCACCGAGCTGTGGAAAACAGAGGACGCTTAGCAAAAAAAAAAAAAAAAGCTCGGTCTTATCGTAGAAGCAAAGAAGCCCAAACCGGCCACCGAGATCTCTAATTTCAAAGCAATCTCATCTTGAGACGGAGAGTTGTCTTGAGCCGCAAAGCGGGCTAATATGCCCCGACCAATCTCCACTTGAACAAATCGGGACGCCAAAGGGGAAGTGGCCCTGAGGAATCACATCGGCGATTGCTTCGCCAATCCGGCGAGCTTTGGACGGTGGAGACCCCGGGTGAAGCTCGGATCCAACCAGAGGGCCTCTTTCCCAGAATAGCCTCGAGGCAAAGTTTTTTGTGGCAGTGTCTCAGAGGGCGCGCTCTTCTCCACCGGAATTTCAACCTCTTCAAGATGTACCGGACTGGGAGCGGACCGTTTGGGTAGGCGATCATCCTCCGCCTTCTCTGGTTGAGGTCGCTTTACGCCGTGCGACTCTTTAGCGGGGGATGAGTCTTTTCGAGGCACCGGCACCGACTCGGGCTCGCAACAAGGGCAGATGATGTCGCAGCCTCCGGGTTAGGTGTCTCGGCGACAATCGAGGCATCCACAGATCGGGGCACTCTCCCTAGAGCTTTCTTCAGAGCCTCCTGTCGAGCATTGGCTGCCTTGTCCGCCTCCGCATTAAGCTTGTTTCGGTGAGCCCTGCGAGCATTTGGATCCATACCTACAAAAGGAAAGCGGTTTAGAGCCCAACAAAACAAAATGAGCATTTACAAATAAATACAAGTGGACAAAGAAAGTTACAAAGCGGCCTAAGTATAGGATCGCCCCCACATTCCGGACACTCGGAGGGAAAACATTTGTTGATATGACAATCCCCAATCCAGTCCGGATCGCAGCCCTCAGGACCCATTCGTACCAAGGGCGCGGCATTCCCCCTGCCCACTAGGCCCGCCATACATACAAAAGGCTCGGCCAGATCAAGAAGTTCAACCCAAGAAACATTTCTCCGAGATGGCGCCGCCCCGTCCGACTGAATTAACGTCATCAGCCCCTTTACATAGCGCCGCTCACTCACGGGGGGGTCAAGGATTAAAAGCGTTGATTTGCCTCCGCGGACTTCTGCCCTAGGAAAAGGCCAACCTACCTTCGACTCGACCTTCAGTACCCGCTGCCCCCATTTGTGAAACTTATTGGGAAGCGGGAATAGTAGGCGGGGAGTCTTCGCCCTCAGGGAGACTTGTCCAGGAGTAGACGTCCCACAGAAGGAATAAAATTGCCCCAGTAAAGTTAACGTCGGCTCGATCTTCAGAATCCGGCACATAACTGTGAAGGCCATCAACTGGATAATAGCCCCGACGGCAAAATCGTAGGAAGCGCTCGCATCTCCTTGCGGATCTTCACAAAGAAAGGATCGAAAGGCGGTCTCAGACCCGCATGCAAATGATGGAAGTGGAGGATAAGGGTGTCCTCGGAGCGACGCGCACTTACGTAATCCTTATGGTCCCCGGGTTTAAATTTATCGGACTCCTTCTTATAATCGAAAAAAGAAAACCGATACACACTGGTGTCGATTCCGAATATGCTATTAATGGTCCTGTTGAGATCGCTGCTCTTGCACAGTCGGGACCATTTCTTATCAACGTCCTTCTCATACGCCGTCATGATCCCAAACTCTCGCATAGCTTCAGGATTGTTAGGACGAGAGCTCTTCGGCTGGGTAGCGGCCGCGGCGGCCTCACCAACTGTCATGGTTTGGCTCGCAATTTTCCTCTTCTTCTTCTGCTTTTTTGCGGGCATCCAGATATCCTTCCGAGGCAATTCAGCATTTTCATCCTCACTGGACCCCATTAACTCATGAACTGCGGCGTCCTGAACATAAGCTTCGTCGTGGTCGGGAGCGCCGCTAGTACTCGGGACCGCAGTTTGTCCTTCGGCCGGGGACGCGATCTTTTCAGCCCCGTGAACAGTTGGAGATTTTTGAGCCCGCGCCTTCTCCTTAAGGCTCACTCTACGCGGCGGATTTCTAGCAGAGACAAAGGCCTCCAACTCAAAAGGGTCGGCATCCATAGTAGCGACCTCATCGCGGCGGTAATCTCGCCAATATCCGCGCGAGTACTTTCCACTTCAACCTCATCCAGGTAGATCGCCAACCGAGGCCGCGGATAATATGGGGTCATCCTCGCATAATCGTAAACCTCCCTTTCCGCGAATCATCGCCGAATGATCATTCCCCGACATCCCGCAAAAACAAGGGAGGAAAAAGGTGGAGCTTTCGGACCGGTATAATAATAAATTAGCCCGGGAAGGTGATCGCACCCACTTCAATACCGCCTCCTCCGTTTTTGCAAGAGAGATCGCAAATAAAATTACAGAGGATAGCAGGGGAGCGGGTGAAACCCCAATTTTCCCAGGAAAGCTATAATCTCTCCCCAGGAAAAACCCCCATTATTAATCGGAAACAAGGCAATGTTGCATCCCCGTAGCAAAAAGAATGACAAAATTGATATGTATGGAAAAACAAGGCAGGGATGGATGAGTAAACGAGTTAACAGAAAGGATTTCTTACCTGATTTGCTGAGAAAGATGGGAAAACCGCGTAAAAACTGGGAAATACTCAAGGAGGTGGCCGGAATCTTCAAAAGAACCACCGTGAAATCCTAGAACCACCGCAGGAACGCCGTTGAACCTTCAAAGCTCTGCCGAAAAACTTGAGAATTCTAAATCAACAAACAACGGAGAAAATAAGAAACGCTAAAAGTGTGAGAAGGGTGAGAAGCGAAAGCTTTATATAGGCAAGGGGGCCACGATCGTACGGTTGGGAACGCTTCATCCAACGGTTCAGATTAGGGCGGCAGTTGTCAGTTTCGAAATACGAAAAGGCGTCCCATCAGTGCCCACGTACAACTACCTAGGCAGTTGCTGAAACGGCCGCATCATTCCGCAGAGGAGAACCTGGAGGACTGACGTCAGCCACGATTGATGGTCTCGCCCCACAAAACAGGCCCAAAGTTACTTTAAGGTCGCTTGCTTTGAAAGCACGGCCCTTAGAGAACAAGTCGCATCATACGACAAGGTCGCAAAAACTGACCCAAAGTTACTTTAAGGTCGCTTGCTTTGAAAGCACGGCCCTTAGAGAACAAGTCGCATCAGACGACAAGGTCGCAAAAACTGACCCAAAGTTACTTTAAGGTCGCTTGCTTTGAAAGCACGGCCCTTAGAGAACAAGTCGCATCAGACGACAAGGTCGCAAAAACAGGCCCAGAGTTACTTCGAAGGCCGCATGCTTTGAAAGCACGGCCCTTAGTGAACAAGTCGCATCAGACGACAAGGTCGCAAAAACAGGCCCAGAGTTACTTCGAAGGCCGCATGCTTTGAAAGCACGGCCCTTAGTGAACGAGTCGCATCAGACGACAAGGTTGCAAAAACAGGCCCAGAGTTACTTCGAAGGTCGCTTGCTTTGAAAGCACGGCCCTTAGTGAACAAGTCGCATCAGACGACGAGGTCATAAAAGGTGTTGATAATCACTCCATCCTTCATATCCTCAGGGAATATCGTTAAAGCACGGAGTAGGGGGCCATTGATGGGTATAAATAATTCGACCACCTCAACAGTGAGGGACAACCCACTGCGGCCACCCTCCGACATGACAAGAGAAATTGCCAAAGGGGCGGCCACTGTGTCTCACCTCGCCGCGACCAAAGCATTTGCGGTCCCAGGCAAGTAACAGATCCTAGGAATCTCGTCTAGGCAAATCAAGAAGGGGGCGAGGCCGGGAAAGGCTGGGTCCTTGCGACCTCAGAGAGATGGCCGCCGATTGATCCAGATCTTTTCCCCACTTGTACCTTAGATATTTCATCTTGCTTAGTATCTAAGTTAAACCTAGCTATTAGTAAAATATCTAATAGATTACTTATTCCCTAAGTTACCCACCTCTATATAAGGGGTGGTCATTGTAAACAAGAAGGAGATGAAATACACACTATGCTTGCAAGCCAAAGCTCTGCCCATTCTCATTCCTCCATACCACCACCCGCCGGAGTAACACCACACCTTAAATACAGCCAGATATCCACCGTCTATACACCGCAAGGACACCTGTGACGATTTATACATCATCACTTAGCAACTTGTTCATCCATTGTTGTTTTCATGTTATCATTTTCAACATCCAATGCTTTTTTTCTGCCCAATTAGATTTGCTTGGTTAGTCTCGTAATTTCCAACACGTTCTTCAAACTCAGATATTTCTTTTTGTTGTCGGAACCCTCTCTTGAAGCCTTTTTATTTATTTTTCTTTGCCCTCAAGCATTGTTTGAAGCATGGATATTTCATTGCCCTGCAAAAATAAGTTCATGTTACTGATACCGTGATACTGAAGCTGTGATACTGATACTGTGATATTGTGGTACTGATACTGTGAATATAAAATAGGTTTGAATATGTATTCATACCTGCTTGGGGTCATTTTTTTCAACCTCACTTGATGCTTGTGAAATCTTTAGTGAGAATAAAGGGATCTTTGATGTATTAGACTGAGTTTGAACATTTTCCCCTTCATTTCCTTTTCCACCTTCACTTTCTTGTGGATTTGAATTTCTTGTGCACCTTCACTCTGTTCTCGGCTTTGATTTTCTTGTCCATCTTCTTTTTCTTTTGTCCCTTGATTTTGCTTTCCATCTCCACTTCCTTCCCCACCTCCCCTAAAGGCTGCGTTTGTTTTGGGTTGGAGTTTTTATGTTTTTTTTTTTGGAGTTTTTTTTGGTTGTTTTAGATAAAGTGATTGAAGTAATGATTAGAAAGTTAAGATTTTTTTTTGAAATTTGTGTAGATTTTGATTTGATTGGTGAAATAAAGTAGTATAATAAATAAAATAATGGTAAAAAAGGTTATAATGTTGATAAAGTGAAATGATGAGAGATAATTTAATATTTTTTTATTTGTAGTTGAAGAAATGATTGGTAAGAGAATCGTAAGATATTATGGGTGAAGTGATATAAAAAAAACTCCGAAAAAAACTCTAACGAAAACAAACGGAACGAAAACAAACGGAGAAGTTATTTTGTCAGTAGCTAAATTATTTTGCATAAAAAGTGGATATTGCAGTGATATTATGAACTTCTTACCGATTCATCAATGAATAAGTTTGTCAATACAGCTACGAGTGAGTTGACAATGACAAACATGTAATCTCCAATGGATCTTGCCCACACTTCGTAGCTGTGTATAATTATAAGAGTCACATTAGTCTTGAAGATTTAATTCATATTACAGTAATTGTTTATGAAGAGATACTTACTCACAACCACCCTGCTGATTATGATCCCAGATACGTTGATATGCCTTCCATAACATGTGCTCCACATTCGTATTCGTCCTTTGATTCTTTCATGACTACTTTCCCGTCGATCACGTCATTATCTTTGGGTGCAATGTATATTTCTTCATGTTTTTTCTTCTTCGGTTTTCCGATGTCGTAGTTAAACGCTTCATCTTATACAACCTTCTTCCCTCTTGGATTTTGATGAATCATTCTTATCAACGATGACTCCATTGTTTCTCGCTTACTTTGTTGAGTCACTTTCTAAACTTCAAGCTCTGTATTCTCTGTCCTCAACGTTTCTGCCTCAGCTTGCAACTTTTGAATCACCTTCTCCTATGAATCCAAACGTTTATTCTGTGCTTGTACATGTTCTTTAAGCACTCCTTCTGATAATTCATTTTCTTCAGCCTTTCTTTTCATCTCAGCTATGGTTTCCTCTTCTTCAGACAACTGTTTTTCAAGTTCTGTAATTCTGTTTTTGAGTTCTGCGTTTTCTTTTGAATGCACATTCTTCATTTAACTTGGACGCATCTTAAGGTCTTGTTTGTTCCTAAGCTCTCCTCAACTGTTCGTTTCAAGGTTCTGATTGTATTCTCTTTTTCAAAGTTGTCCTTCTCGAGTTGAGCAACTTTCTCTGCTAAGATCTCAATCCTCCTTCTATCTTCCTCCTGCTGCTGCTTCATTCTTTGTTTTTTCTTGATCATCTTTGTTTGGATTCATTTCCGTCAAGAGACTTTCAATGTTTTTATTCTTGTTATCAATCAATCCCTGAATGTGTTCATTGTTGAATCTTTCCTTTCCGTATAACTTCTTCATATTCTGTACTTCAGAAGTCAGTTCAACATTCTTAGCAACTTGTTCATCCATTGTTGTTTTCATGTTTTCATTTTCAACATCCAATGCTTCTTTCTGCCCAATTAGATTTGCTTGCTTGGTCTCGTAATTTCCAACACGTTCTTCAAGCTTAGATATTTCTTTTTGTTGTCGGAACCCTCTCTTGAAGCCTTTTTATTTCTTTTTCTTTGCCCTCAAGCATTGTTTGAAGCATGGATATTTCTTGTTCATTGCCCTGCAAAAATAAGTTCATGTTACTGATACTGTGATACTGAAGCCGTGATACTGATACTGTGATAATTTGGTACTTATACTGTGAATGTAAAGTAGGTTTGAATATGTATTCATACATGCTTGGGGTCATTTTTTTTCATCCTCGCTTGATGCTTGAGAAATCTTTAGTGAGAATAAAGGGATCTTTGATGTATTAGACTGAGTTTGAACATTTTCCGCTTCAGTTCCTTTTCCACCTTCACTTTCTTATGGATTTTGATTTTCTTGTGCACCTTCACTCTGTTCTCCGCTTTGATTTTCTTGTCCATCTTCTTTTTCTTCTGTCCCTTGATTTTGCTTTCCATCTCCACTTCCTTCCCCTCCCCCCTAAACCATCATCATACATTGCATCATCATCGATTGGATCATCCTTCATTGCATTATCTTCTGAACTATATAGTGATTCATGATCTTCATCATCTGCTTCCTCTTCTTCCTCTTCTTCCCCTCCCTCCACTTCATGGTCTTCTTCCCCTCCCTCATATTCTTGCTCTTCTTACCATCCTTCATCTTCTTGTTCTTCTACCCATCCTTCCTCTTCTTCCCCCTCCTCCTCTTGTTCCTCTTCTTCTTCTCATTCCTCTTCTTGCTCTAGTTCATCTTCTTTGTCTTCTTCATCATTCAAGCCTTTAATCATGTATCTTTTAGCAATTACGGGAATCAGTTCTTATCTGTTGAACTACAATGCATAATATTGAGGTTATGTTAGGTTATTAGTTTAAATTGTAAGTGTTACCGTGATACTGATACTGTCATACTGATACGGTGATATTGATTCTGTGATATTGTGCAACTGTGGTGTAACTGTTGTGTTAATGTATAGTATTACTGTGGAAATATTACAACATTACTTCAACAGACTGCTGAAGTTCAGCAGGGTGTCCAGCAGTCCAGCAGCCTCAGGTGTTCATACAGAATATTTTGTACACTTTATTTAATTATAAAAGACATATTAATTGTGAAGTTTACTTTATGTCATAGACATAGCTTTTACTTTTACTTTTGCATGCTTGCCGCCCACATCTACATACTCAAGTGGCCGCCCAAGCTAGCTTGCTAGTCTCTCTCAATTGTATCTATTTATACACTTCTCATATCAATGAATAAACTAAGTTGAAGTTTACTCTTGTGTTTATCACATTCTCAAACTCTCTTCATGGTATCAGAGAGCGAGGTTACTGAGTTCTAAATGTTGGAATAGTGTCCTAAACCCAATCGGGTTGGACCGGATCCGACCGGGTCGGATCATTTCTACTATTTCTTTGTGTTTATACATATATTAAATGGCTTTTCTGTTGTCATATATATGTTCTTTTAGAGAACCAATTATGAATTGTTATATGATAACGTCCTTAGTATTAAACTGTGATAGAGAAACCATGATAGGCGATTATGGTTGATGAGATCTCTAATCACTTTAATAAGTTTGATACTTAAATGTCTCTAGGCTGATGTACTATTAAACAGGGCATTGATAGTATAAACAGACTAGCACGTATTAGATGTCTTCGTCTTTAAGGGCGGGGATAGATCTCATCTATCGAAGTGTAGAGACACTTGGACCGTACGTGGACGTGTATTAGAGAATGCGTACGTTAGGCGACCCACTTACACGGATAAGTGTCACACTATGTGGCGGTTGTGTAATTATCCTTTTGACCGGAGTCTTCATGGCATCACGGTGTGGATTGTCATGCTTTGACACTATTGAGGTTTCCACAGCCACGGGGCGATCATGCGGTAGTGATTGGGTATGATATCGAAGCATGCGGAGTATACATGATTGGTCGTCCGGGAATCGCGTATCCTATGATTGGGATCGAATATCCGAAATGGCCTTCTTATAAGGAATGTCTGTTCTCGTGAATCTTTGCAAAGTGGGAGTAAACGAGTTACTTCGAGAGAGCATGATATCCGTTATTATAAGATACGGTCGTTGATGTTTTGACACTCGACTAACGACCGTATGGATATTATTACGGCGATAGGATTGTAAGTTACACGGTAATCGTTTCACATGAAAGGTAGTAGTCATTGCATTTGACTCTTCCGATGATTGGGGGTCACGGTGTGTTGCTAGACGCTATCCCGTGATCGTTAGGTATGAAGGGCATTTTCGTAATTTGCACTTTGTGTCTACGGCCAACATATTCGGAAGCCTATCGGGTCACACACATATGAACATCTAGTCGGATTAAAATGTGGTTATAGATGATAACCAAATAAGGAAAGTTTATCTCGAGACTATAAAGGTTATAGTGGTAAATTAATATGGTGGTATTTATTTATTATGAATAAATTAAATACAAGATATTAATAATATTATATTAATTAAAGAATATCCCGGATGCCAATTTATTGGCTAAGGTGGCGCAATTTGTGTGTGTATATGATACACTTGGATTGTGCAATTTAATTAATTGTATTACCAAATATTAATATTAGATATTAATATAATATATATATATATATAAATGATGCATGCATGTGGCGCATCAAAGATTTGCATGCGCACCAACTGTGTGTATGGCATATATAATATATAGATTTATTTGTGTAATATATATGTGATATATACACATGTGTAAATTGATTTATGGTAATAAAATAAATATAGTCAATATAAGATATTGACAATATCTTGGAAATATTCAATATGAGATATTGACAATATCCTAGATTTATTTAATATAAGATATTATAATAAATGAGATAAATCAATCAATTATATTTTCCTTATTTTATTGGAGAAAGGTTTTCTTCCTTTCTACTCTTCTTTGGGGCGCCACTCTCCCTATAAAAAGGAAGTGGGTGTCAAGCTCTTTTGTACATCATAATTCCAAGAGCTAATAGTTCTTGTGTAAAATTAGAGAGCATCCTATAGAGAGTTGGAGAGAGGGGAAAAAGGCCGGTCTAGCAACCGGAGTTTTCCAATAGCAATCCATGATGGGATTCCGGCGGGGTGTTCGTGTGGACTAGCGGTAGAGGCCGAACACTTGGGCGGCTCTATGCAGAACTACTCTCCTTAGACGGTCAAAGCGTCGATCTTATAGATCAACCAAGGTAACCACCGTCTACTACTTGTTTGTTTATTGCTTAAACGAAGTCGATCTTGGGTCGATAGGAAATAAATTTTTGAATTCCGCCGCGTTCCCGCGTAGATTTCCTAACGGTGGTATCGAGCGAGCTTCGAGCTTAAGCAATAAGCATGTTATTGCGTAGTTAATTTTATCGTTTAAATCACGTGATTAAAAGATGAAAGATTTTTAATTCGCAAAATTGATACACGAAAAGAAAAAAAAAAAAAAAAAAAGGGGGCGGCAATGGTGGTGCTCGGCCGATCGGCGGCGGCACCACCACCGTGTGATCGCCGGCGGCGGAGGCGGCCTCCGGGCTCCCGGCGGCGCTGGCGGCGTGATGCGGTGGCCCCGCTTTTGTTTTGTGTATTTTGTGATTTAATATGGTTCATAGTTGTGATTATTAATTTCCCTTTGTTTAGTTGTGTCATGTGGCTAACCAATGGTACAAATAGTTTGGGCGTTGGGATGCCACATGGCATTAAAATAATAATGGCCTTTCCAAACTTTGTTTGGAATAGGCTAGCCCTTTCCAAATATTTGATTTGGAAAAAGCGCTAGGCTAGGCTTGCCCACTTTCAAAATTTTGATTTTGGAAAGTGGCCAGCCTAAACCAAAATTATTTGGCCTTTCCAAATATTTGATTTGGAATGGCCTGGCCCTTTCCAAATATTTGATTTGTAAAAGCGCACAGGCTGCAATAACTTCCAAAATTTTGATTTTGGAAAGTGGCGAAAGCTAGCTTAAGCCAAATTTGGTTTAGGAAACCAAAGCGCATCCCTTTTGATTACGAATCAAAAGGAAAGAAACAAAAGAGAAATAATTTTAATTTTGATTTATTTTGGAATAGTTCTAATTAATTAAAATTAAAATTAAAATCGGTTTAAAATTAATCGTTAATTTTATTTTGATTAAAATCATTTAATTAATTAAATGTTAATTAGTTAATTGATTGGATAAAATTATTTAATAGATTAAATGTTAATTGATTAATTAAGACGCAAGTAGTTAAATTTTAATTTTATCTTTTTCATAAGATTTTATTGTATGGATTAGATATAGTAGATATAATATGATTATATGGACCCCGATTGATCATGGACTCGACCGATAGGATAGATGTGAATGATTTAATTTTTCTGTTGGTTTAAAAATTGTCCTAGGCCGTTATGAAGAACGTGACCTAGTTTATTTTCTGCAATTATCCCATTCCCGTTGGCTCCCCCCGTGTGCGGCGGGTTGTATTTATTTTATTAGATAGAATTAAATGTAACAAGAATGGAGCAGAAGATGGAGACCAAACAAAGACGAAAAATAAAGATCCCATTGGAGAATGGCGCATTAAAGATCCTATTGGCGGTTGCAGCTACCCTTAGATTGTGACCCGCGGTTTCGTCAGTTTGTATTCGAAACCGCACCTAGGAAAAGTCCATGATCATACCGGTTACTTTACGCATTTATTTATTTTGTGCTTGTATTTATTTTATATGATACGATAGATGCATGACTAGGCACGATCTAGATAAATGTGTAGGATGTATGTTTACAGAGATAGACATATTTATGATGAGACCATGATTAAAAATTAATTAAGTGAATTAATTTACATAAATACTTCCACCTCAAAAGAATCAAGTTGAAATTGCCTCCCCATATTATAATGACGGTGAAGAGCCCTTGTTCGGATCCAACTCATCGGCCAAAGCGGGGGTTGACCTACCTCGGGTATATCGTCATTATCGAGATATGATCGTATGAGATCTCACGAATATTGGGGTTATGACTTGACTAAGAATTCTCTCGGCCACCACCAAAGCGGGGTCGTTTGGATTTTAGAGGCAAGGGTTTGACTACTTCATAAGATGAAAATTGTCAAAGAGTTGACTAGTCAAACAACAAGAGTCGTATAAGATACGATTGACAAGGGGATGTTGTCTACCTATTATGCTATTTTCGGCCCACCAAACCAAAGCGGGGGTCGGGGTAGTTTAGTGGGATCTTGTCCACTAAAGAAATTAATAATTCTTGAAAGTCAATTGGAAGTAGTTGACTAGTGGGAGCAAAATCATAAACCAAAAGACCATTTTTGATTTTGCGTGTATAAACAACAACACTCATTTATTTTCATTTTTATGTTGTAGTTTTAGCAAACTTTATATTTATGTTTAATTCTCGATTAGTAAAACCAAATTATGACTGTTAATTTTGAGAAACGTTCTCAAACATGGTTAAGTAATTTTAATCCTTTTAAAATAAGCAATGACATGAGCAATCCCGTTATAGTAGTTAGAGACAAGGAGATTACATAATTGATGCAGTGCTCCGAGACTTTAATTATTAATGAAAGCGGAAGCTCATGATATTGGATACGATCCAAGATGATCATTCAGTCATACGATGACAATTAATTCAAACGTTGAATAAGAATGACCACATCTAATTTTGGAAAGGTTGTTTTCAAAATTGTAAGATTTAAGTATCGACTTAATTCTACCATTGCTTAAATGTTAATTAAATAGTTAATGTTTTAAATACGATTTAAAAGGTTAAATAAACTATTTAATAAACTTTAGATTTTCTTTATGAAAGGAAAACAAAACATAGCTCTTGTGATCTTTCTTAAGTCTTATGAAGACTACAATAAGAAACATTTCTCAAGTGCTTAAAGGATTAAAAGGGAAAGTTAGGGCATGTGCTTAATTATAGAGCTTATTGAAGTTTCTATTCTAGGCAAGTGAGTTGAGATAAATCTGTCTAAGTTCAAAGTCAACTCTAAGATATATGATATCTTACGAGTCCGATTAAATTAGAAAGATTAAATACGATATGGAAGGTGAAGCAAACGTTGTAACACTTACCATATTCGGATCTAGTAAACGATAAGGGAACTAAATAAATGTTATTATGTTCCGGTTCTTATGAAGAACGTACTTTCGCTTATCCGTCGGGATTTGAGAGACATATTCAATTGTAAAGAATAAATGTTATTCCGATAAAGTTGGAAGGTCACTGAATCCAACATACTAGATTGATGTCACTATATAGTTGATATATGTGATAAGATCTCAACTAAATATTTGTATGGTTATTATCCTTGATTTGTGGTTACTCTAGACATAGTCTCTCTGGAAGGGAAGCGTGTAATTAAACGTCATTCTGATGATGTTGAACCATATGATTATGAATCATGTGGGTTATACGTATCTTATCCAAAGAGGACTAAAATACCATTTTTCGAAAAGGTTGTAAGTTCTAGAAAAATTGTCTAAAGCCTAAACATACCGATATTTGTTGGCTTATGACAATTAATGCTACAAATAATTATTTGTTAATCTCTATAACTATTTTTAGAAATAGTCAAGTGTGCTCAGTGAAGTGCATAATTCGGAAAGCCCGAAAAGTTCGAGCTAGTACGAATATGAGATTGATGAGCTACTTAGGAATTAATCTTCAATTGGATTGAAGTAATTAATACTCGAAGGGTGTTTCGAAGTCGTCGAAAAGGAATAAGATTCTCCCTTGAAGGATACCATCTTTGGGATACGCAATTAGATTGTGTTCCCTAAATGGCAACAACACTTTATATGATAAAGGTGTGACGCAAGCCATGCGAAGTATCCCTTACCCGTTTTGGGATAGTGCCCTCATACTTAACCAAGTTCCAAAGAATAAAGGTTGAATAAATTCCATATTAGATATGGAAGAGGATAATGTCAAATCTGTCTTAACCGATGATTTGAAGTTGTCATAAGCAAAGTCGGAAAGGCTTGGAGCCTAGTACGACATATGCAACTTTGTGGAATATCTCAGCAAGTACGCTAGATATTATTTACTCATCCGCGGAGCAAAAGGTGTTTGTCTCTAAACATGCTGTCTTCTAGAGGAAGTGTTTCTTTCAAAAGAGACGGTGGGAGTAAAAATGATCTCAAAGGTAGTTTGAGAACCACAATGAAATATTCAACCATAGGAACGTGAGCGGACGCCGCATAGCGATGAGGTGTAAAACACTCGGTGCACACAAAAGTTCTCGTAAGTCCGTGGATAACCTCAAGCCTGAAAAGGCTATCGGTATGTTCATCTTGAAGAATGAATATCTCACGACTTGTGAAAGAATGTTTGAAAGGCATTTGAGAGATATGGCCAGGAGCCATAAAATCTGAATTAGATTCCATCAGTGACAACCAGGTTGCGAACCTAGTCTGTCTTACCTAAAGGGAGCGTCCCTGAAAGGCTGACATGGATAGTAATATGATTACCATCAGGCTATAGTGATGGCTGAAGGGTACGGGGTGTAAACCTTGTAATTACCTTTATGCTGCCATCTGAGCCCAGTTCTAATCAGATGATGCTTGTTATAACTTCGTATCATGACTATATTATAGTGTTGAAGACGTTGGGCAGAAAGCTCGATGTTCATAGACAATAACATGACACGTAAGCCCACGAGATCCATTTATGGACTCAAACAAGTTTCTCTAGACGATTTCTTTGTTTGATAATCAAAGGAGTTTGATTTAGTCAAAAGAAGGATATGCCCAATGTGCAAGATGGATAGTGGGAGTGTGTTATGATTTTTGAGCAAGGTATTATATATCTCTCTCAGGAATTATGACCCTATGTCACAGTCAATTAATGTTTGGTAGTTCAAGGTCTTTACGAAAGCACTTGGATTAGCAGTTCTTATTTTAGAAATGAGAATCTATAGCGATAGATTTAACTGCTGTTAGATTATTGTTTACCTATATAGATGTGATGCTAAAAGAAGTTTAGCATAGATCGCATGATCTATCTATCTATGTTAGGACGTTAGTCCTAAAGATAAGGTGAAAGATGATGGTTATGGAAGGTTTCCTTTGCTACTTGCGATAGGAACCATCATAAAGGTAATGCCAGATGTTCATAGTTCATGAACTGTCGTGAGCAATTAATGAAAGTAAATCTGGTGAATGTCGAGAATATCCTTAAACAAGTTAAGGATGGTTTCCTAGTTTATTGAAACTTGGAATTAAATAAACGTAGATATACAGACGTATATCCTGAGTCTTATGAAGGCGAGTGGGAGCTACTGTCTGGGTTTGCAATCACTTTGATTAAGTGATACAGTGAGCTGGAAATGTTCTAGCATATGGGTCACTGTAAATTCTACAACTTAGCCAAAACACAGTAGTGCCTTAGAGGCGCGGCGGGAGCGAAGACATGGATCTAGAAGGTTCATTCTTGAACCTTGTACGGTTCTTCCACCTTTTCTATATAGGCGATATAGTAAGTGGATTCATTGCTTGAAGCAAGGACCGGGGTCTCGTCGGAGATTCGTGTGTGTGTGTTGAGGCGGTTCCTTTGACTTGGTCATTTGGAACATGATATGAAGATAGTCTGAGTCCCCACGGATAACGATCCGTTTATGGCTAGGGCTAGTTGCGAGTATTGCATGAGATTCTTGTGTTTCAACTTGGTCTTGTGTGTGCGAGTGATTGGTTTTAGGCCAAGTGGGAGATTGTTGGAATAGTGTCCTAAACCCAATCGGGTTGGACCGGATCCGACCGGGTCGGATCATTTCTACTATTTCTTTGTGTTTATACATATATTAAATGGCTTTTCTGTTGTCATATATATGTTCTTTTAGAACCAATTATGAATTGTTATATGATAACGTCCTTAGTATTAAACTGTGATAGAGAAACCATGATAGGCGATTATGGTTGATGAGATCTCTAATCACTTTAATAAGTTTGATACTTAAATGTCTCTAGGGCGATGTACTATTAAACGGGGCATTGATAGTATAAACGGACTAGCACGTATTAGATGTCTTCTCGTCTTTAAGGGCGGGGATAGATCTCGTCTATCGAAGTGTAGAGACACTTGGACCGTACGTGGACGTGTATTAGAGAATGCGTACGTTAGACCGACCCACTTACACGGATAAGTGTCACACTATGTGGCGGTTGTGTAATTATCCTTTTGACCGGAGTCTTCATGGCATCACGGTGTGGATTGTCATGCTTTGACACTATTGAGGTTTCCCAGCCACGGGGCGATCATGCGGTAGTGATTGGGTATGATATCTTGAAGCATGCGGAGTATACATGATTGGTCGTCCGGGAATCGCGTATCCTATGATTGGGATCGAATATCCGAAATGGCCTTCTTATAAGGAATGTCTGTTCTCGTGAATCTTTGCAAAGTGGGAGTAAACGAGTTACTTCGAGAGAGCATGATATCCAGGATTATAAGATACGGTCGTTGATGTTTTGACACTCGACTAACGACCGTATGGATATTATTACGGCGATAGGATTGTAAGTTACACGGTAAGCTGTTTCACATGAAAGGTAGTAGTCATTGCATTTGACTCTTCCGATGATTGGGGGTCACGGTGTGTTGCTAGACGCTATCCCGTGATCGTTAGGTATGAAGGGCATTTTCGTAATTTGCACTTTGTGTCTACGGCCAACATATTCGGAAGCCTATCGGGTCACACACATATGAACATCTAGTCGGATTAAAATGTGGTTATAGATGATAACCAAATAAGGAAAGTTTATCTCGAGACTATAAAGGTTATAGTGGTAAATTAATATGGTGGTATTTATTTATTATGAATAAATTAAATACAAGATATTAATAATATTATATTAATTAAAGAATATCCCGGATGCCAATTTATTGGCTAAGGTGGCGCAATTTGTGTGTGTATATGATACACTTGGATTGTGCAATTTAATTAATTGTATTACCAAATATTAATATTAGATATTAATATAATATATATATATATATATATAAATGATGCATGCATGTGGCGCATCAAAGATTTGCATGCGCACCAACTGTGTGTATGGCATATATAATATATAGATTTATTTGTGTAATATATATGTGATATATACACATGTGTAAATTGATTTATGGTAATAAAATAAATATAGTCAATATAAGATATTGACAATATCTTGGAAATATTCAATATGAGATATTGACAATATCCTAGATTTATTTAATATAAGATATTATAATAAATGAGATAAATCAATCAATTATATTTTCCTTATTTTATTGGAGAAAGGTTTTCTTCCTTTCTACTCTTCTTTGGGCGCCACTCTCCCTATAAAAAGAAGTGGGTGTCAAGCTCTTTTGTACATCATAATTCCAAGAGCTAATAGTTCTTGTGTAAAATTAGAGAGCATCCTATAGAGAGTTGGAGAGAGGGGAAAAAGGCCGGTCTAGCAACCGGAGTTTTCCAATAGCAATCCATGATGGGATTCCGGCGGGGTGTTCGTGTGGACTAGCGGTAGAGGCCGAACACTTGGGCGGCTCTATGCAGAACTACTCTCCTTAGACGGTCAAAGCGTCGATCTTATAGATCAACCAAGGTAACCACCGTCTACTACTTGTTTGTTTATTGCTTAAACGAAGTCGATCTTGGGTCGATAGGAAATAAATTTTTGAATTCCGCTGCGTTCCCGCGTAGATTTCCTAACACTAAAATCCGCTGCAAAACTCAGTTCTTTTTCAGAAAAATGTCAACATTATCTGAAGTTTCATCTTCCTCGACGCGGACTCACAGTGCCTCGGAGGCGGGATAACCGAACACTCTTCTTTTACAAATCATAAACTTGATGGTAACAATTACTTGCTATGGTCAAGGTCTATGAAAATGTATATCTCCGGCCGGGGCAAGATGGGATATCCGTCCGGTTCCAAACCCGCCCTCGCTCGAAACCGACCCCAAGTTTGAAGCATGGGACACAAAAAATAACCAAGTCATGACCATCCTCACGAGGTCTATGACAAAAGAGATCGATGAGAACTTCATGATGTATGACACTTGCTAAGGAAATGCGGGACAATGCCGAGAGACCTTTACTCAAAAAAGGACAATACATCCGAAGTCTATGAACTCGAAGCTCGGATTCAAAATTGCGGACAAGGGGATATGTACGTAACTCAATACTTTAATCAACTATCTAAGGCATGGCAACACCTAGACATGTTGGAAACTCACCCCTGGAATGATGTTAAAGATGCTTGCACTCTTTAAAGACATTATCGAGAAAAAGAGAGTATTCAAATTCCTTACGGATGAATCCTACTCTTGATGATGTCGAGGTAGGTAAATTCTTGCTACTAAACCTCTTCCAAATCTCAAATCCATGTTTGCTTGAGGTCAAACATGAGGAAAGCGAGAGGAAAGTGATGCTCCCGAACCCCCCGCCGACAACCCTATCGAAGGTACCGCGCCTGTGAAGGTTAATGAGACTTACGGGAAGCCTGCGAGAAAGCCGGAAAGCGTTCGTGATCACCGCAAACGCACAAATCACACCAAGGACAATTGTTGGAAGCTACATGGCAAACCTAACCCCTCTAAAACCTCAAAACCAACCAGGGAAAGTCAAGGCAAACTTGTCAGTGAAGAGGAGAATGACGATGGGCCGAATGCTCGGTTTGCTTTGCCTTTAAAGCCTTTATTGCTCGGCATCGGGAAGGTAGCTCCCCTACTTGAAATGGCCACTCATGCTAAAACAAAGTATATTTTACTCACCTCTTAGTAATGAGACTTGGATTGTTGATTCGGGGCTTCTTCCCATATGACCGGTAATAAAAACCTTATTACCCAATATATGCCATGCAACCAAATTCACGAATTAAGACTCGCCGATGGTTCTCGTTTCTTATGCAAAAGGTGTTGGGAAGGTTAAACTTACTAATCGGATATATCTACGAGAATGTCCCGTTTGTTCCAAAGTTAGACCGTAACCTTATATCGTCGTAAACTCACTAAAGATCGAATTGACCGTTGTTTTTAATAAGAATCGGTGCACATTCCAGGATCTTTCTTCTCGAGAAGTGATTGGGCAAGCTAAACCACCGCTCGGATCGTTTGTGATCAACCTGTCGAAGACGAAGAAGATCGAAGACGAATCGCCTCGGCGGCTCGCACTCAAAACCTAGACAATATCATGTTATGGCATTATAGACTAGGACATCCAAGTTTTGGTTATTTAAAGTTTTTAATCCCTGAATTGTTTAAAGAATGTAATCTTAATGATCTTCAATGTGATATTTGTCAATTTGCTAAACTCACCAAATCTGTGTATGCTAAGTTACCTCACTTGCCCTCTTCCCCTTTCACCCTAATTCACGGTGATGTATGGGGACCCTCAAGAGTGAAAAGTATAACGGAAAAAGGTGGTTTGTAACCTTCATTGATGATCATACCGAAACACTTGGTCGTTCTTAATGAAAGACAAATCGAAGTTGGACCTATTTTCCAAGAATTTTATCACATGGTCTCCACCCAATTTGATACTAAGATCAAGATCTTAAAGGCTGATAATGCTCGGAATACTATGAGTCTAACCTCGGTAACTTCTTGACAAACAGAGGAATTGTTCATATCGGTAGTTGTGTGGAAACACCTCAACGTAATGGGGTTCTTTGAAAGAAAGAACAGGCATCTGTTTGGAAATGGCCGGATCAATCATGTTCACTACACATGTTCCTAAATACATGTGGGGTGAAGCTATATTGACTTGCAACATATTTAATCAACGTACTTCCCATCGAGTGTTAGGTTTCAAAACTCCTCTCCAAACCCCGCCGACCACACACTCCTCTCTCTCATCTTATTACCCAATTGCCTCCAAAGATCTTTGGTTGTACTGTGTTTGTTTATATTCATGCTCAACACAGAAGTAAACTTGATCCTAAAGCTCATAAGTGCATTTTCCTTGGTTATGCACATGACAGAAAAGGTTACAAATGTTACTCTCCTACTGAAAAGAAATTTTACAATTCTATGGATGTGAAATTCTTTGAAAGGACTCCATATTACAAAGAAACCTACGAGCCGATCGACGGAAACCCGATTGAGATTGAACTAAGTCCGTTCCCTCGGCAAACCATTTACCATCGAGCGAGTCCTAACCCTCGGCGGACTCATACCCTTCGGCATCCCGCGGATACTCACATTACGACCCTCGGCGGTCTGCGACCCGAGAATCTGGCGACCCGGGCACCCGCCGAACCGGAACCTCGGCAACCTGCGAACCGAGTCCGCCGGACCTCGGCTTATTGACTCTCAACGTCCTATGCGAAGTGGATGACAGACCTATTGCTCTAAGGAAAGGGAAAAGATCTTGCACTGATCATTCTATTCATACTTATTTATCTTATGATCAGTTGTCTCCTGTCTTTGCCATGTTTACACAGGACATAGACTCTCACTCTATCCCTAGAAATATTCAGGAGGCCCTTCAAAATGATAAGTGGAAGGTCGCTTGTTAAAACAGAGATGATCGCTTTCTCTTGGATAACCATACTTGGGACCTCACAACTCTTCCCAAAGGCAAGAAAACGAGTTAGCAGATGGTTATTCACTATCAAATACAATGCTGATGGTAAAATTGACAAGTATAAAGCCAGATTGGTAGCAAGGGGATTCACTCAAACTTATGGCATTGACTATAAGGAAACTTTTGCACCAGTAGCAAAGCTCAACACTGTCAGGGTACTGATTTCCCTAGCTGTCCAACTTGACTGGCCTCTTCACCAATTGGACATCAAAAATGCCTTTCTAAATGGGGACCTCACTGAGGAGGTTTATATGACTGTACCCCCTGGTTTTATCAATCCTCATACTCAAGGCAAGGTGTGCAAACTGAGGAAATCTCTATATGGCCTGAAGCAATCACCAAGGGCATGGTTTGGAAAACTCACTACTGTGGTTAAAGCTGCTGGATATCATCAATGCAACTCTGATCACACCATGTTTGTCAAGACAACCAACCAGAGGAGGTCCATTCTAATTGTATATGTGGATGATATCATCCTAACTGGGGATGACTCTACTGAGATCCAGAACTTGAAGACTCTATTGGCAAAGGTGTTCCAAGTTAAAGATCTGGGCTACCTCAAGTACTTTCTTGGTATGGAAGTAGCTAGAAACACCAATGGCATTTCGGTCTCCCAAAGGAAATATGTCCCGGGACCTACCGAAGGAAACGGTATCTTTGGGATGCAAACCCGCTTGTATCCCCAAGAGACCCCAAGTAACACCCTACTTCGCATGGTGACATTGTCGTCGAAAAGAACAATATCAAAGGCTTGTAGGTAAACTCATCTACCTTTCTCACACAAGGCCCGATATTGCTTATGGGGTTAGTCCGGTCGGTCGGTTCATGCACGCCCTACTGAGCAACATTGGGATGCTGTGAATAGGATATTGAGATATTTAAAGTCCACTCCCCGGCCAAGGCCTCGCACTTCACCAAGTCTACTGATAGATCAATCAAGGTCTACACTGATGCTGATTGGGCTGGATGTCACATTGACAGACGATCTACCACAGGCTATTGCTCATATGTATGTGGGAACCTGGTTACTTGGAGAAGCAAGAAACAACCTACTGTGTCAAGAAGCGATCGAAGCCGAACTCGGGGCACTTGTACTTGGCATTTGTGAAGCTCTATGGCTAAAAAGTGCGGCGACCGAACTTCGGCAACCTCCTCGGCAACCTATCACACTCTCGTGATAATAATTCGGCCTTATGCATGGTGAAGATCCTGTCCATCATGATAAAACCAAGCATGTGGACATTGACGGACACTTTCGAAGGAAAAGATTGATGCCAAGATTATTCAACTCCGGTATGTTCCCTCACGGATCGGAATGCGATATTCTTACCAAGGCTATTCCACCTCTTATGTTCGGCGGACTTAGTAGCAAACTTGGCCGCATCAACATATACGGCCCGGTTTGAGGGGGGTGTGGAAATATTACGGCATTACTTCGACGGACCGCCGAAGTTCGACGAGGTGTCCAAGCGGTCCGGCGGCCTCGGTGTTCGTACAGAATATTTTGTACACTTTATTTAATTATAAAAGACATATTAATTGTGAAGTTTACTTTATGTCATAGACATAGCTTTTACTTTTACTTTTGCCTCGCTTGCCGCCCACATCTACATACTCAAGTGGCCGCCCAAGCTAGCTTGCTAGTCTCTCTCAATTGTATCTATTTATACACCTCTCATATCAATGAATAAACTAAGTTGAAGTTTACTCTTGTGTTTATCACATTCTCAAACTCTCTTCAATTACCAATTTCTTATCCTTATTGTTTAGAATTCCTTGTTGTCCCTTCCTGCTTGGTACAACCATTTCCTCAAGTTCTTTTGTGTCCCATTTTGTAATTCTTGGGATTCCTTTTGATGAAAGTCCTTTCATCCATTTCTGTTGTGTTTATTTTTGTTTACCTTTTGTATCCCTTGGTCTAATTGCATCTGAGTGCTCACAGAACCAATACTGCATTGAATATAGTTTATCTTAGTAATTTAACACGATTAATTATTGCCTAAGATGAGTAGGATTAAAGCGAAAGAAACTTACAGGTAACAGCATTGTGCATCCATTCACTTGTGTTGGATGGTTCAAATCCTAATTTAAGCCATCGATCAGTTGATCTAATATATATTATGACCAATTGAAAGTATTTAATATGTCTATTGTTAGGAAATCTACGCGGGAACACAGCGGAATTTAAAATTTATTTCCTATTGACCCAAGATCGACTTCGTTTAAGCAATAAACAAATAAATAGTATATGGTGATTACCTTGCTTGATCTAAAAGATCGACGCTTTGACTGTCTAAAGAGAGTAGTGGTGCATGGAGCCGCCCAAGCGTTCGGCCTCTACCGCTAGTCCACATGAACAACCCGTCGGAATCCACCATTGGATTGCTACCAGAAAAACTAGGTTGCTAGACCTACCTTTTATCTCTCTCAAATCTCTCTAATTTTCACAAGAAACTATTAGTCTCTTGGAATTGTGATGTACAAAATAGCTCGCCAACCCCTTGCTTTTATAGGGTGTGTGGCTCCATCTAGTAATCCTAATCTGATTAGGAGAAGCTTCCTAGTAGATTGGGGAGAAAGAAACCATTTTCCTAATAAAATATGGAAAGTATCTTTGATTGAATTATCTCATTTAATTTAATATCTCATATTAAATATTTCCAAGATATTGTCAATATCTAATATTGACTATCTTTATTTTATTATCATAAATCAATTTACACATGTGTATATATATATATATATATATATATATATATATATATATATATATATATATATATATGTACTACTAAATATATATATTTCCTAGACACGTGAATGGATGCATATCACATATATGATCCACGCCTACATATATCTATTTATACATATATACTAATATCTAATATTAATATGGTAATGCCATTAATTAAATTACACAATCCAAGTGTATCTTATACTCATGAAATATGCGCCCCTTTTGACCAACAAATTGGCTTCCGGAATATTCTTTAATTAATCAATATAATTAATATATTGTATTTAATTTATTCATAATATAATACCACCATATTAATTTATCACTATAACACTTTATAGTCGAGATAAAACTTTCCTTATTTGGTTATCACTATAACCACATTTTAATCCGGCTAGATGTTCTTATGTGTGTGACTCGATAGGCTTCTGAATATGTTGGCCGTAGATACCAAGTGCAAATTACGAAAATGCCCTTTATGCCTAACAATCACGGAATAGTGTCTAGCAACACACCGTGACCCCCAATCATCGGAAAAGTCAAATGCAATGACTACTACCTTTCATGTGAAACTGTTACCGTGTAAATAGAATCCTATCGCTGTAATAATATTCATACGGTCGTACGTTGAGTGTCAAACATCAACGACCGTATATTATAATCTGGATATCATGCTCGCTCGAAGTAACACATTTACTTTTACTTTGTAAACATTCACAAGAGTAAGACATTCCTTATAAGAAGGCCCTTTCAGATATTCACCCCTACTAATAGGGTACGCGATTTCAGGACGAACAACATGAATCCTACGCATGCTTTAGTATCACACCCACTCACTACCGTATGATTGCCCTATGGCTAGGGGAAACCTCAATAGTTTCAAAGCATGACAATCCACACCGTGATGCCATGAAGACTCCGGTCTCAAGATAATTACACAAACGCCACATAGTGCGACGCTTAATAAAGTAAGTGGGTCAGTCTAACGTACGCATTCTCCAATACACGTCCACGTACAGTCCAAGTGTCTCAACACTTCGATAGACGAGATCTATCTCTACCTTCAATAAGATAGAAGGCATCTAATACGTGCTAGTCTAACCGTACTATTAATGTCCTGTTTAATAGCACATACGGCTAGAGACATCTAAGTATCAAACCTTTTAAAGTGAGTCGAGATCTCATCAACCATAATGACTATCATGGTTTCTCTTTCACAGTTTGACACTAAGGACGTTATCATATATACAATCACAAATTGGTTCATAAAAATGAACAGAATATATAACATAAAATCCATTTAATATATGTATAAACATAAAGAAATAGTACAATTGATCCGACCCGGTCGGATCCGGTCCAACCCGATTAGGTTTAGGACACTATTTCAACATCTATGTCATCAACATAGTGTAGGAAACCCCATGCTATATTACCTCTTGTATTTGGAAGCAAGACTGTGTGGAGAAGTAGTAGACACAATAGCTTGGCACAGTCATCAATAGATTGTTCGTCCTTGGCTTTTACCAGCTCCTTCACTTTAGTTTTGACTATGTGTGCACTTAGTCTTTTTGCATTCCTAAAGTTCCTTTCTTCTAACCCCGTTTCACGCCTTCCATGAGCTTTTATATTTCCAAATGCTTGTTCACCATCCTCTATCCTGAAAATCAGCTTTATATCCAATCTTGTTGGCATGCACGATTTTCCACCGATGTTGAATTTTTTTTTTCTGTTTATCGTAGCTGTTTATAAATGCGTCCATCATGTCATTCTTCCTCTTCCTATTATTGGCCTTAGAATTATTCAATGCATGCAACATGTGCCTGAATGGAGTCCTGCTGATTTCATCTTTGTGTGGTAAATAATTCTTGAATAGCTTTCAAAATTTGACCTGTACTGCAATGAGTACCTGCAATTTCAAATAATTTGCAGCTACATGTGAATGTTAACACTAAAAAAATCATATTGAGTAGATTTTCAGATGCATTATGACATCAATTCTCACTACGAACATATCCATGCCCAGTAACAGTATCACAGTATCAGTATCACATTATTGACAAATTAGTATATACAGGACATTCACATACAATAACACTTAATCAAAATTCAATTAAAATTAGAACTATGAATACTAACTAACATTTCTTCAGTATGTTCCAGTTTCATAGAAATTAAACAACATAGAAGTTAAGAACCGGGTTGCATTTAGTGATTTCGCACTAACAAGTTCATATAACTAGTAGAATATAGTTCAAATTTGAAATACATAACAACAAATACAAATAATCAAGAGAGAAGTAGTCTAAATTCAATAGTATTTCAGTTCTGAGATCTTTACCCTTGTTTTGTTTCTTCTTCGTCGCTGTTGTTTCCATTGCTCCTTTTTCTTTTAGGCATTGTGTAAAAAGTTGTGAAAATCTTCTATCTTACTCGTTTTTTCTTCAAATGGAATGATTTCCGGTGGAATCGCTGATTTCTTCAGTTTTGATGGATTGGCGTTGGTGGAATCATGGGTTAATTGCTATTGAACGTGGTTTTGTGCTGAATTGAATTTTATTTCCATTTTCTTCTTAAAGAAGGGCATTTTTGTCCGTCGGGTAAATGTTTGTCCTTTTTAAAACCTTTTCAAATTGGGTGTCCTGTTTATTTATTTTGTGCCAAAAAATGGATTTTTCCCTCGTTCCCTCTATTTTTTATCTGGATTTCTAAAAGCAATTGTAATGACTAAAAATTAGATGTCATATACAATCAAGTTAATCATTTTAGATTTTAAATACAGTAATAGTTTTAAATAGATTTTAAAAATTGAAAACTCTCGTTTTGTGTTACGTAATAACCTGAAAACCATATTATAATATTGCGCATTCATTGAACTCTACACGGTAATACACATTTTAATGTTAGGTAATTGCTTGAAAAGCCTTGTTTTATATACATAATAGTTTTAAAACAAACCCCTAATATTTTTATACTTAATCATCTTAATTCCTTACTTTAATGTTATTTATTCATGGAACCCAACAAACCCACACCATAATACACATTCTAATGTAACTTAATAACTTGAACACCCATATTTAAATTTACGTTTAAACCCTAATTTAAAATTACGTAATAACTTTAAGACCAAAATTTTATGTTACCCAATAATTTGAAAATAGTGTTATATAACAACTAGAAAAACTCAATTTCATGTAAAAAATCATTTGAAGACTATTCTTTATTTCAACGTACTCGTTGAAACCTAACTTCCAATCCGTTGGTGTTGGAGCATTTGATACCATGTGTCTATCTTGGAAATTCAAACAATTCCAAAGGTGCAATACTCTTGGATATCACCAACAAAGATATCTTTATTTCTATAAATACTCAATTTCATGAGACTTACTTTCCTTTATTTTAAAGGGTTTTAGGCAAATCTAGGTACACTCCTGATATGCCATTACCATTACCTGTTGTGGAAATTATTGATGATCAGCTGAATGACTTGGTTGAGCAATCCAACAGAGTCAAGATGCAGCTGAGGCTTCTAATAGAGCATCAGTAGCAGTAAGCAGACACTTTTATCATGGAGGTGTCAACACAGTTCAACAGACTCCACATTTGCTGAGTGAAGTAATGATTCTAGACAGACTGTGAGCTGAGTATGCTAGAATGTTTGTGCCATTGATGTTGTCACGGAACCAAAGACATACAATCAAGAAATCAAGCATGATGAGTGAAAATAAGCAATGCATAAACAGATTAAAGCATTACAGAACACTCACGCATGAGAAATTATTGATTTGCCACATGGCAAGAAATCTATTGGATGCAAGTGGGTATACAAGATTAAGTATAACCCTGATGGATCTGTAGATAGATATAAGGTTGGATTATTAGCAAAAAAGATATACTCAAACATATGGCATTGATTATCAAAAGACATTCTCACTAATTGTGAAGATCATTACAGTCAGAACCTTCCTGACAGCAGAACTAGCCAACAATTGGCATATTCATCAAATGGATGTGAATGCAGCCTTTTTGCATTGAGATATTCATGAAGAACTATATATGCAGTTACCTCCATGATTTAAGACTGAAAAACCAAATCAAGTTTGCAGATTAACCATATGCTTATATGGATTAAGAAAGCCAGCAGATAATGGAACTATAAGCTGACAGAGTCATTAGAGAAACAGTGGTTTGTTCAATCTAAGAATGATCACAGTTTATTCACAAAAGGATCACGAAAGTTCTTTATTGCTTTGCTAGTTTATGTAGGTGACATAATAGCAGTCAATCCAGATCATCAACTGATCCAGCAAGTTAAAGACAATTTACACAAACATTTTACCATCAAAGATCTTGGTAAGCTGATATATTTATTGGGCATTGAAGCTTTTAGAACACTTGAGGGTATTTCCTTCTCTCAAAGGAAGTACACATTATATATTTTACAAGAATATAAGTTTTGGGGAGCTAAGCCTGCCAAAACACCTATAGAGTCTAAGTAGACCTTGCAGCATGGGGATTCATCTCAGCTGGATGACAATACTGCATACAAATCATTAGTTGGAAAGATGATTTAATTTATCTCACATATAAAAGAACTGACATAGCTTTTGCAATTCAGCAGCTGAGTCAATTCTTAAATACACATACTAAAAATCACATGAAGGCTGTTCACAGGATTTCAAGGTACTTAAAAGCTAATCCAGGTCAAGGCATTTTTCCCAGCTAAGAACAACCTTGTTTTGAAAGCATTCACAGATAGTGATTGGGTTGGATAACCTGAAACAAGAAAATCTATTTTAGGGTATATAACGTTTCTAGGAAATGCCCATATATCGTGGAGGCAAAAAAACAAACCACTATTACCAGAAGTTCATCTGAAGCAGAATATAGAGCAATGGCTAATGCTACTTGTGAAATCCAGTGGCTTGCTAATATCTTACAAGATTTGCAGATACCTGTTCATCTACATGTTATACTGTTTTATGACAATGCCAGTTCTATGCACATTGACCACAACCATGTTCTCCATGAAAGGACTAAACATATTGAGATTGACTGTCATGTTGTCAGAGACAAAGTCAAGTCTAGCCTTCTTAAGCTCATGCCTATTCATACCACATAGCAGATTGCTGACATTCTCACCAAAGCTCCGGATGCACCTATTTTTTGGTTATCTGCTGGACAAATTAGGCATTTCCAAGATTTTTCAGCCAAGTTCAAGTGGATAAATGAGTGATGGATACAAGAAGGGTGTGCGAGATGATTCATTCACCATTCTCTGCTTGAGGGGGTGTTACAGTATATGGATCAAAGAGTGATTAATGCAAGAGGATGTGCCTATACTCAACCCTTATTCAGCTTTCTTGAGAGCTCAGCTGACAAACTCATCTCAACTGGATGTGACCATAGCTCAGCTGACTATAGATTCAACAGATTCCGTTTTAGTAACTTACTTTTCTGTATAACTAAATGTAACTCATGTTTGTGATGTGTGATTTCAATATAATCACTAAATCCTACCACAAGCGCACGGCTTATCGAGCAGTACTTAGGATGTCGATCCCACATGGACTTGTAGTCAATCACCAAATAATTCTTGATTTTTATTAGCTAGAGAAATCGATTTCTTGGAAGGTTTTTATCTAAAAATCCTAAAAATAAAGAAAATAAATAAAGTAGAATTATGAGCCAAGAACTTCAAAATTTAGGTAAAGATTCAATTTAAAAGCATTTCTAGGATTTTGGAGTCACCACGGAAGTACTATATGACTTACCAACAATATTTCTCCAAGATACGAATTTTACACTTATAAAGGCAATTATCAAATTTATCACAAAAATATTCTTTCGAATTATTTTCGTGATCGTACCTAAACTCAAACTACACCCGGTTTCCCACGACAAAGAATGAATTTAAATCCCTTAAAGAACCATAATTTCATGCCATCAAGGTTTTTACCAAATTTTCATTCCAATAAAACCCAATATTCAATTCTTGTTTCCTAAAGTATCAATTAATTGGTACTTTTTCGGTCACTAATTAATTGAATAATTTCTCTATGTAGAATTGCGATTATTCACCCTCTTGAGCTATTAATTTCGACAATAACACAAGAATAGCACACAAGAACCAATTTATAAGAACATAAAACAAGGAAAAGATTGCGTTTTTACATCATATATTCATATCCGGGTTCCTCCGAGTCCTAGAAACTGATATCTACTAACGTTCCATATCAAGATTCCAAGATTCAATCATAGAATTCATACTTTGACAAGAAAAACAAATAAATAAAGAAAAGGAGAAAAAGAGGGAGAGAAAAAAACCGTCAAAGTATCGCATAAAATAATCCAACCTTGAAAAAGCTTCATTCTTGAATTGTTAAAACCTAAAATCATTGTTCTTGGGGATGAGAGATGATGATGATGAAAAGAGGAGCAATAGTCAACTCTTTTTCTGATGTTGGAGGCGTTGATTCTGAATTACACGCTTTTGGGGATTAATAATAAAGGGATAATTACATCATAAATAAGTTTTCATAATTAAATTATATTAAGATAATCTCTAAAAATCAAATTCTCTTCAATTTTGGACTTTATGCGTGTAATCCCCAAGCATATCACGTTGATTTCCCAAAATTAATACTTGGAAAGCTCTCCACCAATCAGAACATTTCGTTGGCCTGCAAAAATCTGAATAGTTTTCGTATTTTTTCACAGCATGTTCCATTCTTTCACATATGGGGTGTGATTCTTCATGCCTTCATGAAACTTGCCATCTTTTCCTGTTTTTCAAAGCCTTCTCCGCTCGGTTTCACTATATCTGCAAAATATCAAAGCCACAGCAGTAACCTAGTCCAAAAGAGACAAATTATCTTATGAATACCACAAAATAGGCATCAAAATAGGCCAATACGATCCAAAAATAACCACATATGGTGGACTTATCAGTTTGCAACCATTGTAGTGAAGTCGATCATTATTCTCACAAACTCATTGTAACTTCATGATCAACCTCCTTGTAACTTAACTAATTCATTATTATGAGTAATAAGAATTCCGTATTATATTTTGTCTTATGTATTCAATTTCACAATTTCAACACAATCTGGTACGAAATCTTGTCTATTTTCTCTTTATTTATTGTTTAATCAAAGTCGATCATGGATAAAAGGAAATTTTAAATTTCGCTGCGTAAATCTGTTGATTTCCTTACACATATATCTACATGGAGACCTCCATACTCCAACGTTTCATGGGTTTGTTATTAAGGTGCGGCGACCCAAGAACACCTTTCTTGTGAAATGGGATTGGCCGTCAAAATCTTACATGCTTAGTATTAACGGAAGCGTCCGTCATGGACATGCGTTTAAGAGTGGGTAGTTTGCAATTACACTGGTACTTTTATTTTTGCCTTTGCCGAAAAATTTGGGAATAGTGATGTGGTTGATGCTGAATCGTAGGCGTTGTTGCGTGGTGTCAATCTTTGCATTGAGATGGGCGTTGAGGATGTGGAAGTGGAAACGGATTCTCAGCTCCTTTATCACATGGTCCACAACCGAAATAGGGCGCGATGGCCTCTTATCCTTACTATTGAAAAATATACCAGAAAATTATCGAGTACCATATGCATATCAGTCACATTTTTTGAGAGGCAAACTCAGTGGCCGATGCTTGTGTGGCTCTCCATGTTACTTCTCTTACTATGTTTACAGATGAATCATTTCTCCACGATGACATCTAGATATGTCTCCGCCATGATGCCTTGGGATTTCCAGCGATCATACATGGAAGGCACCCTCTCATATGCATTAGGGGTGCAAAATAAGCGGTAATGCGCAAATTTTTTATGGTGTTGCGTCATTTCCTCTTCCATTTTTGTCTCCCTTCGGTGGTTTTTTCTTTTTATGGTGCCACTTTGTCTCATTTTGGGCGATGGCACTTGGACGCAACATCCCCTCGTGGCGGGTGCAAATTAGGTTGTCTCTATTACACTCCAACGATTCTTGTTTTTCTCTATGTTAAAGTGGATGATATTGGAATTACACTGTAAGAAGCATTGGGGAATGGTAGCAGACCATTCTCACCACGAGTGCGAGAGGATTCATGCAGGCTACACTTATGTGATTTTGTTCCTTTTCTCTTCCTCCGGTGTTTTGACTTCTTACTTTTGTTTTCACACACCTGCTTGGGTGTACGGTGCATCAATTTGCAGATCACCATTTACTTAAGGACGGACTTGAAGGATGAAGACGACAATATGGAGGTTCTCCCTCTTTTTACAAATCGGGATATTGAGTTGAAGGGGCGTCAATAAAGAATGTGGAGATTCACTTTTCATCAAAGTCGGGATCCTTGGCATTTTGGACGTAAAAAAAGAATGCGGAGATTCCTTTGTCATCAAAGTCGGGATTCTAGGCATTTCGTAACTCAAAAAGGATTGTGGAATTTCACTTTTTACTCAAGTGGGGATCCGAGGAAGAATTGGCATCAAGAGCGTTAGATGTATTTTTGTGCTTTAATTTTCTCGTGTATTTTCAATATGGAGGATTGGAGACTAGAACATAGGATGCTATACTTTTTTTTATATATATACCTGGATTTTCTCACGATGGATTTGCTAGATATAGATTTTAAGGAGACAAATATAGGTTTTAAGAGGACATGGCCATGTCCCATCGATGCATTGTTTTGTGGGGCCATGACATGACATGTACGTACTTTTTTTTACCCAAAAAAATAAAATAATTTCCGTTAAAAAAATTATATTCAGGGTTTTTTCACATAAAAAAGAGAGTAATATTCTCCTATTTTGATTTTTTTTTTTTGGACTTATGACTCTGTCTCTCCTTAATTCTTCGTTTTTTACAATTCATTCACTTCTAGACTTGTTCTGAACGCCGCGTAACATCATCTTAAACCAACCTCACAGATCCAACTCAATCTTTTACACCGATGTATCGTAATCACGAGTGGACTGGATCGCGAGTTTCGAATCCCCTGTTTGTCACGCGCCTTTAGGCGAAAATTCCCATTTTTTTGCTCTTTACGAATTGGGAGGCTTATTACCCTACGCGTATGCGGACCGAAGGACAAAAAGAAACACCTTATTATTATTATTATTATTATTATTATTTAGCAAAACTGTTTTCAACAGCGTTACAGACAATTCTGCTAACCAGCTTTTTTTTTTTAGGTATAATGGCTTTAGAAATATATTAATCTTGTGCTTTATTGCTAATGGCATTAGATCAGCTGTTCTTCACCTTTATTCTATTCGTTTGGTTAGTAAATGATCCCATTTTTTTTTCTTCGAAGAATAAAAACTCATTCGAGAGGGGGAAAGCTGGGCTTACATGCGTTAAAAGCTATACGGCAGCATATATACACACATATCGATTTGAATAATGCTAGCGGCAAAGCAGCCTTAATAATATCACTTTTTTTTTTAATAATATATATAAACTAATATCATAATAAATGGTCCTAACATCCCACTCAGAAAAAAATCTCTTCCAAAAAACAAAAAAAAAAAATTTAATAACACAAAAAAAACAACGCCCTGATAAAGGATGGAGCCAAATAGCTAGAGGGCTTAGAAAGACTTTATGATAAAATCGTAAATCATTTAAAAACTCTATTGTAGATATTTCAACAAGAAAATAACACTGCAGCAGATACTCTATTTTTTTTACTGTAAACTACAGATTCTGTAAAATTTCTTTTTCATCTACCGCATTCATCCAGATTCTGTAAATTTTCTTTATATCTTCTGTATTACGTAAAATAAAGAGTCTGATGCATTTCATCTTAAATAAAGATTCTGTAAACTAGAAAAACGTGTTTTTAAAACTGTATAATAGAGTATTCGTTAAAAGTATCTAATGCGAGTGCTCTTAGGGAGGTTAAACCATCCGAATGTTATTTTTGGTATACCAAAAAAAACTATATAATTCAATCCATCACAATCAATTATCTTAATACAACCACCGGACTACACACAGAAAATCCACTAACCCAATCAAAGTTGAATTCCCGACTCCGTCATTAAAAGAAATTGCTTTTTAGCAAAACTAGCAAATTATATTATTAATAAATTGTTATGGCATTAGCAAAGCTGTGAGCACTATCGTCTAGCGTCACCACATATTACGCCAAGCATCTTGGCGAATGGCTTCAAAAAAATAATGTGTGTGCTTTATTGCTAATAGCTTTAGACATAAAATAATGTTGTGCTTTAGAAATATACTTGACTGCGCCTTGCCGTTGTTCTCATTTAATTTACAATATATATATATATATATATATATATATATATATATATATATATATATATATATGCTGCCTGTGTAGTTAAAATGCTTGGGCCGGTGGTGTGCGGGCCAGCCAGTATGCTTATATGTTATCCGCCCTGGCTTGTTTAGATGTAAAAAAAATTATGCTAGGTTTTCCTGTTCAGATGTAAAAACATTGTCGTCATCAAACCGGCTACCTGGGTTTTCCTTTGAAACGCTGACCCACCGTACGATTGTCACCGGTGCTGTAGGTTCCATGCATTATTGACGAGACTCAAGTGGCCATGTTTTCGCTCTGTGTCAGAGGCAAAGCAACGGAATGATGTTTGATGTTCACATCTGTACGGTGGAGACGGAAGTATGCATATGTTCAATGGATTCTCCGGTGGCGGTTGGTAAGTCTCATCTGCTCGGTACAAACCATCATTACCTACCTGTCTACACAATTTCTTGGCCATACAAATTCTACCTTTTATCTTTCTTAGCTTGCATGCACTTTGTCTCTTTCATACCTCTAATCTAAGAGCAATTAATCGCTGCATCTGTTTGCAACATTTAAGGAGGTAAATTATTTGCTTTCCCGTGTTTACCGTGCCATAATCCTCTACTCCATAGTCTCTTAACTGTTATCTTATCCATAGTACTTGTACACAACAGCTATGTTGAGACAAATTGCCCACACTCTTAATGTATAAAAAATAAAGTAGCGCCTTTACTGGCACCAATTGGTTTTAGTACAACGGTAAGCGCTTGATTCTTAACATGGTATCGGAGCCAGAGGTCACGAGATCGAACCCTGGTTGGAATATTATTTAAAAAAAAAATTGTGCAAGTGTTGAGACATTGCTCACACTTGAGGGGGGGGGGGGGGGGGGGTGTTGGGACGGATTGCCTACACTCTTGAATGAAAATTGTGCAAGTGTTGGACAGATTACCAACACTTGAGTGGGGGTGTTGGGACAGTTGCCCACACTCTTAATGTATAAGAAATAAAGTAGCGCCTTTACTGGCACCAATCGGTTTTAGTACTACGATAAGCGCTTGATTCTTAACAAGCTACGAGCTGCTATATATTCTGTCTCAGCTGTTGAAGTAGTTATTGAGTTCTGCTTTTTTCTGAACCATGATACTAGTATGCTGCTTAGCATTTGAAATGTTCCATGAGTGCTTTTTCTATCCACTTTGCATCCAACATAATATGAATCAGAGTTGGATATTAACTTGAATCCTCCATCTCTTGGATACCAAATCCCTACATTCATTGTGTGCTTCATCTATTTGATGATTCTCTTAGTTGCTAGTAGATGAGATTCCTTGGGTTGTGACTGGAATCTTGCACATACTCCACGAAAGAAATGTAAAAGAGGTGGGTGACGTTTTGGGGAAATTTGCAGAAGAGTTTGGTTTGGAAGATGATAATGACAAGAACCTGATGTATTTTGAAGACTAAAAAATATCAACGAATTTTATTTTTGAAATAAACGGGTGAAGGTTCATTTTGATTACGACAACGAACCCCAACCCAAACATATTTTATTTACGATTAACCAGGATCTGAAAATGACTTTAGTTGAACAGTTTTGATACCATAATAGAGAAATAAGAATAGACTGCATTGATTGATAAATCTGATAGAACATTACAATATTTGTAGCCTTATTAATAATAGAGATCTATTCAAATAGAACTCTATCTAAACCAAATAATATATCCTAACAATTTAATCATAATTCAAATTCAAACAATATTATCTAAACCAGGGCCGGCCGTCGCTTTTGTTGGGCTTAAGATCAAGACCCCGAATTGGGCCTTTTAGTTGAAGTTGTTTTTTTTTTTAAAACATACTTATTGTTAGATATTTTTTCATAAATAAATATTTTGGTTATCGTTTGCATACGTGTTTCCGTACAAATTAATGTTATCGCAACGAAACAGGGTTCAACCTGCCCGGTCAGGTCGCGGTGGATCGAAGGGGCAGCGTCCCTTCGCGGGGGCCGAGGGGGCGCTCCAACTCGTGGGGGTTCGGGGGCAACGCCCCCTCGAAACCTAAACCAATGCATGCATCAGTTCATGAAGGGATATGCACTTTCAGATACATGCATTTTCGAACTGATATGTACTTACCCTTTCGTGTAAGGGTTGCATGCTTTCATCCGGTGAACAGTGACAACCCTACCCTTTCATGCAAGGAGTACCTCCATTCGTTTATGAGGTACTTGCAATCTATAAAAGGCATAAGTATGCAGACGAAATTCATAAGTTTGACAACATCATCAGAAAAACTTTGATAGTCCTCGGGTTTGATTCAAACAAGTCACTGTTTAAATCAAACACCCCCATTGTATCCTGAAAGAGATTTTCATTTGATCCTTTAGTGACAAATCGTGTGGGACGAAACATCTTTTAAAAGACAACGTTATTAATGTGCCTTGGAGTTTCTAATTCTCTGTCAAATCCTAAGTACTACATTTTTTCCAACACTTATCGCGTTTTTAACATCCATAAATGCAAAAAATTAATAAAACTTGTTTGTATGTCTAATTTTTTTTTGGGCCAAGTAAATTTTTTTATTGGGACCTTTATCGATTGGAGTAAAAAAATAATTGAGCCTTTATCAAAAAAGAAAATTAACATATTATATTAGGTTGGATCGGATTAAATCTACACGAATTTTTTTTTTTCTTTTAGCGAAACATGTACCGTTGGGCCCCATCTAAACACTCAATCATGGCCATTATCTCTAACAACTACTTCTCTACTTAGTACTATAAGTCTAAAAATTCAAGTCAAAATAAACACATACTAACATAAGTCTGAAAATTCAATTTCAAAATCAAGTACTCAAGTTAAAATAGTAATCCGACTTGCCGACTAGAGACCGACTTGCCCGACTAGAGGTTAGACCGACTAGATAGGACCGACTAGGGAGTAATCAAGGCGGTGGTAGGCCAACTAGCGCCTAGGCGGCCAACTTTTAGAACACTGCATACGAGAAATCATCAAATTTTGTCCGCAAGGATCTTACCTACTTGAACTTCTTTGATAATTTACAAAAAATTGTGATTAGATCATCAAATTGATGTTAGTAAATGTGCTTTATATTTCCTTATATCACACCTCACGCCCCATCAAGTGTGGACCTATAAGAAGGGAGAAAGGCTCAACACTTGACTTGTTTTTTTGTTTGGGAAGTGTGGCCTATATGAAAAGAGTGAGGCACAACACTTGTTTTTTGTTTTTTGTTTTTGTTTTTAATTGTGCTGGAAGCGGAGCTTGAACTCGGGATCTCTTGCTCCGATACCATATTAGGATCAAACGCATATCGTTGTACTAAAACCAATTGGTGTTAGTAAATGTGCTACTATATTTTCTTATATCAGTTTATATCATTAATACAAGGTTAGGAACCAATCCCAACCTACTATGCTCGAAAAATACGCGAAAACGGGCAAAACAACATTTCTGGACCATAGGCCACCGCCTACAATGAGTTCATACTAGAAGGAAATGAGAGAAAAAGAAATAGTTTGATGGACTATCATCATTTAAATGAGTGGATCGTCTATTCTTTTTAGTAGTGAAAGATGGAACCACGTAATGATGGGGTTTAGGAGATTAACAGTGACAAGATACTAATTTATTTGATTACAAAGAATCAACAAAAAAACAATAACATAAAAGTGAAAAAATAAAGACTCAAAACAATTCCAACACACCCAAAGAATGGCAAAGACTCAAGAAGCAAAAGCATGAACTATTTCTCATTCCTCCCACATCAGCACCTCTGTTTTTTTTGTTATTATTTATTTATTATTATCTTATACAACAGCGCAATATCAATTCTTAAGCCAAAGAATTGCAACTGTCCAATCCCTTGGGGAAATTTGCATAAAGAGTTTGGTTCGGAAGATGATAATGACAAGAAACTAATGTATTTTGAAGACTTAAAAAACTCAACGGAATTTTTTTATATTTGAAATAAACGGGTGATGGTTCGTTTTGATTACGGCAACGAACCCCAAACCAAACACATTTTTATTTAGGATTAACCAGGATCTGCTTTGATTGATAAATCTATACAATATTATAATATTTGTAGCCTTATTAATAATAAAAATCTATTTAAATATAACTCTATCTAAACCAAATAATATATCCTAACAATTGAATCATAATTCAAATTCGAACAACATTATCTAAACACTCAATCATGTCAACTACTACTCTGCTAGTACTGAAAGTCTAAAAATTCAAGTTACAAAATAAAAACATACTAACACATAAGTCTAGAAATTCAATTTCAAAGTCAAGTAATCAAATTAAAATAGTAATCCGACTTGGCCGCCTTGCCCGACTAAAGACCGACTTGCCTGACTAGAGACCGACTTGCCCGACTAGAGGTCAGACCGACTAGGGAGTAATCAAGGCGGGGGTAGGCCAGCGGCCGACTTTTAGAACACTGCATATGAGAGATCATCAAATCCAAAACAGCTGGACCCCTCATGATCGAAAAACAACGAAAATAGATTCAGCAAAGGGCCATGCCGCCTTGCCCCAAAGTGTTACCAGGTTTGGCAGCAAGGATCTTAACCTACTGAACTTCTTTGATAATTTACAAAAAAATTGTGATTAGATCATCAACTTGAATTTAGCGTGATGCTCCGTTGACACAGGTCCGAATAAATTGAAAGGGAAGGATCTGTCAAACAGAAACTAATAACCAAGAAACCGAAGATTTAGGCGAATTCAAGGGGAGATAATGATGAACCTTGAGAAGCTAAAGACTTGAAAGAAACATGTGACTTACAGGCATATTGTTCGAAACTCGAAAATAGGTTGGTAATGAAAATAAAGGTGTTTTGGGGAATCTTAAGTGCATAAGCAATGCAATATTAAGTTGAAGACCAAAGCCTACTGGCTGATCATTAAGCAGATTAATTAAAAAGGCAATATCAGAGACGTAACAACAGAATGGCTAGAAATTCACCATCAAAATGCACGATCAGGGGCGAACGCAGGATCCCGGGTGAGGGAGGGCGATACTATGGGCGAGTGTAAATTTTTAAAGGGGGCAAAAAAAATACACAACATACATAATAGTGTATTTTCCGGATCTAAGGAGGGGCGCTTGCCCCCTCTATATTGAAGGTACATCCGCCCCTGTGCACCACCAATTTGGCCAGAAAACATAATAAAATCCATAAACACGCAAACAGAGTACGAGAAAGGAGACTAAGGACTAACGATAACAAAACTAACCGCAACTGTTTAGTCTGTTCAAGTTAATTGCAAGGCTCATTTGTAATAAAAAAAATCATTTGTAAAGCTCATACAACTAATGACAGAAAACACACTAAATCGTTTCTATAATAATTCTCCAAAAGTGCATAACCCCAAATTCCTATGAACATAACCGCAATGTATTCCGTTGAAGGACAAAAGCAAGAAATCTATGTACCTTGACAATGGAATTTAATCATTTTGCAATGGAAGTCTAAATAGGCTCCTAACACAAACCCATGATTGAGCTTCACTTGAGGTATGTGGCAGCTTATGAATCTTAATATCCTCCTTTGATCCATCTTTGGTGTTCAACCACGACAATGTTCTCGAGTCTGATCCCAAACAAAGCAATCGAGCACTGTCCCACGTAGGAAAATAGACGAATGAAATATCATTCACAATATTGAATAATGGAGACCATGAGGACTCAACCCCATAATCTTCCATTACCCAAACAATAGTTCCACCAGAAAGAGGCTTGACAATAACGCATAAACGGCCACCCAAATCACGTAAACTACATGGTTCGCTTATTGACATCGACTGAGATGGTAATGGTAATAGCAATGCCCTCAAGGCTTCTGTTTCAAGATCGAATACAGCAATACAAGTATAAACATCCTTATTATCTGAACACAACCAGTGTATAGCACTCTCAACACAAATTCCTACACAAATTCCATTGGCATGGGGAGAGAAACCAGGACTAAATTCCCTAATGACTTGCCTCCATGAATCTCTTTTCAGGCTATATACATCTAAATCGAAATATCTAACAATACCATGTTCAAAAGTTTCCAGCTTCACTATTTTGTAGTCATCTGTAGCACAATCATAACCAAAACCGATCGAATACCAATCTTCGAGTGGGTAAATATCGCGGCATTGAACTTTTTGGTGAGTTCTATTAAATGGGTTCAACAAAATATAGCTTTCGAGCCGTGGTGGCAATGCAAAATATACTTCTGCTGAAACCATCAAGCATACGATACCTTTGCAGCTTCCTATAAATCTTGGATTTCTATTGTGGGGAATATTGACTTCTTTTTCCGTAGCAGAATCGAGGTTGTGCGTCAAGTGAAAGTCCATGGAAAACAGCCGATCGGCTTCCATGTGCATGACAGCAAAATCGGAGACAGGATTGTGAAATATAACGTATCGTTTCTTGAATAAAGGGCTGTCGATCAAATTACACAGTCCTTTCGATACACGTCTTAAACAGTGGAGAGACTTCCTTGGTAGCCGTAGGAATACTTCCACGATCAAGTCCTCCGGCAAACAATCAATGGAACGTTTTGCTGCATGCAACTCCTCCCTCCTCAACCAATTGACGGACCACCGTTGTGCTGCAGATTTTGAGTTTATCCATTGATACGTAGAATGTTTTTCTGTAGACATTGAATTATCTGAGGATATCTGAGAACCGCACGCAAGGAAGAAATATGCCGGCAGCTATATATAAATAGGGATACACAAATTCTAGGTTGTCATAATCCAAATCCTGTACCAAAATCAATATAAATATGATTTATTTATTTATTGAAAACATCAATATAAATTATTGAATTTAAACACTGATTTTAGGCCCCTACTTAAAAAGGAAAAAAAATAAAAAAATAAAGGCAAACAAATAAAGTTATAAAAAATAAAAAGTTTGTTTTTTGATCGAAAAAAATAAAAAGTTATATCAATCAAATTTTTTATAATTGATGACATGATCTTCTATAACTTTCACCACGAAAACCATAAAATGTACAGGGTTGTCTAAATAGAAAAAAGTTATAAAAATAAGGGGAAAATGTTAAAAAGGACAAATTTTCTATCAAAATACATATTTAATCCAGTGACATTCAATTTTATGCCATTAAGGACAAATATTTATATCACTGGACCATTATACCCTTTCTTTAAAAAAAAAAGATCATGTTTTCTTCCAATTCCCCCTTCCGTTGCCTGCAACCTCTCCGGTGCTATCCCAACTGCCTTCCGGTGTCTCCCGGTGAACCGCCGCTTCTCTCCCCCGCAAGTTCGGTGCCTCCCCAAAATTCGAAGAAATCTCTTCACATTCAATCTATACTCGAAATAAAATGGGGAGAAATGCAAAGAGGGGCGCAACAAAATCGAACACCATCCATTCACCGGAAAAAATTTCAGAAATCCGTTCAGATGCCGGTTCCGTTCAAGAAAATCGATGCCGCCCGGTACCTCGTTCCCGGCGGTTATGGTTGGACCGATGTTGCGCCTTGTAGCCGTGGTCGTGGACCCACCGGCGGCGACAAGAGAGGAAGTGGAAGAAGAAGAAGAAGAAGAAGAAGAAGAACAGGGACAAACCAACAAAGCAAGAATGGAAGAACAAAACTAAGTTGATGAACTCAAATTATTGATCCGTAACGATGTAGAAGAATAAGGTGATTTAAATTCGCAAAAAGCTTGAATTTGGTAAGAAAAAATGGGGAAAACTGATTGACGAATCGCAGTAATGGGGACAATTACTGCAATGTTGTAATTGTTAAAAAAAATAAAATCAGGGGTATAATGGTCCAGGGACAACATAATTTGTCCTTAATGACATAAATATAATGTCACTGGACTAAATCCCTAATACTACACCTAAATTGTCCTTTTTAACATTTTCCCCTAAAAATAAATATTAAAAAAAAAAAAAAAACTAAGTTCATAAATACCCAATGATATGTTTAAGCTTACACCAACTCTTAACATTCATACCCATGTGCTCGGAGTATTCAACGCTTTCAAAACCAAACCAAATCGGGTAGAACCGGTTAGATGGTTTTTAAAACTTTAAAAATCAAATAAACCAACCAAACCGACTAGAATGTATGAGTCTAATTGTCCTAAGAGTAGTATGTTTTGTAATTGGTCGATCATGGACAGAGCCGTCCCTGGGGGCAGGCCAACAAACCCACAGCTTAGGGCCTACGGCGAAAGCTGAAATTTTAGGGCCCCGTTTTCATGTAATAAAAATATATTTTAGGTCAATTTTAATTTTTTACTCAAACTAAAAAACCGGTAAGACCTAAATTTATAATCGAATTCAATGAAATAAAATCTATCAAATTCATTACATTTTTTATAACGCTCATCAACATACTATACCTTAAAAATAGTTGTGATATATTATATTTTCATATGGTTGAGGGCCCTAAATTTTTTTTTGGCCAAGGGTCTCCGATTACACATGAACGGCCGTTACGGCCCTGATCATGGACTCTATATAATAAGCTCATTCAGTCAATCGAATTATTATATCTATCATGTTCCATACCATTAGAAATTCATACTTTGAATTTATATTTACTTCTTTTCTTTAAATCAACGAAAGTTTGAGTTTATACTAAAGAGTTGCAGGCTCATTCATCACAGATTCGTGGGAGAATTGTACGTCATATTCTCGGGTAACAACTTATTTAACTTTTTTCTCGTTTAATGTATGCTTCATACTTTGTGAGTTTCATGTGTTTTCCATGATGAGTATGAGCAAAAATCCCTTGTTAACCAAACTATGTAGCAATTAATTTGAACCCAATTTGAAATTACATGATGATTCGTTATGTATGCGTGAGAAATGCAAAATCTGAAGCTATAACAGGCTCGCCTTAGCAGGGCTCTGTGCCGCCCAGGCGAGCTGCCTAGTAACCTTGGATTTTGTGTGTAGTGCATTGATTGCGTATGTTTTCGTTTCTAGCCAACTTATTGCATGTTTTCGTAACTTGTTCTAAAGGAACTCCAATTGAAAGAATAAGTAGGACATAGACACAAAAATCACTTTAGCAAACTAGCATGTGCACGGTTTTGCTTTAGTGAGGTTTTCGATTTTTCGGCATTCCTATGACAAACATCGCACGCTTAGTTAATAAGTAGTTCTAGTATGTGCACGGTAGACAATTAATTGATAAAACCAAACCTGTCTTTGTTTTCCTTTCACTTTTTGCTAGAAACTTCACCACCCTCGATTATTTTGTTCAAAAATCAACCTTTGCTTTTAATTATAGTTTTGTGGTTGTGTATCAATTGTTAAATCGAGTCTATGAGGAATCGACCTTGTTCTCGTTTTGAACTATACTACAGCTGACGTAGTCCGCTTGCTACTTGCTAGTAGGCTAAGATTTACATAAACATGGTTTTCGCGCCATTTTTGGGGGTGAATGGGTGATATTATCAGGCGTAGTTGTTAAGATTTGAACGAATTTACATACTTTTTCTTACATAATGCTTTCTTCAAACCAATTAACTTGTTCACCTTCCGTTCTCCAATTTCCTCTCTAATCGAAGACAATAAAAATTTCTACGATTACTACGATGAAGACGAAAGCAAGAAGACAACGATTTTTCTCAACTAATTTAGCAATGACCCCTCAATTTCTTCTCTAGATTATCTAGTGATGATTTAATAAAAATTGTGATTCACCTATCGAAAATTATATAAGTATGGCCATAGTTTGTCATGAAATATAGACATATATCACCGCTTAAGATCCAATTGATTGATGCTTTGGTGGTAAAATATTAAGGATTAGGCCGGGATTGGGCGACTGGCGGAACATGGGAGTGTGAGCTAGTGAGGATAGGGTTTGATTATGTTTTGTGTAATTTTTATCATTACAAGGAGTTAATTTTTTTTGCAAGAAGTAATCCCTTCAACCAACTTTCACTAAAAAGGCAACATGAGAGGCATACCACCAAAATGGCTAGAAATCAAGAAATCCATCATCAAAATGCACCGCTATTTTGAAAAAACATGGAATTCAAAAACACCACACAAACAGAGTATGAGAAAAAAGTTGTTACTTAGGGCATTCACCTTAGAAGCCTTATTTTTTATCCCTAAAATAATATAAAATAATACGTATATATCTCTATTCTATAACATCTTAATTCAAAACACTTCACAATAGCTTCCCTATCCCTATCTTTATACCAAATACCATTAAAATAATGATAGTGCTTCACAAATAGGGATACACTATTTATTGACCCTAAAAATAAATAGGGATAAGGCTTCTACTGTAGAGGTATTTAAAGAAAATTTCCATTTTTTATCTTTATTTTAGGGATAGTGCACCGTATAGGGCTTCTGATGTGAATGCCTTTATATAGCCAATAAAAAGCACTAAGGACTAATGATAACAAAACTGTCTAGAACTGTTTAGTCCATTCAAGTTAATTGCAAAACCAGTCGTAAGGCCCACACAACTAATGACCATAAACAACAATGGTGGATTCCGTTGACACAAAAGCAAGCAATGTACCCTGAGAATAGGGATCCATCTTAGTCATTTTGCAACTAAGAGCATCTAAATCTAAGTGGGCTCCTAACACAAACCCATGATTGAGTTGCATTCCAGGCCTGGTTGTTTCCTTGTCGGTGTGGCGGCTTATGAATCTTAAAATCCTCCTACGATCCATGTTCAACCACGACAATGTTCTCGAGTCTGGTCCCAAACAAAGCACTCGAGCATTGTCGGGAATGAATGAAATATCATTCACAATATTGAATAATCGAGTCCATGAGGTCTCAAATCCATACTCTTCCATCACCCAAACAATAGTTCTACCAAAAAGGGACTTGATGGTTTGCCTTGTTGTAAACTGAGGTGGTAATGGCATTGATCTCGAGACTTCGGTTTCATGATCTAATGCAACAATACAACTATAACCATTCTTATTCGTATTTAACCACAACCAATGTATAGCACTCTCAACACAAATTCCATTAATGAGACAGCTTTTTGTAACGATGACCAAAAAGGTGTAAGAAGAAAATGTAATTGACAACCAATAAATAAATAAATAAATAAATAAAGGACATAAATAGCCACCTACACCAAACTCTTTACCATTCGTACTCATGTGATAGAAGCGTTCAATATTTTCAAAATCAAATCAAATCGGGTCGAAGCCAATATGGCATCGGCCCAACGGTAGGTACTGCATTAATCAGTTCATCATCTTCACGGGCAGGGGCGGAGCGAGGATTATAGTTTAGGGGGGGCGGAATTCTAAAAATTAATTGTCGTGGAAAAAGTGTTTAATTATTTTTTCCGTAGATACATATAAGAAATTTGTTGTAGGTTTATACAGATGTGAAAGTTTTTTTTAGTAATATACAAATGTGAAAGTTGTTGTGGGTTTATATTATAAAAAGACTTATATATTGTTTTTCATATTAATAATTGACGATAAAAAAACAATCTAAAGATTAACAAAGTAAATAGGTTTACAAATTTTCGGATTGTCATATCAATTATCTTTTTAAAATGTTCAAAAATCTTAAGAAAATAAGTGTTGAAACTTTGAGTAAAAAAAATTAAAAATCTGAAGTTTAATATAGTAAACTTGGGAAAAGATGTGTTGATTTGAGTAAAAAAAATGAAGAATTTGGAATTTAATATAGTAAACTTTGAGTAAAATAAAAAATAAAAATGCTTCCCAAAAATAGGGAGGAAGGAGGATTTGAACTCACAACCTTCCACCTTCATTATCAACACTGGACCACTACACCAGATACACAGATTGTGCTTTATAAGGAACATATAATATATATTACATCAATTGCAACATATTACCGAGTAGGAAGGCTATTTTAGTAATTTCTCGGAAAATTTAAGGGGGGGCACGAGCCCCCCCTTGCCCCTCTATAAGTCCGCCCCTGTTCACGGGTATTAACCATTTCACATACAATGCATGCTTCATACTTTGTGAGTTTCATCATTTCACCAGGAAAAGTAACAAGGTAGTGGGAACTCTATTTTTCGTGTAAAGTATAGATCCTGTAAAAATCTACCGCAACAACCTTGATTCTGTAAAATTTCTTTATATTTACTGCATTATGTAATATAGAGAATCTGATGTATTTCATATTGGATAAAAATTCTATAAACTAGAAAAGAATAAAAAAAAAAAACTTGTGTATAGAACTCTGAAGTTAAATAAGAATGAATATCGAGCATATTATATATTTTAGATATAAACAAACATAAGTTTTATACGATTATAATTTTTTCTTTTTGAGGAAATTATACGATTATAATTATTGAATATAAATTTTCCTTATAAATCCTATATTCCATTACACACCTTCCTTAAAACTCTAATCACTAATTTCCGGGATTATTAATTTATAACTATTATTATCTAGTACAAATAATAAAGTATTTAGATAAAACTTATATTCTAAGCCGACAAAAAATAAAATAAAGTATTTAGATATATAGAGTAACCTTCAAGTTTTAAGCCGACAAACTCCTATTCCTATTCAAAATAGAAGATTTACCGCAGTGGTGGCGTGCCAAAGAACTTGTTTATATCCAAAGAACTGTAAGTTCCCATAACATCAACAACTATACCAACAAAGCAATACACTCCGGACTCCGGATTCAAAAGTTGGCACACAAAGAAAAGAAAATAAAATATGATCCGGTCGTAGATAGATACATGGTTTATTGATCTAATTCAAGAATAAATTAAAGGTAAACACTCTTTGTGATGTTTTTTATATATATATATATATATTGAAGATCTTGAAATTTAGACTTTGGGATTAAAGTTTGGTTCTTTGATTTCTCGGGTTTGTGTTGGGTTGAAGATTGATCAAGAAAAAAAAAACGGGGGATTATGATCATCGGTGCTTGTTTTTTGGATTATTACGAATATCAAAACGACGAGGGTAAAATTGAGATCGATCTGAGATGATTGTCTACACTCTACACGATATATGAGGTAAAAATCCTTTCTTTCATTCTTATAGTAGGCAAGTCTTAAGGGCTAAAACCCTAGCTTCTTTTCTTGGTTCCTTTTTAATAAATCTTAATTATATTAAAAAATCATTGGCGATTAAGTTAGGTTTTCGATATCAATACGTTCAAACAATGTCTTCTAGCCGTAGGAAATTAATTCAGAAGTGTTAGATCATACTTAGAGGAAAGGTCTTCTCGTCAATATAATATTTTAATCAAAAATTTTAATTTGTGTTTAACCGGTATTTTGCAAAACGTACATACTATTATTTGTTACTACATATTACAGGTGTCAGGGGATAAATAGTGGGGGGAGGGGGGATGGATGGATACAGGGGATGATATGTGTTGATGAACAGATAAACAATTTTTGTACTAATAGTTTGTTGCTCATAATTATACTTATTTTAATATAGTTATTCTATATCCGATATTAATCTTGCATTAATTTTCGGGGCACAAAAATAGGACTTTTATTTGTGAACAATGATGCTGTGGTGAATATTTGGGGCGGAAGTGCGGAACTCTACAACATAATAAAAGAATGATGATTCCGGCACCGAGAAAGTCAACAAAATTTGTTCACCGACTCATTTTATATTATATGTTTTGAAATTAATGAAAAAACAAAAGAAAAAACAAAAAATCTGATTCACACAAGCAAAAATCTGGTTCGAGGATGATTTTGTGCAATATTCCAGGAACGCTATCCTTTTCCATAATAAAACTTATATTTTCTTGAATGTCACGTCAAAGTGTATAAATCTGAACTTTGACACAATTCATCCAATTGGTGTACCAAGGTACATACCTTGGTGGTCGCCATTAGGGTCTACCCGGACTCCCGAGTGGGGAGACCCGGTTTCGATCCCCCACCCCCGTAGTTATTAGGTCTTTCATTTGTAGGATGTACTATCACCGGATGGATCAAGATCCATCCGATTACGCAGTTGAATAAATACCAGATCTAGATCTAAACGAACAAAATACATGAATAATAAATCTAACCTACGAGGGGGTTAGATTATCAACCTTTTTATGGTGCAATACGCCAAGATCAAAGGTCAATCCAATCCGAGGTAGATGAGAGCCTAGTTGAGAAGCCAAAGTCGTCCAACGTGTGTCTCCAAGCACCACCAGGTGGATGGTGTTTCAAGCCGCTGGACCTCCTCGATATGCTACCTTAGAAAACCCGAAGTTTTCTAAACTCGAACCCAAAGAAGAATAGCCGAAAATTCAAAGCTATTTTTCACCGAATATTTCGTGTGTTGCATTGTGACTTTAGGCTTAGGAGTACTCTAGGAGAGAAATCCTAGTCTCCAAGGCATTATTTAATTAATACATAAATCAATTAAAATAATCATTTTCCTAAAAAGATAAATCCAAAATAATCCTAAATTAATAAGGATATATAAAAGATTTTATTTTCCTTAAATTATTTAACAAATAAATAATTTAATCACATGTCTTATTATTTATCAAGAAAACTAATTTCCCAACAAATAATAATTAAAATATGCGGCCACCCTAATTAATAATTAGGTCACACGCATATAACACCAAAATGGGCCGTGTCCACGAAAAATTCTTTTCATGTATTTAATTATCTAGTCCAACTAAACAATTAATCCACATATCGATTAAATAGTCCAATCCAACTATTTAATTATAATTGAGGTGAAACGACGAGAAAACGCATATGCTATATTAGGAGCCACGTCGGGGACCATGGACCCATATTCAGTAGCTACAATAAATTGAACAAAATTATCCGTCAAACCGAACAATTATATTCAATCTATTAATTCCGGGATTACACACCATAAACCCGAAACTGAACTCTACCGAATATAGATATAAATTTACACTCAACTATGAGTTATAAGGTGTCCACTGATATAATCATTACATACGGATAAATCCTCCATAGACTGTTCACTTCGATTCGGGATATTTCCGTAAACCCTTCTCGAAACATATTATCCTTATTTACCATTAACCCCCTAGTGATCAATTAGTTCATAACTAATATAATATGAACTGGGCCCATCGATCAGTTTCTAGGGTTAACAAATAAGGGAACTGTCTGTCTACTTCCCGAGAGAAGGAATGGATTCCATATCTGTGATAGCACAGACTACTCACTCATCCTAGAATAGAGCCAACGAGAAGTGTTGGATCACATACTACGAAGTGATCCTTACTAACACATCAAACCCTACCCTAGTCTAAGCAGTCTTCGTGATCACCTCAAAATTGAGATTAATCCATATATGATCATCTTGTGATTCGAAAAGACTTCTCGATTATGGAATTATATCGAGAACTCAAATCAAATTGGTCCAGCCCTATATGATTATCATCATATATAAATGCCCCACTAGGTACCCTGTTACCGACAGTCCGGATAAGACTGTCATACCTAAAGTGTTCTGGGCGCATTATTAGCAAATTAATCTTGAGACCCGTACTCAGATTAATAAACGCTACGGACTAAGTTAACTTTAAGTACATCTCACTAACTTAATGCTCTTGTGTATAGCCATACACTTAGTTATGTGATTACATAAACAAGGTACTTAGGGTTTTCTATAGTGTATTAATACATGCATTAAATGCGTATAAATAAGATGAACTAAATTCTGTCATTTATTTAAATAAAACAATTACAATTGTCTTGCGGGCATAAAACGTTACAATCTCCCACTTGCACGAAAGGCAAGTGGATTAATTATTTTAGAGCACACCCTATATCTATATTACAGCAATACAACTCCCACTTGCTCTAAAGCAAATTAGTCAAGTCCCTAATACCAATAGACTCCAAGTGCCGGTTGAAGACTTCTAACGGCAATGTCTTGGTGAATGGATCATCGGGGTTGTCTGCAGAGGCGATTTTCTTGACGGAAGTGTCTCCTCTTTGGACTATGTCTCTGATCAAATGATATTTTCGCTCAATATGCTTTGACTTGCGGTGACTACGGGGTTCCTTAGAATTTGATACTGCCCCATTGTTGTCACAATAGAGAGTGATCGGATCATTGTGATTTGGAGAGACCCCTAAACCACTCAGGAACTTTTTGAGCCAAACTGCTTCCTTAGCCGCCTCAGAGGCCGCTATGTATTCAGCTTCCATAGTAGAATCAGCCGTGCTGGATTGCTTGACGCTTCTCCAAATGACTGCACCGCCACCAATGTTAAACACTGAGCCTGAGGTAGATTTGAACTCATCTCGATTTGACTGGAAGTCAGAGTCAGTGTACCCCTATACATCCAGGTTTACACCTGAATATACCAGCATATAATTCCTAGTCCTCTTAAAGTACTTTAAGAGGTTCTTTACTGCAATCCAATGCTCATTGCCCGGATTCGACTGATAACGACTGACGAGTCCAACGCCATAACAGATGTCAGGTTTAGTGCACAGCATAACGTACATTAGACTACCTACAGCCGAAGGATACGGCACTCTTTCCATAGCCTCTGTTTCCTCAGGACTTTGAGGACTCTGAGTCTTAGAGAGATGGACGCCGTGACGAGTTGGTAGGTAACCCCTCTTTGCGTCCGTCGTGCTATATCTAGCCATCACCTTATCAATGTAAGTGGCTTGTGAAAGAGCTAACATCTTGTTCTTACGATCCCGTATTAATTGGATCCCGAGAACATAATTCGCCTCTCCCAAATCTTTCATTTGGAATTGGCTAGCCAACCAAATTTTAACGTCCGACAACATCCCCTTTATCGTTTCCGATTAGGAGAATGTCATCTACGTACAACACTAGAAACGCAACCTTATCCTTAATGACTTTCTTGTATACACAAGGTTCATTAGGATTTTGTTCGAAATCATATGACTTAATGGTGTCATCAAATCTATGATTCCAAGACCAAGATGCTTGCTTCAACCCATAGATGGATATCAGCAACTTGCACACTTTGTGCTCTTGGTCTTCCTCGATGTATCCTTCTGGTTGCTGCATATAGATTCCTTCCCAAGAAAGCCGTTAAGAAACGCTATCTTGACATCCATTTGCCAGATTTCATAATCTAGGCATGCAGCGATAGAAAGGAGGATCCGGATGGATTTAAGCATGGCCACAGTGGAGAAGGTCTCTTCGTAGTCAATACCCTCACGCTGTGTGTAGCCCTTGGCTACAAGCCGTGCTTTAAAGGTTTGCACCTTACCATCTACTCCTCGCTTCCTCTTGTAGAGCCACTTGCTCCCTATGGGTTTTACGTCTTCGAGGCAATCTACAAGTTTCCAGACAGAGTTGGAGTACATAGATTCCATCTCTTGATTCATCGCGTCAACCCATTGATCCTTGTCACGATCATCCATGGCCTTGTGAAAAGACACAGGATCATCTTCCACACCATCAGAGACGGCTACGTTCGCCTCCGATTGTCCATACCGATTTGGTGGCCGAACCACTCTCTCAGTACGTCTGGGTGGATTAGGATTAGGGGTGACTGTTGCATTCGTAGTGTTGTCTACTGTGACACTAGGTGGCACTTGTGGTCTGGCCTCGTCAGAAAGTAACTCCTCAAGTACGACTTCACTTCGAGGCTTGAAGTCTGTCATATACTGATCCTCCAAGAACGTGGCGTTAGTAGAAACTATCACCTTGTTATCTTCCGGATCGTAAAACAGACCCCCACGTGTTCCCTTGGGGTAACCAACAAACAGACATACTTTCGTATGCTTTTGTAGTTTTATAGTCTTGTCAACCAGTATATGTGCAGGACAACCCCAAATTTGGAAGTGACGTATGCTTTCACGACGTCCATTCCACAATTCCAAGGTGTCTTATCGACAGACTTTGACGGTACGATATTAAGTATGTATAACGCTGCTTCTAGAGCATAACCCTAAAAGGATATCGGCAGCGAGGCGTAGCTCATCATTGATCTGACCATGTCAATCAATGTTCTATTTCTCCTTTCAGCAACTCCATTTTGCTGAGGTGTCCTAGGCGCAGAACCTTGGGAACAGATCTGACGGTCGATTTGTACCCATTATTCTGCAATCTTTACCCTTGATTTTGATGTGAAATAACCTTAAGAGAGTGATAATAAGTCATTAAGTGCCTAATTTAGATATACCCCGTGTTACGATTTATTATTATGCATTTCGGTAATTTATCAAGTATTTGGTATTACAAACTATGTTTTTGTATGATAAATACGGTGAGCATTATGGACGGACTACGGAGAAGGAATTAAAGATCCGGACAATGCGAGCCCGGCGGAAGATAGAAGACGGAGCCCGAAGCGGTGAAGGCTCGGTCGACCGAGCCCGGCTATTCGGTCGACCGAGTGGACTTAAAGCCTAGCAGAGTCCAGCATATTACTTAAGTCGGTTAGGGTTTAGGGAATCCGATCCTTAGTCGGTTTCTAAGTCGGTTTTGAGCTCTATATAAACACATTGTCATTAGTATTATGTAGACATTCATACATTGATTCAATCATTCATAAAAGAGCACAACAAATTGAGAGTTTTTCAGCAAGTTAGAGCTGCAACAATGTAAGCCCTTAATCTTCATGTTTTATTTTCAAGTAATTAATTCTTCCAATTACGTTCTTATCGTTTGAATTAATTAAACATAGCTAGATGATGTGATTCTCGGCTATGACGTTAGGTGGTGGTGACACATTGTCAATGAGGATCCCGTGACCTACGTCATAATCTAGATTTATTCATGACTCTACTTGATTTAATTAATGTGTATCTATGATAGTTTATATAAGTGATGTATGAATTCTTTGTTTAATACGTTACGTATAAGGAAACAACGAGAGGTTATTTCTAGGATGTAATTAGGGTTGAATTCGTCCGGGTGACCGAGCAAAGTGACCGAGCCCCTTTACTCGGTCGACCGAGCCCTAATTTTGTCGATTAAGTACGCACGTCTTTATGGTGGGTTTAACCTAGTTGAATTTACTTTCTCGGTAGGTATGGCTACGGCTACGTCGCTCGTCAGTTTTTCATTAGCGTATTATTAGGAAATACCAATATAAGACGTCTAGTTCGGCTCATGAACGATCTTTCGGGACTTTCAGCAAGATCTAGATTAGTTTTGTATTAGGGAATTGTCGACACCTAGTCATACGTAAATCGTAGATTAACAAGAAACTATACCAAGTAATTGTTAATAGGACGAGGGCTTGAGCGATCGTTTAGGAAGTACGCCTAACCATAGGAATGTTGCCTAAGCGAGGTGTACGGTTAATATCGGCATCCTTAGAGTAATGAGCGTGTGAGTTATATGAGATGGAAACCCAAAAGGTGAAGTCACGTAACAATACCACAGTGATCTAGTAATCTAACCGGTGCTAAGTCAAGTTAAGGGGATGACTCCCGTAGCCAATTAAGTATGAATACGGCGGATTGACGGTTAATGAGTTAAGTTATTTTATATAAGTTGTCTTGGTCCGATCGATAACGTTGGTAATTGGAAGGTTAATTACGTTTGTTTTTTTTTAAGTTTGAGTTTGTTTATCTTATTTTGTCTTTTATGTTGGTCTTAGATCTTGTTGTCCAATAACGAATTAGGTGAGTTAATTATTTAAACCTAGGGTCCACATTTTGATTCCCTGAGGGACCGACCTTGATTCACCATCGCTATGCTATGATGTACCTAGTGCTATTGCTAGTATTTGGTGGTCAAGTAAAATAAATTTATAACCTGATCAGACCGCAATCAAGTTTTTTGGCGCCGTTGCCGGGGAATCAATGGCCCAATGATTGTTTAAATAATTATTTTTATCTACTTCGTTCTTTCTTTATTGTTTTTAGTTGAATTATTTATTTTTCTTTTGACGAATTAACTGTACTTGTATGCTGTTAAAGGATTAAAGCAGGAATGGGGAAGATATTCGTTCGGTCGACCGAACGTATTGACTCAGTCGACCGAGCCTTTTCCAGCTTTAATTTTATATACAGTGTCGTTTCCCCAGTGTTCTGTTTCCCCCTGTTTGTAGGTTGTAAGTTTGACAACGGTATGAGCAATCATACTTGTTTGTCAATTTACTAATTGTTTATTGTTTTTCAAATATTGCGATAATTCGACGTAAATCACTCACATAACTCGCTTTCAAGATCAGCAAAATGTCATCAAATGATTTTATCAAAGGCCAAGAAGAAGTCAAGGTTTTACGAACCAAAACTACACCAAAAAAGCCGTTAACACCGAAGCTCATGGAAAGGATAGAAAAGATGAAAGCGAAAATCCGAGAGGCAAGGAAATCGAGGAGGCTAAAGAAGCCTATTGGCAAAGAGGTATGTCTATTTCGAATCCGGAGGAAATTTCTTCGGATTCCGATTCGGCTTTAGATTATGATGATTACATGTCCGAGATAGAATCGAGTCGAGGGTAGCGCGGCTAAGGAGAGCCCCGTTGTCATATGTTCTAGAGATGAAATATTGGTTAAAGACGAGTCTCGACCGATGCAAAAGTTAGCGGACCCGGGAGCTTTTATGGTTGGAGTAACCCTAGAACAAACCCACTTAGGTTTAGCCTTGATTGATTCCGGTTCGAGCCTTAATATCTTTCCTAAAAGCCTTTGTGATAGGAATTCCATTTTAACACCCACTAACACCCCGCTCCAAGTTAGATTAGCGGATGGAACTAGGACAATCATGGTAGGGAGACCGAACAACATGATTATTGGTATAGGGCAATTACGGTTTAAGATAGACATAGTGGTAATGGAAATCGAGGAACATCCTGAATGCCCAATCATTTTGGGTAGATCGTTTATCAACACCGCTAGAGCCTTCATACGGATGACCAGACATGAGATAGTATTGTTTGACGCCAAGGGTTCTGAGTGTTATGGGATAACAAATCCGAATTTCCCTGCACCGGCAAGTGTGAATGTGTTAGAAGTAGTTGGTTCGGAGAAGCTTGATGCCACTCAAGGTCTAGGAAAGGATGCTGATGATAATGTCGATGATAAAGATGAGAGGGAAGTCCTTACTATTCTAAGTCGGAATAGGTCGGTTCGGCTGCACCGGCCACGACCAATATTGAAGGCGTAGACCTACCTAAGGATAGGAGGACCAGAGCGAAGAAACGAACTAGGAGAGTTCGTAACAAAAGCTCATCAAAATCAGAGATGAATCCAAAAGTCGGCGCTTGTCTGGATGGTCAATTCGGCTGTCTTTTCATTGGACTAAAAACCAAAGGAAGGGCACTCGTAGAAAAGGACGGATGACCAGACATGAGATAGTATTGTTTGACGCCAAGGGTTCTGAGTGTTATGGGATAACAAATCCGAATTTCCCTGCACCGGCAAGTGTGAATGTGTTAGAAGTAGTTGGTTCGGAGAAGCTTGATGCCACTCAAGGTCTAGGAAAGGATGCGATGATAATGTCGATGATAAAGATGAGAGGGAAGTCCTTACTATTCTAAGTCGGAATAGGTCGGTTCGCCCGCACCGCCCGACCAATATTGAAGCCGTAGACCTACCTAAGGATAGGAGGACCGAGCGAAGAAACGAACTAGGAGAGTTCGTAACAAAAGCTCATCAAAATCGAGAGATGAATCCAAAAGTCGGCGCTTGTCTGGATGGTCAATTCGGCTGTCTTTTCATCAACTGCCCCCCACTTAGCCTTTGATCGTCCCGATCAAAGTATTAACAAGTTATTCCCCATATGATCATTTTCCAGTGGTCACACCATACTCACACAAGAAACCCGAATCAACTCATACTATATATGCTAATAAGATATCCATTATTCACTACTCGGTATGAATCGAAGTGATGTGTGCACATGCATTGGTTTTATAAATGTGGCATGATTAATGGTTATGCCAACTTTGAATTCTCAAGTCCCACCATCATCAGCATTCCTCTGCTTAAGCCTCGCAATGGGTAAAGCACTAGAACAATAAGCAAGAATATATCTATACGGTTTTTGGACTTGGAGACCGAGTACTACTCAAAGCCTCTTAAGAGTTGAAATTTTCAATTCTTCACATTTTTCAAATACTACAAATCTCAAGGAAGAAAACTTTTTAAAGTATCCCCCTATCTTAGATCAAATATAGCAATGAATATTACCACAAGCGCAAGGCTACTTTGGTAATTGACTACAAGCCCGAGTGTTTAGCTCATTGGTAAAACACGGATATATCTCAAGCTTATTATTCCGCTTTTGTAGCTAGAAGATTAAGAATACATCGGACGATAAGTATTGATTACCGACCAGGCACAACCCATTATCTATGCAATGTACACATATATTTCCATTTTTTGATAAGCGTGGTAAACGTTGATTCATATTTTGAGTAATCGAATAATAAATAACTACTTGCAACTTATAATATGAATATCTTTAAGCTTACTGAAATTATATCGCAAGAGTATAACATGACCACGTACTAACGAAATATGGTTCCTACCTTATTAAATACAAAATTCGGGAATTCATAAAAGATAAGTGTGATTGTAAGTGTAAAATTTTTAAATTTACTCATTATTTGATATACAAACTTATTCAAGTATGCTAAATGAGCTAAGTGACTCATACCCCCCACTTAAACTATGCATTGTCCTCAATGTATAAAAATAAGAACAAGGAACTTAGCTCGGAATAAGTGCGGGAGTTGAACAAGTCTTGATGAACTCGGGAGAATTTTAACGGACAAATACGATTACCAACGCAATAAAATGCAACCTCTCGCAACATACATCTTTAACAAAAACTTGGAACTCGTTACAGGGTTAGTCCAGAAAAATATAATCATATCAAATGGACTGTAAAAGGTATAATAATTGCCTTAAACATATTTAAGCCCATACTTAATAATTATAGTGAAAATAATGCACAAATATCCAACACATTAAATAAGACAAATTTTATTCATTAGGGAAATTCAAAACGAACTCAATACAACACGACTTAACTTATTGGTACACCGAAATCAAAAATAAAAACACATTGATAAAGAGAAAATTAATAGATTAACACAGATGCTTAGTCCGAAGGTATATCGTTCGGATCAACGAAAGCTAATGGAAGAACATTGGGATCCGCTTCGGAAAATCTTGGAATTGCGCATCGTCATCACCTGGACCGTGATCATCGGTTGCACAAGAGGTGGTGCAACGAGAATCCAAAGATAGGATAGGCATGGGCCGACATAGGAGTCACCGCCTAGCACCGGGCACTCGGTGCCTCACATAATGAAGTGATCAATGAACCATAAGGCGGCATGTGTCTAGGCTTGCGGGCATCGGCGGTCATCTCGAACGCATCGGTGCCCCAATATTAACGAGGCCATCCTCTCGCTCAACCAATACATCGGCGTAGCATGTGCATAATAAACTGTAGACACATGCTTGGCCGGAATAATGTTAGAACGGATAAGCCTATGTAAGCACTTATCTTCCCACCGCCTAAAGTATGGCTCCTCAAAAGTGCGAGCAACTTCCCCCTATTGTCCATACTATCCCGAGATGGGCACCAACCTCCTCCAACCATGCATCGGACTCATCAAACGTCACTTGTGTACTCGGCTCCTCCTCCGGGGTATCGAGACCATAATAATTATTAAGAGTCCCCGGAGTAATTACAATGGATTTGCCACGAACCTGGACTAAATTCGCGTGTGGGTGCACGCGTAAATAAGAATAAAACTCTCTTACCCAGTCGACATTAACTTGGCCAGGTGGCGCAACAACCTCTTGCCACTGATAATACTCCACTAGATTGAACAGCTCTTGACCACAGTTGGTCAAATCTAATCCCCGAGCCCGGTGTACCGGCGAATTGTTGAAGAAATTCCGATAAACCGAAAATACCTCTTGGCTAGCGAATTGCGGTACCCCGTTGATCAAGGGTATGGCATCGTTGACTGCTACAAACTGTGTGGAGGATCGTCGTCTTGGTGGCATAATTGCGAATCGGAACGAGCAACGCTGACAGATAGATGCAGCAGTATGAAGCTCTCGGTCGACCGAGAGAATGGCCTCGGTTGACCGAGCGAAAGGTTCGGTCGACCGAACCGATGGAAGCTCTGCTGCTGAGGTTCAGGTCTTCCCTGTGACAGTGTGGATCGGATAATCCTTCAGAGATCAGAGATATGAACAGTCACAACTTGTGATATTGGAGGGGATCATTTAGATTACTATCCCCAATCTTGGGTGGATGGAAGTTATGAGAAAGATTGGAAATGGGAATTAATGGAGAGAAGAAGAAGAAGAAAATTGGGGATTTGGAGAAGATGAAGATTTTGTGGTGTGGAAATGATGAATAGAAAAAGGAGTTTTAAATAGAAAGATGTGGAAAGTGAAAGGATTGAAATGGTGGAAGGTGATTGGTGGAGATAAGAAGGTAAGGATTGAGGAGTGGAATGGTTTTGTTGGAGGAATAAATTAATGGGGGAGATGAAAAGGTGGATTGGGAAATGAAAAATGGGGATGTGTAAAAATAAATGATAGTTGACATCCTCAATTTGATACACACGAAATTTTCAAGCTAGAACACATAAGTCTATCAAAATTATCATGTCACAATTTGAAAAATCCTCACCTCAAAAATCGAATAATCCAACACAATCCATTAACATATAAATCTTCACTTTTTCCAAATAATACAAATTTGAAACTAAGCATCTTTTCACCAAATTCTCATCATCAATACATTTTATAATGATTTCTCTTCCTACTCTACTTCACGTTAAAATGATTCGAGTAAAAAAAACTTTTTGCACATCCGTAACCTAATGGTCATTAGAACACGGCAAAAATAAAAAAGGCTCTCGTCATTCTACGTTACTATTATTCATACTAAAAATAAAGATGAAATAAAATAAAATAAATGAAACGAAAGAATTCTAAATTTTTGAGTCTATAGCTCGACTTCCCAAAATCATCACTCCTAAACACTGCCCTTGACTTGCCAGGTTTTCACCTGGCCAGCTTTCACCGAAAAAGTTTTACCGTCCTTTTCTACGAGTGCCCTTCCTTTGGATTTTAGTCCAATGAAAAGACAGCCGAATTGACCATCCAGACAAGCGCCGACTTTTGGATTCATCTCTGATTTTGATGAGCTTTTGTTACGAACTCTCCTAGTTCGTTTCTTCGCTCTGTTCCTCCTATCCTTAGGTAGGTCTACAGCTTCAATATTGGTCAGGGCTGGTGCAGGCTGAACTGACCTATTCCGACTTAGAATAGTAAGGACTTCCCTCTCATCTTTATCATCGACATTATCATCAGCATCCTTTCCTAGACCTTGAGTGGCATCAAGCTTCTCCGAACCAACTACTTCTAACACATTCACACTTGCCGGTGCGGGGAAATTCGGATTTGTTATCCCATAACACTCGAACCCTTGGCGTCAAACAATACTATCTCATGTACGGTCATCCGTATGAAGGCTCTAGCGGTGTTGATAAACGATCTACCCAAAATGATTGGGCATTCGGGATGTTCCTCGATTTCCATTACCACTATGTCTATCTTAAACCGTAATTGCCCCATACCAATAATCATGTTGTTCGATCTCCCGGTCATGATTGTCCTAGTTCCATCCGCTAATCTAACTTGGAGCTGGGGTGTTAGTGGGTGTTAAAATGGAATTCCTATCACAAAGGCTTTTAGGAAAGATATTAAGGCTCGAACCGGAATCAATCAAGGCTAAACCTAAGTGGGTTTGTTCTAGGGTTACTCCAACCATAAAAGCTCCTGGGTCTGCTAACTTTTGCATCAGTCGAGACTCGTCTTTAACCAATATTTCATCTCTAGAACATATGACAACAGGGCTCTCCTTAGCTGCGCTACCCTCAGACTCAGATTCTATCTCGGACATGTAATCATCATAATCTAAAGCTGAATCGGAATCCGAAGAAATTTCCTCTGGATTCGAAATAGACATACCTCTTTGCCAATAGGCTTCTTTAGCCTCCCTCGATTTCCTTGCCTCTCGGATTTTCGCTTTCATCTTTTCTATCCTTTCCATGAGCTTCGGTGTTAACGGCTTTTTTGGTGTAGTTTTGGTTCGTAAAACCTTGACTTCTTCTTGGCCTTTGATAAAATCATTTGATGACATTTTGCTGATCTTGAGCAGGTTATGTGAGTGATTTACGTCGAATTATCTACAATATTTGAAAAACAATAAACAATTAGTAAATTGACAAACAGTATGATTGCTCATACTGTTGTCAAACTTACAACCTACAAACATGGGGAAACAGAACATTGGGGAAACGACACTGTGTATAAAATTAAAGCTGGAAAAGGCTCGGTCGACCGAGTGAATACGTTCGGTCGACCGAACGAATATCTTCCCCATTCCTGCTTTAATCCTTTAACAGCATACAAGTACAGATAATTCGTCAAAAGAAAAATAAATAATTCAACTAAAAACAATAAAGAAAGAACGAAGTAGATAAAATTAATTATTTAAACAATCATTGGGCCATTGATTCCCCGGCAACGGCGCCAAAAAACTTGATTGCGGTCTGATCAGGTTATAAATTTATTTTACTTGACCACCAAATACTAGCAATAGCACTAGGTACATCATAGCATAGCGATGGTGAATCAAGGTCGGTCCCTCAGGGAATCAAAATGTGGACCCTAGGTTTAAATAATTAACTCACCTAATTCATTATTGGACAACGATCTAAGACCAACATAAAAGACAAAATAAGATAAACAAACTCAAACTTAAAAAAAACAAACGTAATTAACCTTCCAATTACCAACGTTATCGATCGGACCAAGACAACTTATATAAAATAACTTAACTCATTAACTTGTCAATCTGTTGTATTCATACTTAATTGGCTACGGGAGTCATCCCCTTAACTTGACTTAGCACCGGTTAGATTACTAGATCACTGTGGTATTGTTACGTGACTTCACCTTTTGGGTTTCCATCTCATATAACTCACACGCTCATTTCTCTAAGGATGCCGATATTAACCGTACACCTCGCTTAGGCAACATTCCTATGGTTAGGCGTACTTCCTAAACGATCGCTCAAGCCCTCGTCCTATTAACAATTACTTGGTATAGTTTCTTGTTAATCTACGATTTACGTATGACTAGGTGTCGACAATTCCCTAATACAAAACTAATCTAGATCTTGCTTTGAAAGTCCCGAAAGATCGTTCATGAGCCGAACTAGACGTCTTATATTGGTATTTCCTAATAATACGCTAATGAAAAACGACGAGCGACGTAGCCGTAGCCATACCTACGAGAAAGTAAATTCAACTAGGTTAAACCCACCATAAAGACGTGGCAGACTTAACTGACAAAATTAGGGCTCGGTCGACCGAGTAAAGGGGCTCGGTCGCTTTGCTCGGTCACCCGGACGAATTCAACCCTAATTACATCCTAGAAATAACCTCTCAGTGTTTCCTTATACGAACGATTAAACGACAATTCATACATCACTTATATAAACTATCATAGATACACATTAATTAAATCAAGTAGAGTCATGAATAAATCTAGATTATGACGTAGGTCATGGGATCCTCATTGACAAGGTGTCACCACCACCTAACGTCATAGCCGAGAATCACATCATCTAGCTATGTTTAATTAATTCAAACGATAAGAACGTAATTGGAAGAATTAATTACTTGAAAATAAAACATGAAGATTAAGGGCTTACATTGTTGCACCATAACTTGCCGAAAAACTCTCAATTTGTTGTGCTCTTTTATGAATGATTGAATCAATGTATGAATGTCTACATAATACTAATGACAATGTGTTTATATAGAGCTCAAAACCGACTTAGAAACCGACTAAGGATCGGATTCCCTAAACCCTAACCGACTTAAGTAATATCTTGGACTCTGCCGGGGCTTTAAGTCCACTCGGTCGACCGAATAGGCCGGGCTCGGTCGACCGAGCCTTCACCGCTTCTCTTACGGGCTCCGTCTTCTATCTTTTCTTTGGGCTCTGCATTGTCCTGGATCTTTAATTCCTTCTCCGTAGTCCGTCCATAATGCTCACTGTATTTATCATACAAAAACATAGTTTGTAATACCAAATACTTGATAAATTACCGAAATGCATAATAATAAATCGTAACACGGGGTATATCTAAATTAGGCACTTAATGACTTATTATCACTCTCTTAAGGTTATTTCACATCAAAATCAAGGGTAAAGATTGCAGAATAATGGGTACAAATCGACCATCATCAAGATCCCATGTTCAATTAGGTAGTCAGTGAACTCAGTATCTAAGTACTCTCCTCCGCGATCAGAGCGAAGGCATTTCAAAGACTTACCTAATTGCCTTTCGGCTTCTGCTTGAAATTCCTTAAACTTGCCAAAAGTCTCGGATTTTCGACGCATCAGATAAACATATCTGAACCTCGAGTACTCGTCGATGAAAGTCACAAAATAATTGAATCCGCCTCTAGCTTGCACATTCATCGGACCACAAAGGTCTGAATGTACTAATTCTAGAGGTTCTTTGGCCCTATTCCCTTTTGACGAGAAGGGACGCTTAGTCATTTTTCCTTCCAGGCAAGATTCGTAACCGGCAATGAGTCAACAGATAACTCTTTTAAGGTATCACCCTTAGCTAGTCGTTTGAGTCTTTCCAAGGAAATGTGACCTAGCCTAAGGTGCCAAAGATATGTACTATCTTCTTTATGAGAAATTTTCTGCCTTTTAGCAGATTGTTGATGCGCTACTTTAAACATTTCAGTATTTAACAGAGAGCTTGCGTAGGTTTAATGAAATATAATCCGTTTTCTAGTATAGTAGAAATGAAAGTAAAACCATTCTTTGAAATAGTAAACTCATCATTCAAAAAAGAAACAGAGTACAACTGGTCTTTCAAAGCAGAATACGAAATTAAATTTCTCCGAAAATTCGGAATGAAATAAACATTGTCTAGATGTAAAAGTTTATTTACAAAATGTTAAACCCCAGCTCCCACTGCTTTTGCTGAAACTAATGCCCCGGTGCCGACTCTCATAACTTGAGCTCCTTCCTCTAGCTCCTCAAACGAACTAAGGATCTGCAAAGAAGAACATACATGGTTAGTAGCTCCAGTATCCAGTATCCAAATTGATACATCTTTAGCTACATTAAAAGATTCCAAGACAAGTAATTCAGGATTACCTTTCTTATATTTCCCATTGCTAGCCTTAGCCTTCCCATCCTTTACATCTTTGAGATATATGGGGCAGTGACGACGCCAGTTCCCTATCTCATTACAGTAAAAACACTTGCCCTTGGGCTTGGATGGTGCATTCGGCTTAGCCTTCTTCTTCATAGGTTTAGGCGCCGGTGCAGTTTGTTTCTTATTTTTTGGCTTACCCTGCTGGTTAGACTTAGACGCCTTGGCTACGACCATATTGGCCTCAGCCTTCTTTTCCTGCTCTTGGGTTTTATCTTTCGTAGAATGACCCTCGAAGACTTGAAGTTCATTGATCAACTCCGTCATGGAAAGACGAGTCTTAGTCAAGACGTAGTTAGTCCTGAACGTTAGGAAATCAGGTGTCAAAGATTCGAGAATCACGGACACTTGGGTAGCATTGTCAATAGTTGCACCATGAGTTTCTGCTTCAGTAAAGTAACTAATCATGTTCATCACATGACCAGTAACCGACTGACCCCGCCTCATCTTGGCATTGACGGCCTTCCTCACGGCCTCGTGTCTTGGTTGATCAGACGGTTTGCAAAACATGGTGGTCAAATGCTGCATGATAGCTTGTGCAGTATTAAAACCCTCAATTTTGGTCCGAATGACCTCCGACACTGAGGCTAAGAAGATGCCTCTTGCCTTATTATTCGCCATTTTTGATGTTGATCCATTTTTGATGTTGATCGCAAATGCGTTTAGGCGGATTATGAGGGGGAATAACAGGGCACTCCTCAGTCAAAACAAATTGCGCATTCTCAAATATGAGCACCACGTTTACGTTACTTTTCCACTTAGTAAAATTGTCGCCATTTAGCTTATCGTTCAGTAAAGTTTGAATTTGCGAAGACATGTTGGCGTAAATAAAATGACACAAATTTAATCAAATCTACACTACTATAATTTGTATTTTAGGAATAATAAACTTATATAAAGTCAATCCTACCATTCCAAGGATTTAACCTCACACCTCAGTGCCTTCGTAGGGTAGGTCAAAGAGGTGACGGTTAGACTGAGACAATCTCTCTCAATGATTAAGCTTCGAGAATCGAACATCTCATGGGAATCAGACATCCCGGACCTTAATCATTGATTACCTTCATTTTTCTAGCCTAGATATTTCGAAAATATCCATAAAAAGTGTGACCTACTATATCAGATCTCAAAGTACGCCCCGAGTATGCCGCCGTAGGGTCGGTCAGTGACTCAACGAGTACCCAAAATCCTATTCTTTCGGAGACCAAGCCTTGAATTTTGATTGGGGTGAACACCATCCGTAGGGGGCCGCTCGGCTCGAGGCGTCACCCTTCTCTCACGTGCTTGCATCTATAGTAGAGGCCCTGGGGTTGGCTGTCGCCTTCCCCGCTCCCACTCAATAATTTGAAAAGGGGTGGGTTTACTAATTACGGTTTCGGCCCTGACAATAAGAAACAATAAATCAAAGTACTCCGAACAGGGTCGGTTAAGTAGGCAAGCCTACGCCGTCTTATTCGTTGGAACATATGTGACAGTACAAGCTAATCCGGCAAGAGAAGCCCCGTTTAGCACAAAGGCTTATCGGCTATGCTAAGTCTTGTCGAACTACTGTAACGTACATCACACGTGGAGGGGAGTCGATTGAGCCAAAGCTCGGTTGAACTTGCCCAACCATGGTTAGACCATTCCGAACCCATGTACTAAGATTTTCCGATTTCTAAATTGTCAACCAAAGCGTAATCCCGTTTCTGTTTAAGGTGGGTTCACCGAGAAGCCATCACCGAAAACTCAACGACTTATCTAAGTGGGATTCACCGAGAATCCATCACTAAAATCGTAATGATTGACAAAACCCGGGTCCTCGGTTTTTATAATTTGTTACTTAATTTTAATTAACTACCACATATTAATCAAAACAAGTATGTTAACTAATTAATCGAGTTATACATGCCTAATTTAATTCAAAATTAAATCTCTACGTGTATGCATTGGAGTGGAATCATGAAGATGCATGTCATGGTAATTTTCCGGTTATATCACACAATTTTCGATCATACACAAAAAAATAACGGAAAAAAACACCGAGATAGACCGTTGGTACCCCCAACTAACCTATTTTCTAAGGAAAAGTAAAAAAACTTAAACTAATCTTCGAGTCTTGATCTTCGAATCTTGAGCTCGAACCGCCGGATCACGAACCACGAACACCCGAGAGGAGAAAGGCTTTTTAAATTAAATAAATCCAATTTATTATAATTAAAACTTTTTTTTCCATATTTTCGGCTGTTTATTAATTATTTTCCAGAAAAATAATTTTTTTTTGTTGCTCTCGGCATTTTAAAACAAAAAATAAAACGGATTATATAAAAAAAATTATATACAGCCGCCGAAAAATAAACCCTAGCCGAGGGTTATAAAAAAACAGACTTCTAGCGACGCTTTTCAGTGTCGCAGAAAGTCCTGTAGCAGATTTTATTTAAAAAACATGTTTTTAACCGTTTCTCCTCATTCATACCTTGGGTTTCACCTTGATCTTCATCTTTTCACCAAGATCTTCATATTTCTAGCCCGGAATATATAAAATTACAATAAAGCTTGCATCTTTTTACATAAAATTCGATTAAAACATAAATTAAATACAAATCCTATGCTCAATTGTTGCTAAACAAGAGAGCTACAAAATAGATCTACGGGTAAACAATACCAACCCCAATCTATCTCTTCAACCACAACATTCACAAGCATACAACATGATATATTTCGAATTCATAAAAAAAACGAAATAAAAAAAACATCTAAAACATGATTTTCCACTCCTAGATCTAAAATTCACATACTTTGATCGTTAGATCAAAGACTCCGATACCACTTGTAGGATGTAATATCACCGGATGGATCAAGATCCACCTGATTACGCGAGCGGAATAAATACCAGATCTAGATCTAAACGAACAAAATACATGAATAATACATCTAACCTACGAGGGGGTTAGATTACCAACCTTTTTATGGTGGAATACGCCAAGATCAAAGGTCAATCCAATCCGAGGTAGATGAGAGCCTAGTTGAGAAGCCAAAGTCTTCCAACGTGTGTCTCAAAGCGCCACTAGGTGGATGGTGTTTCAAGGCGCCGGACCTCCTCGATATGCGATCTTAGAAAACCCGAAGTTTTCTAAACTCGAACCCAAAGAAGAATAGCCGAAAATTCAAAGCTATTTTTCACCCAATATTTCGTGTGTTGCATTGTGACATTAGGTTTAGGAGTACTCTCTTTATATATGAGAGAAATCCTAGTCTCCAAGGCATTATTTAATTAATACAAAATCAATTAAAATAATCATTTTCCTAAAAAGATAAATCCATAATAATCCTAAATTAATAAGGATATATAAAAGATTTTCTTTTCCTTAAATTATTTAACAAATAAATAATTTAATCACATGTCTTATTATTTATCAAGAAAACTAATTTCCCAACAAATAATAATTAAAATATACGGTCACCCAAATTAATAATTTGGTCACACGCATATTACACCAAAATGGGCCGTGTCCACGAAAAATTCTTTTCCATATATTTAATTATCTAGTCCAACTAAACAATTAATCCACATATCGATTAAATAATCCAATCCAACTATTTAATTATAATTGAGGTGAAATGACGAGAAAACGCATATGCTATATTAGGAGCCACGTCGGGGACCATGGACCCATATTCAGTAGCTACAATAAATTGAACAAAATTATTCGTCAGACCGAACAATTATATTCAATCTATTAATTCCGGGATTACACACCATAAACCCGAAACTGAACTCTGCCGAATATAGATATAAACTTACACTCAACTATGAGTTATAAGGTGTCCACTGATATAATCATTACATACGGATAAATCCTCCATAGACTGTTCACTTTGATTCGGGATATTTTCGTAAACACTTCTCGGAACATATTATCATTATTTACCATTAACCCCCTAGTGATCAATTAGTTCATAACTATATAATATCATTACATCATCCTAGACGGATAAATCCTCTACGAAGTGATCCTTATAACACATCAAACCCTACCCTAGTCTAAGCGATTCACTTGAGATTAATCGATTTAAGACTTCTCCATTACGGATATTTCAATCCTCTTGTATAAAACCCTTATGTGATTACATAAACAAGGTAACTCGATATTATCCTAATCATTTATCGAATCACAAGAAGATCATATATGGATTAATCTCAATCCCGAGTGATCAGAAGATCTGCTAACTAGGGTAGGGTATGTGTTAGTAAGGATCACTTCGTAGTATGTGATCCAACACTTCTCGGGCCCATTCTAGGATCGTGAGTAGTCTGCTATCACGAATATGGAATCAATTCTTTCCCTCGGGAAGTAGATAGACAGGGCCGATCAATGGTCCCGGTTCATATTATATTAGTTATGAACTAATTGATCATTAGGGGTTAATGGTAAATAAGGATAATATGTTTCGAGAAGGGTTTACGGAAATATCCCGAATCAAAGTGAACGATCTATGGAGGATTTATCCGTATGTAATGATTATATCGATGGACACCTTATAACTCATAGTTGAGTGTAAGTTTATATCTATATTTGGCAGAGTTCACTTTCGGGTTTATGGTGTGTAATCCCGGAATTAATAGATTGAATATAATTGTTCGGTTTGACGGATAATTTTGTTTAATTTATTGTAGCTATTGAATATGGGTCCATGGTCCCCGACGTGGCTCCTAATATAGCATATGCGTTTTCTCGTCGTTTCACCTCAATTATAATTAAATAGTTGGATTGGACTATTTAATCGATATGTGGATTAATTGTTTATTTGGACTAGATAATTAAATACATGGAAAAAAATTTTTCGTGGACACGGCCCATTTTGGTGTAATTTGCGTGTGACCTAATCATTAATTAGGGTGGCCGCATATTTTAATTATTATTTGTTGGGAAATTAGTTTTCTTGATAAATAAAAAGACATGTGATTAAATTATTTATTTGTTAAATAATTTAAGGAAAATAAAATCTTTTATATATCCTTATTAATTTAGGATTATTCTGGATTTATCTTTTTAGGAAAAACATTATTTTAATTGATTTTGTATTAAATAAATAATGCTTTGGAGACTAGGATTTCTCTCTTATATAAAGAGAGTACTCCTAATCTAAAGTCACAATGCAACACACGAAATATTGGGTGAAAAATAGCTTTGAATTTTCGGCTATTCTTCTTTGGGTTCGAGTTTAGAAAATTTCGGGTTTTCTAAGGTAGCATATCGAGGATGTCCGGCGGCTTGAAACACCATCCACCTGGTGGTGCTTGGAGACACACGTTGGAAGACTTTGGCTTCTCAACTAGGCTTTCATTTACTTCGGATTGGATTGACCTTTGATCTTGGCGTATTGCACCATAAAAAGGTTGGTAATCTAACACCCTCGTAGGTTAGATTTATTATTCATGTATTTTGTTCGTTTAGATCTAGATCTGGTATTTATTCCGCTGCGTAATCGGGTGGATCTTGATCCATCCGGTGATATTACATCCTACAAGTGGTATCGGAGCCTTTGATCTAACGATCAAAGTAAGTGAATTTTAGATCTAGGAGTGGAAAAGCATGTTTTAGATGTTTTTTTTTTTTCGTTTTTTTTATGAATTCAAAATATATCATGTTGTATGATTGTGAATGTTGTGGTTGAAGAGATGGATTGGGGTTGGTATTGTTTACCCGTAGATCTATTTTGTAGCTATCTTGTTTAGCAACAATTGAGCATATGATTTGTTTTTAATTTATGTGTCAATCGAATTTTATGTAAAAAGATGCAAGATTTATTGTAATTTTATATATTCCGGGCTCGAAATATGAAGTTTTTGGTGAAAAGATGAAGATCAAGGCGAAACCCAAGGTATGAATGAGGAGAAATAGTTAAAAACCTGTTTTTTAATTAAAATCTGCTACAGGACTTTCTGCGACGCTGGAAAGCGTCGCTAGAAGTCTGATTTTTTTTATAACCCTCGGCTAGGGTTTATTTTTCGGCGGCTGTATATAATTTTATTTTTTATAATCTGTTTTATTTTTTTAAAAAATGCCGAGAGCAACAAAAAAAAATCTGGAAAATAATTAATAAACAGCCGAAAATATGAAAAAAAAAGTTTTAATTATAATAAATTGGATTTATTTAATTTAAAAAGCCTTTCTCCTCTCGGGTGTTCGTGGTTCGTGATCCGGCGGTTCGAGCTCAAGATTCGAAGATCAAGACTCGAAGATTAGTTTAAGTGTTTTTACTTTTCCTTAGAAAATAGGTTAGTCGGGAGTACCAACGATCCATCTCGGTGTTTTTTTTCCGTTATTTTTTTCGTGTATGATCGAAAATTTTGTGATATAACCGGAAATTGCCATGACATGCATCTTCATGATTCCACTCCAATGCATACACGTAGAGATTTAATTTCGAATTAAATTAGGCATGTATAACTCGATTAATTAGTTAATATACTTGTTTTGATTAATATGTGGTAGTTAATTAAAATTAAGTAACTAATTATAAAAACCGAGGACCCGGGTTTTGTCAATCGTTACGATTTTAGTGATGGATTCTCGGTGAATCCCACTTAGATAAATCGTTGAGTTTTCGGTGATGGCTTCTCGGTGAACCCACCTTCAACAGAAACGGGATTACGCTTTGGTTGACAATTTAGAAATCGGAAAATCTTAGTACATGGGTTCGGAATGGTCTAACCATGGTTGGGCAAGTTCAACCGAGCTTCGGCTCAATCGACTCCCCTCCACGTGTGATGTACGTTACAGTAGTTTGACAAGACTTTGCATAGCCGATAAGCTTTCGGGCTAAACGGGGCTTCTCTTGCCAGATTAGCCTGGACTCTAACATATGTTCCAATGAATAAGACGGTGTAGGCTTGCCTACTTAATCGACCCTGTTCGGAGTACTTTGATTTCTTGTTTCTTATTGTCAAGGCCGAAACCTTAATTAGTAAACCCACCCCTTTTCAAATTATTGAGTGGGAGCGGGGAAGGCGACAGCCAACCCTAGGGCCTCTACTATAGATGCAAGCACGTGAGAGAAGGGTGACGCCTCGAGCCGCTTTGATTTCGGCCCCTACGGATGGTGTTCACCCCTATCAAAATTCAAGGCTTGGTCTCTGAAAGGATAGGATTTTGGGTACTCGTTGAGTCACTGACCGACCCTACGGCGGCATACTCGGGCGTACTTTGAGATCTGATATAGTAGGTCACACTCTTTATGGATATTTTCGAAATATCTAGGCTAGAAAAAGGAAGGTAATCAATGATTAAGGTCCGGGATGTCTGATTCCCGTGAGATGTTCGATTCTCGAAGCTTAATCATTGAGAGAGATTCTCTCAGTTTAACCGTCACCTCTTTGACCTACCCTACGGCGGCCCTGAGGTGTGAGTTTAAATCCTTGGAATGGTAGGATAGACTTTATATAAGTTTATTATTCCTAAAATACAAATTATAGTAGTGTATATTTGATTAAATTTCTGTCATTTTATTTACAGCAACATGTCTTCGCAAATTCAAACTTTACTGAACGATAAGCTAAATGGCGACAATTTTACTAAGTGGAAAAGTAACGTAAACGTGGTGCTCATGTTTGAGAATGCGCAATTTGTTTTGACTGAGGAGTGCCCTATTATTCCCCCTCATAATCCTCCTAAACGCATTTGCAATCAACATCAAAAATGGACAGAGGCGAATAATAAGGCAAGAGGCATCTTCTTAGCCTCAGTGTCGGAGGTCATTCGGACCAAAATTGAAGGTTTTAATACTGCACAAGCTATTATGCAGCATTTGACCACCATGTTTGGCAAACCGTCTGATCAAGCAAGACACGAGGCCGTGAGGAAGGCCGTCAATGCCAAGATGAGGCGGGGTCAGTCGGTTACTGGTCATGTGATGAACATGATTAGTTACTTTACTGAAGTAGAAACTCATGGTGCAACTATAGACGATGCTACCCAAGTGTCCGTGATTCTCGAATCTTTGACACCTGGTTTCCTAACGTTCAGGACTAACTACGTCATGACTAAGACTCGTCTTTCCATGACGGAGTTGATCAACGAACTTCAAGTCTTCGAGGGTCTTTCTACGAAAGATAAAACCCAAGAGCAGGAAAAGAAGGCTGAGGCCAATATGGTCGTAGCCAAGGCGTCTAAGTCTAACCAGCATGGTAAGGCAAAGAATAAGAAACAAACTGCGCCGGTGCCTAAACCTATGAAGAAGAAGGCTAAGCCGAATGCACCATCCAAGCCCAAGGGCAAGTGTTTTTACTGCAATGAGATAGGGCACTGGCGTCATCATTGCCCCGTATATCTCAAAGATGTAAAGGATGGGAAGGCTAAGGCTAGCAATAGGAAAGATAAGAAAGGTAACCTTGAATTACTTGTCTTGGAATCATTTAATGTAGCTAAAGATGTATCAATTTGGATACTGGATACGGAGCTACTAACCATGTATGTTCTTATTTGCAGATCCTAAGTTCGTTTGAGGAGCTAGAGGAAGGAGCTCAAGTTATGAGAGTCGGCACCGGGGCATTAGTTTCAGCAAAAGCAGTGGGAGCTGGGGTTTTACATTTTGGAAATAAAGTTTTACATCTAGACAATGTTTATTTCATTCCGAATTTTCGGAGAAATTTAATTTCGTATTCTGCTTTGAAAGACAGTTGTACTCTGTTTCTTTTAGGAATGATGAGTTTACTATTTCAAAGAATGGTTTTACTTTGTGTTCTACTATATTAGAAAACGGATTATATTTCATTAAACCTACGCAAGCTCCCCTATTAAATACTGAAATGTTTAAAGTAGCGCATCAATAATCTGCTAAAAGGCAGAAAATTTCTCATAAAAAAAGATAGTACATATATATCTTTGGCACCTTAGGCTAGGTCACATTTCCTTGGAAAGACTCAAACGACTGGCTAAGGGTGATACCTTAAAAGAGTTATCTCTTGACTCGTTGCCGGTTTGCGAATCTTGCCTGGAATGAAAAATGACTAAGCGTCCCTTCTCGTCAAAAGGGAATAGGGCCAAAGAACCTCTAGAATTAGTACATTCAGACCTTTGTGGTCCGATGAATGTGCAAGCTAGAGGCAGATTCGAGTATTTTGTGACTTTCATCGACGACTACTCGAGGTTCGGATATGTTTATCTACTGCGTCGAAAATCCGAGACTTCTGGCAAGTTTAAGGAATTTCAAGCAGAAGCCGAAAGGCAATTAGGTAAGTCTTTGAAATGCCTTCGCTCTGATCACGGATGAGAGTACTTAGATACTGAGTTCACTCGACTACCTAATTGAACATGGGATCTGTTCCCAACGTTCTGCGCCTAGGACACCTCAGCAAAATGGAGTTGCTGAAAGGAGAAATAGAACATTGATTGACATGGTCAGATCAATGATGAGCTATGCCTCGCTGCCGATATCCTTTTGGGGTTATGCTCTAGAAGCATCGGTATACATACTTAATATCGTACCGTCAAAGTTCTATCGATAAGACACCCTTGGAATTATGGAATGGACGTCGCGAAAGCATACGTCACTTCCGAATTTGGGGTTGTCCTGCACATATACTGGTTGACAAGACTACAAAACTACAAAAGCGTATGAAAGTATGTCTGTTTGTTGGTTACCCTAAGGGAACACGTGGGGGTCTTTTTTACGATCCGGAAGATAACAAGGTGATAGTTTCTACTAACGCCACGTTCTTGGAGGATCAGTATATGACAGACTTTAAGCCTCGAAGTAAAGTCGTACTTGAGGAGTTACTTTCTGATGAGGTCAGACCATAAGTGCCACCTAGTGTCACAGTAGACAACACTACGAATGCAACATTCACCCCTAATCCTAATCCACCCATACGTACTGAGAGAGTGGTTCGGCCACCAAATCGGTATGGACAATCGGAGGCGAACGTAGCCGTCTCTGATGGTGTGGAAGATGATCCTGTGTCTTTTCGTAAGGCCATGGATGATCGTGACAAGGATCAATGGGTTGACGTGATGAATCAAGAGATGGAGTCTATGTACACCAACTCTATCTGGAAACTTGTAGATTGCCCCGAAGGCGTAAAACCCATAGGGAGCAAGTGGCTCTACAAGAGGAAGCGAGGAGTAGATGGTAAGGTGCAAACCTTTAAAGCACGGCTTGTAGCCAAGGGCTACACACATCGAGAGGGTATTGACTACGAAGAGACCTTCTCCCCTGTGGCCATGCTTAAATCCATCCGGATCCTCCTTTCTATTGCTGCATGCCTAGATTATGAAATCTGGCAATTTGATGTCAAGACAACGTTTCTTAACGGCTTTCTTGATGAAGAAATCTATTTGCAGTAACCAGAAGGATACATCGAGGAAGACCAAGAGCACAAACTGTGCAAGTTGCTGAGATCCATCTATGGGTTGAAGCAAGCATCTCGGTCTTGGAATTATAGATTTGATGACACCATTAAGTCATATGATTTCGAACAAAATCCTGATGAACCTTGTGTATACAAGAAAGTCATTAAGGATAAGGTTGCGTTTCTAGTGTTGTACGTAGATGACATTCTCCTAATCGGAAACGATGAGGGGATGTTGTCGGACGTTAAAATTTGGTTGGCTAGCCAATTCCAAATGAAAAATTTGGGAGAGGTGAATTATGTTCTCGGGATCCAATTAATACGGGATCGTAAGAACAAGATGTTAGATCTTTCACAAGACACTTACATTGATATGGTGATGGCTAGATATAGCATAACAGACGCAAAGATGGGGTACCTTTCCAACTCGTCACTGTTAGGTGTAGTGCTCGAAAGACAATTATCTAATTGTTTTTATGACAAAATTAATAAATCATCTTATTATATGCATGTATGCTTAGAATTAAAACACTACTGAAAACCCTAAGTACATCGTTTATGTAATCACATAACTTATTGTATGGCTATACACAAGAGGATTGAGTTAGTGAGATATACTTAAAATTAACTTAGTCCGTAGCGTTTATTAATCTGAGTACGGGTCTCGTCGTTTATTGTAGCTACTAAATATGGGTCCATGGTACCCGACGTGGTCATAATATAGCATATACGTTTTCTCGTCGTTTCACCTCAATTATAATTAAATAGTTGGATTGGACTATTTAATCGATATGTGGATTAATTGTTTAGTTGTATTAGATAATTAAATACACGGAAAATACATTTTTCGTGGATTCGGCCCAAATATGTGTAAAATGCATGTGGACCTATTTAACTAGGGTTTAGGGCGCATTTTGGTTTATTATTTGTTGGGAAATTAGTTTTTTTGATAAATAATAAGACATGTGATTAAATTATTTATTTGTTAAATAATTTAAGGCAAATAAAATCTTTTATATATCCATATTAATTTAGGATTATTCTGGATTTATCTTTTTAAGGAAAATGATTATTTTGATTGATTTTGTATTAATTAAATAATGTCTTGGAGACTAGATTTCTCTCTTATATATAAGAGAGTTCTCCTAAGCCTAAGATCACATGATAATTTCGAAAATTATAAGAAGTATTTGGCTTTGATATTTCGGCCTAAATACTAGTGTTTCGAGTTGGGATAATCCTCGGGATTATTCCGGTAGCATATCGAGGAGGTCAAGCTGCTTGAAACACCATCCACCTGGTGGTGCTTGGAGACACACATTGGAAGACTGTGGCTTCTCATCTAGCTTTGATCTTGGATTAAAGATTGTTCTTGGAGTTTATTCACCATAAACTAGTAAGCAATCTAACCCCCTCGTAGGTTAGATTTATTATATATGTATTTTGATTGTTTAGATCTAGATCAGATATTTATTCCACTGCGTAATCGGGTGGATCTTGATCCACCCGATGATATTACATCCTACAAATGGTATCAGAGCCGTTGATCTAACGATCAAAGTATGTGAATTTTAGATCTAGAGTGGAAAATCATGTTTTGGATGTTTTTTTTTATTTCGTTTGTATTTATATATGCATCGAAAATATCATGTATGTTGCCTTTGTGATTGTCGTGGTTGAAGAGATGGATTGAGGTTGGTATTGTTTACCTATAAATCTATTTGTAGCTCTTTTGATTAGTATCAATTGAGCATAGGACTTGTAATTTAATTTATGCACTCGAAATTTTGGTAAAAAGGTAGTTTTTTTTAATGTTGTTCCGGGCTCGAAATATGAAGATCTTGGTGAAAAGATGAAGATCAAGGCGAAACCCAAGGTATGAACGAGGAGAAACGGTTAAAAACCTATTTTTTAATTAAAATCTGCTACATGACTTTCTGGACGCTGAAAAGCGTCGCTAAAACTCTGTTTTTTTTTTATAACCCTCGGCTAGGGTTTATTTTCGGCGGCTGTATATTAATTTTTTTTATAATCTGTTTTAATTTTTTTTAAATGCCGACAGCAACAAAAAAAATATATATATATTTTTGGAAAATAATTAATAAACATCCGAAAATATGAAAAAATAAAATAAATTTTAAGGGGTTTTAATTAGAAATAAATTGGATTTATTTTATTAAAAATCCTTTCTCCTCTTGGGTGTTCGTGGTTCGTGATCCGGCGGTTCGAGTTCAAGATTCGAAGATCAAGACTTGAAGACATAGATTTAGTTTTACTTTTCCTTAGAAAATAGGTTAGTCGGGGTACCAACGGTCCATCTCGGTGTTTAATTTTTTCGTTTTTTCGTGTATGATCGAAAATTGTGTGATATAACCGGAAAATTGCCATGACATGCATCTTCATGATTCCACTCCAATGCATACACGTAGCTCTTTAATTTTGAATTAATTAGGCGTGTATAACTCGTATAATTAGTTTAAAGGCTTATTTAATTAATATGTGGTAGTTAATAAATAAGTAACTAATTATAAAAACCGAGGACCCGGGTTTTGTCAATCGTTACGATTTTAGTGATGGATTCTCGGTGAATCCCACTTCGATAAATCATTGAGTTTTTGGTGATGGCTTCTCGGTGAACCCACCTTAAACAGAAACGAGATTATGCTTTGGTTGACAATTTAGAAATCGGAAAATCTTAGTACATGGGTTCGGAAATAGTCTAACCATGGTTGGGCGAGTTCAACTGAGCTACGGCTCGATTGACTCCCCTCCACGTGTGACGTTTGCATGGGGGTTCGACAAGACTTAGCATATCCGATAAGCCTTCGGGCTAAACGGGGCTTCTCTTGCCGGATCCGACCGATAGTCACGTATGTTCCAACGAAAAGACGGCGTAGGCTTGCCTACATAACCGACCCTGTTCGGAGTACTTTTGATTTATTGTTTCTTATTGTCAAGACCGAAACCGTAATTAGTAAACCCACCACTTTTTTCATATTATTGAGTGGGAGCGGGGAAGGCGACAACCAACCCCACGGCCTCTACTATAGATGCAAGCACGTGAGAGAAGGGTGACGCCTCGAGCCCCTTTGATTTCGTCCCCCTACGGATGGTGTTCACCCCTATCAAAATTCAAGGCTTGGTCTCCGAAAGGATAGGATTTTGGGTACTCGTTGAGTCAGTGACCGACCCTACGACGGCATACTCGGGGTGTACTTTGAGATCTGATATAGTAGGTCACACTCTTTATGGATATTTTCGAAATATCTAGGCTAGAAAAAGGAAGGTAATCAATGATTAAGGTCCGGGATGTCTGATACCCGTGAGATGTTCGATTCTCGAAGTTTAATCATTGAGACAGATTGTCTCAGTTTGATCGTCCCTCTTTGACCTACCCTACGGCGGCACTGAGGTGTGAGATTAAATCCTTGGAATGGTAGGATAGACTTTTAACAACTTTATTATTCCTAAAATAAAAATCTAGTAGTGAAAAATTAATTTTTTGAATTGAACTTTTTGTCATTTTAAAACTTTAATCTCTAAGCTACTAAACTGTTAGTAATAGGACTTCATTAAAAATGTGGAAGTAACAAGTACGTTGTAATTATCAAAAGAATGCAGTTAATTTTTCGGAAGAGATTTTTCCCTTGAGCCTTTAAAAACTTAAGTGACATAGTATAGGTATGTCACGGATGTCACTCGTGTTGAACGAGAGACGACCACACTTAGTTTACAAAAGATGATATAGGACTATCAGATAAATTCATTAATGAATTTTAAAAGGTGTATTTACACGGCAAAAATTTCTATTTGAAAATTTGGAAAATCATACATAAGGCGTTTGCTGGTTAGACGGTATTTGGAACCGATGAACTAGTGGGAGCCTTAGTCTCATGATTTTTTTTTCAGAAACATTAGAAATGTGTAATAGACCACAAAGAGTTTTTCCATTCATTGGAAAAACAAGAATAAAGCATTACTAGTTAGAAAGTATTTGGAACTGATAAACTAGTGGGAGCTTAGTTCTGGAGATTTTATAATCTTTGAAACATCATGAACACAACATTGCTAGTTAGATAGTATTTGGAACTGATAAATTAGTGGGAGCTTAGTTCTAGGTGATGTTTTAATCTTTGAAAAATCGTAAAGTGTCGCTAGTTAGATGGTATTCGGAACCGATAAACTAGGGGGAGCTTTGCTCTTATGATTTGTCGATTAGAAAAATCGAATAGTCCAAGCAAGTAACACTATCATTAGACATCCCACAGTTCAAGAGTAGTGTCTACTCAAACGAACTGCTAGTTCAAGACTGTTTCCATTAAGGAAAGTCGAGAATGGGAAAGAATGATTATACGTGTTAGTCATCTAAACTAAGTAGTTTTAAGGCTAAACCGGAAAATTAAGAAATTGGAAATTATAGGAGAAGGAAAGTGATTTCGGATCACTGACCAATGCATCCTTAGCAATTTTCACAAAAGCTAAGTTCTTTGGAAGAACTAGGTAGCTTTGCATAAACGATAAATAAAATAGACAACGGGCAGTTATTTCAGATAGACTAGTGGGAGTGATATAAGGAAATGAATCTCGGATTCAATTCTTGAGTATCACAGAAAATTCATTTTCTGTTTTCGTATTCGTTGGAACGAACGTATTCATTTTCAATAGGATAATTTGTTTGTCTTATTGACGATGAATATAACATTCGTAGCATGAACCCAAGACTCGGACTTTTGTTTGATAAAGTCAGAACCACTATGAAATGCTGAATAGGTATATATAACACATCTTAAACAATATAAACGCAAATGGTTTTCCGTATTTAGATAAACACTTCTTTATATACTATTAATTAGTGCATATTCCGTAACGACAAGATCTGCAGACTGGCTTAGGGTGATTCCTACCTCCCGGTCAAAGGAACCCTGTCTCAACGGAACAATACCTAAGTTTCCTTTCAATCGGGAAAAGGTAATAGATTTAAAGAAGTTACATAGCTTGTTCATATCGACCCACAGGGTTATATGAAAGATACAAGCTAGTAGGAGTTTTTTTCAAGTAGTGACATCTAGTCTGACAACTACTCGAAACTCAAATAAGTTTATCCAAAATATTAGGAGGAATCTCTGATTTCACCAGAGATAGGGTATTTCATACTCAAGTATAGGATTTCGCATAGTCTTCGGGACTGATGCTCGGCCCACCTCCCAGTGGAATGTTTTCACTAAGGGATACACCATAAATTTGCCTTATATAGTTATTGATGTGCTACGATACATTGCTTAACTCATTTATTATATTAGTTGCAATAATAACGGCTTACATCATCATGTGAAACCGGGTAGTCTATCTAGAAGATGCCTACACATTTGTGGATTCGGAGTGAATTCGGTTCACCTCACTTCCGCAAATATAGACATTTAGCACTTAGTGCTTGAAGGTAGGACTGGAAATTTTGCGTACACGTTCAGAGCGTGAAATATCTTAATACATTGAGTAAAGGTTGATTATAAAACTCGTAAAATCAGAGAATGACGGTTATACTATCAAACTCGGTCGATAGAGTCTATAAATCACTGCTTTGGATCTTGAAGTATTTGTACTCAAGATGTTACTAACTGATTTGTTCAGTCCACATCCAACACCGGCAGTTGGTGATAACACTAATAAAAACTACTAAACTAGATCAGTATATCAATCCACCCTGAACGCAGTGGGAGTATGGTTTGTCCATTACCCATTGCAGGACCTTACGATCTATAGGGTAGATTGATGACCTATAGTCCTTCGTCGGCTGTATAGGATCCTGAGAGGTTGGTTTAAAAGCCATAACCCTGTGAATGGAGTTTGATACTCCAGTTCTGTTGAAACTCTTGTAGAACCACCTGAGTATCTCAGGCCCAGTGGGAGTAATTGGAACTACACGGAGAAGATTCGAATGAATAGGAAAGTTTAACTTTCAACGCAAAGCTGAGTAATTTATGGGTGATTCCCTAAAAGGTAGAGAGTTAACCAGACCGTGATCTCTCTTACCACCCAGTCTTGCTTGATTTCGTCAGAAAGCGGGAAAAAGGGATGATTCCCTAAGACTTCCTTGCCGAACAACGGAATCTAAACTCATTCAGAACAGAAGGGTTTTAGCTAAGAACAAATGACAGATTCGTTTTAAAGCAAAAAATAGGGGTGATTCCCTAAGACCTTTTTGCGAGACTAACGGTATCTTAATTTACTCAGAAAGAACCTTTTGCAGGATGCCTACCATAGCTTATATCTTTTGGAGATTAAAGAAAACCTCTAGGTCATTTCAAAGTCATATATTTTTTAATATGTGGACTTGACCGGCATGTTGATAAGTCTTTCGTAGACTGGGCATCAATATTAGTAAAGTAGTATGTAGATTAGTGTTTGGTAACACTGAAACTGTTGGAAACAACATGGGTGTGTTATCTGAAGTCAGTGGCTAACATGCCATCGGGCTATTTTCTAAAGAATTTGACTCAATCGAAAATAAGCAATTGGCAATCCCATTCATCCATCTCAATGGTTAAGATGTTCTTGCATAGAGGAATGCAACATTCAACGATGTAGTCTACCCTACCTCTCAGGAATGCTTGTCTAAACCTGTGAATGAATACTAAATAGGATGTTTAGTGAATCCTCAAGTCTCTTCGGGAGAATGAGGAATAATATGCTAGTATATTCAGGTGCAAACTAGAATATAAGTGATAACACCGATTCTGGATTTAGGTCAGATTGAGGATGATCGTTACATCGATCTCGGTCTCAATGTTCACTCATGTGATAAAGTATTATACAGTAAGCCGATACCACTTCATTGTGAAAACATTAGAGAGGTAGCTAATAAGGATTTTACAATCACTATAGGTCATAAGCATCGTACCACCGGATTAGATGGAAAGGCGACGTGTCGATCCTAAAGATTAACTCAAGCCGCCAACCTACCTGATCAATGTACCGAGTCACATGGTATTTGGGTTCTAAGTACGCGCTGGGTCACTGACCTACCCTGCGGCGGCACACTCCGGTCGTGCTTGGAAGGATGGATTACTAAGATGTGCTTAGAGGGTATGAATCTTGGGGATATGTATCACTTGTTTTGAGCAAGTGGGAGAATGTTGTAGATAGATATAAATGGGTGTGCTCTAAAACAATTAATCCACTTGCCTTTCGTGCAAGTGGGAGGTTGTTAGGTGTAGTACCCGAAAGACAATTATCTAATTGTTTTTATGACTGAATTAATAAATCATCTTATTATATGCATGCACGCTTATAATTAAGGCACTACTGAAAACCCTAAGTACCTCGTTTATGTAATCACATAACTCAGTATATGGCTATACACAAGAGAATTGAGTTAGTGAGATGTACTTAAAATTAACTTAGTCCATAGCGTTCATTAATCTAAGTACGGGTCTCAAGATTAATTTGCTAATAATGCGCCCAGAACACTTTAGGTGTGACAGTCTTATCCGGATTGTCGGTAATAGAGTACCTAGTGGGGCATTTATATATGATGATAATCATATAGGGCTGGACCGATTTGATTTGAGTTCTCGATATAATTCCGTGATCAATAAGTCTTATCAAATCACTAGATGATCATATATGGATTAATCTCAATCCTGAGGTGATCATAGAAGACTGCTTAGACTAGGGTAGAGCTTGATGTGTTAGTAAGGATCACTTCGTAGTATGTGGTCCGACACTTCTCGTTGGCTCTATTCTGGAATGAGTGAGTAGTCTGTGCCATCACAGATATGGAATCCATTCCTTCCCTCGAGAAGTAGACAGACAGTTCCCATATTTGTTAATCCTAGAAACTGACCGATGCACGCAGTTAATATTATATTAGTTATGAACTATTTGGTCACTAGGGGGTTAATGGTAAATAAGGATAAGAGGTTTCGAGAAGGGTTTACGGAGATATCCCGAATCGAAACGAACAGTCTATGGAGGATTTATCCGTATGTAATGATTATATCAGTGGACGCTTATCGACTCAAAGTTGAGTGTAAGTTTATATCTATATTCAGCAGAGTTCAGTTTCGGGTTTATAGTGGTGTAATCATGGAATTAATAGATTGAATATGATTGTTCGGTCTGACGAATAATTTTATTTAATTTATTGTAGCTACTGAATATGGGTCCATGGTCCCCGACGTGGTTCCTAATATAGCATATACGTTTTCTCGTCGTTTCACCTCAATTATAATTAAATAGTTGGATTGGGCTATTTAATTGATATGTGGATTAATCAATTAGTTGGATTAGATAATTAAATACACGGAAAAGACATTTTTCGTGGATTCGGCCCAAATATGTGTAAAATGTGTGTGGACCTATTTAACTAGGGTTTAGGCGCATTTTGGTTTATTATTTGTTGGGAAATTAGTTTCTTGATAAATAATAAGACATGTGATTAAATTATTTATTTGTTAAATAATTTAAGGAAAATAAAATCTTTTATATATCCTTATTAATTTAGGATTATTCTGGATTTATCTTTTTAAGGAAAATGATTATTTTGATTGATTTTGTATTAATTAAATAATGCATTGGAGACTAGGATTTCTCTCTTATATAAAGACAGTTCTCTTAAGCCTAAGATCACATGATAATTTCGAAAATTATAAGAAGTATTTGGCTTTGATATTTCGGCCTAAATACTAGGGTTTCGAGTTGGGATAATCCTCGGGATTATTCCGGTAGCATATCGAGGAGGTCAAGCTGCTTGAAACACCATCCACCTGGTGGTGCTTGGAGACACACGTTGGAAGACTGTGGCTTCTCATCTAGCTTGGATCTTGGATTAAATATTGTTTTTGAGTTTATTCACCATAAATTGGTAAGCAATCTAACCCCCTCGTATGTTAGATTTATTATTTATGTATTTTGATTGTTTAGATCTAGATCAAATATTTATTCCGCTGCGTACTCGGGTGGATCTTGATCCACCCGGCGATATTACATCATACAAATGGTATCAGAGCCTTTGATCTAACGATCAAAGTATGTGAATTTTAGATCTAGGAGTGGAAAAGCATGTTTTAGATGTTTTTTTTTTATTTCGTTTGTATTTATATATGCATCGAAAATATCATGTATGTTGCCTTTGTGATTGTCGTGGTTGAAGAGATGGATTGGGTTTGGTATTGTTTACCCATAAATCTATTTTGTAGCACTTTTGATTAGTATCAATTGAGCATATGACTTGTAATTTAATTTATGCACTCGAAATTTTGGTAAAAAGGTAGTTTTTCTTATGTTGTTCCGGGCTCGAAATATGAAGATCTTGGTGAAAAGATGAAGATCAAGGCGAAACCCAAGGTATGAACGAGGAGAAACGGTTAAAAACTATCTTTTTTAATCCTTAGAAAATAGGTTAGTCGGGGTACCAACGGTCCATCTCGGTGTTTAATTTTTCCGTTTTTTCGTGTATGATCGAAAATTGTGTGATATAACCGCAAAATTGCCATGACATGTATCTTCATGATTCCACTCCAATGCATATACGTAGCTCTTTAATTTCGAATTAATTAGGCGTTTATAACTCGTATAATTAGTTTAAAGGCTTATTTAATTAATATGTGGTAGTTAATAAATAAGTAACTAATTATAAAAACCGAGGACCCGGGTTTTGTCAATTGTTACGATTTTAGTGATGGATTCTCGGTGAATCCCACTTCGATAAATCATTGAGTTTTCGTTGATGGTTTCTCGGTAAACCCACCTTAAACAGAAACGAGATTACGCTTTGGTTGACAATTTAGAAATCGGAAAATCATAGTACCTGGGTTCGGAAATGGTCTAACCATGGTTGGGCGAGTTCAACTGAGCTACGGCTCGATTGACTCCCCTCCATGTGTGACGTTTGCACGGGGGTTCGACAAGACTTAGCATATCCGATAAGCCTTCGGGCTAAATGGGGCTTCTCTTGCTGGATCCGACCGACTGTCACACATGTTCCAATGAAAAGACGACGTAGGCTTGCCTACATAACCGACCATGTTCGGAGTACTTTTGATTTATTGTTTCTTATTGTCAAGACCGGAACCGTAATTAGTAAACCCACCACTTTTTTCATATTATTGAGTGGGAGCGAGGAAGGCGACAGCCAACCCCACGGCCTCTACTATAGATGCAAGCACGTGAGAGAAGGGTGACGCCTCGAGCCGCTTTGATTTCATCCCCCTACGGATGGTGTTCACCCTTATCAAAATTCAAGGCTTGGTCTCCGAAAGGATAGGATTTTGGGTACTCGTTGAGTCACTAACCGACCCTACGGCGGCATACTCGGGGCGTACTTTGAGATATGATATAGTAGGCCACACTCTTTATGGATATTTTCGAAATATCTAGGCTAGAAAAAGGAAGGTAATCAATGATTAAGGTCCGGGATGTCTGATTCCCGTGAGATGTTCGATTCTCGAAGTTTAATCATTGAGAGAGATTGTCTCAGTTTGATCGTCGCCTCTTTGACCTACCCTACGGCGGCACTGATGTGTGAGATTAAATCCTTGGATTGGTAGTATAGACTTTTAACAAGTTTATTATTCCTAAAATAAAAATCTAGTAGTGAAAAATTTATTTTTTGAATTTAACTTTCTGTCATTTTAAAACTTTAATCTCTAAGCTACTAAACTGTTAGTAATAGGACTTCATTAAAAATGTGGAAGTAACAAGTACGTTGTAATTATCAAAAGAATGCAGTTAATTTTTCGGAAGAGATTTTTCCCTTGAGCTTTTAAAAACTTAAGTGACATAGTATAGGTATGTCACGGATGTCACTCGTGTTGAACGAGAGACGACCACACATAGTTTACAAAAGATGATATAGGACTATCAGATAAATTCATTTAGTGAATTTTAAAAGGTGTATTTATACGGCAAAAATTTCTATTTGAAAAATTGGAAAATCATACATAAGGCGTTTGCTGGTTAGACGGTATTTGGAACCGATGAACTAGTGGGAGCCTTAGTCTCATGATTCTTTTTTTCTGAATCATTAGAAATGTGTAATAGACTGCACAAGAGATTTTCCATTCATTGGAAAAACAAGAATAAAGCGTTACTAGTTAGACAGTATTTGGAACTGATAAACTAGTGGGAGCTTAGTTCTGGAGATTTTATAATCTTTGAAACATCATGAAAACAGCATTGCTAGTTAGACAGTATTTGGAACTGATAAATTAGTGGGAGCTTAGTTCTAGGTGATGTTCTAATCTTTGAAAAATCATAAAGTGTCGCTAGTTAGACGGTATTTGGAACCGATAAACTAGTGGGAGCTTTGCTCTTATGATTTGTCGATTAGAAAAATCGAATAGTCCAAGCAAGTAACACTATCATTAGACATCCCACGCTTCAAGAGTAGTGTCTACTCAAACGAATCGCTAGTTCAAGACTGTTTCCATTAAGGAAAGTCGAGAATGGGAAAGAATGATTATACGTGTTAGTCATCTAAACTAAGTAGTTTTAAGGCTAAACCGGAAAATTAATAAATTGCAAATTAGAGGATAAGGAAAGTGATTTCGGATCATTGACCAATGTATCCTTAGCAATTTTCTCAAAAGCTAAGTTCTTTGGAAGAACTAGGTAGCTTTGCATTAAACGATAAATAAAATAGACAACGGGCAGTTATTTCAGATAGACTAGTGGGAGTGATATAAGGAAATGAATCTCGGATTCAATTCTTGAGTATCACAGAAAATTAATATATTCAGAAAGAACCTTTGGCAGAATGCCTGCCATAGCTTATATCCTTTGGGGATTAAAGCAAACCTCTAGGTCATTTCAAAGTCATATATTTTTTAATATGTGGACTTGACCAGCATGTTGATAAGTCTTTCGTAGACTGGGCATCAATATTAGTAAAGTAGTATGTAGATTAGTGTTTGGTAACACTGAAACTGTTGGAAACAACATGGGTGTGTTATCTGAAGTCAGTGGCTAACATGCCATCGGGCTATTTTCTAAAGAATTTGGCTCACTCGAATTCTCAAAAATAAGCAATTGGCAATCCAATTCATCCATCTCAATGGTTAAGATGTTCTTGCATAGAGGAATGCAACATTCAATGATGTAGTCCTCCCTACCTCTCAGGAATGCTTGTCTAAACCTGCGAATGAATACTAAATGGGATGTTTAGTGAATCCTCAAGTCTCTTCGGGAGAATGAGGAATAATATGCTAGTATATTCAGGTGTAAACTAGAATATAAGTGATAACACCGATTCTGGATTTAGGTCAGATTGAGGATGATCGTTACATCGATCTCGGTCTCAATGTTTACTCATGTGATAAAGTATTATCCAATAAGCCGATACCACTTTATTGTGAAAACATTGGAGAGGTAGCTCATAAGGATTTTACAATCACTAGAGGTCATAAGCATCGTACCACCGGATTAGATGGAAAGGAAACGTGTCGATTCCAAAGATTGACTCAAGCCGCCAACCTACCTGATCAGTGTACCGAGTCACATGGTATTCGGATTCTAAGTACGCGCCGGGTCACCGACCTACCCCGTGGCGGCGCTCTCCGGTCGTTCTTGGAAGGATGAATTACTAAGATGCGCTTAGAGGGTATGAATCTTGGGGATGTGTATCACTTGTTTTGAGCAAGTGGGAGAATGTTGTAGATAGATATAAAGGGTGTGCTCTAAAACAATTAATCCACTTGCCTTTCGTGCAAGTGGGAGATTGTTAGGTGTAGTGCCCGAAAGACAATTATCTAATTGTTTTTATGACTGAATTAATAAATCATCTTATTATATGCATGTATGCTTATAATTAAGACACTACTGAAAACCCTAAGTACCTCGTTTATGTAATCACATAACTCAGTGTATGGCTATACACAAGAGGATTGAGTTAGTGGGATGTACTTAAAATTAACTTAGTCCGTAGCGTTCATTAATCTGAGTACGGGTCTCAAAATTAATTTGCTAATAATGCGCCCAGAACACTTTAGGTGTGACAGTCTTATCCGGACTGTCGGTAATAGAGTACCTAGTGGGGCATTTATATATGATGATAATCATATAGGGCTGGACCGATTTGATTTGAGTTCTCGATATAATTCCGTGATCGAGAAGTCTTATCGAATCACAAGATGATCATATATGGATTAATCTCAATCCCGAGGTGATCACAGAAGACTGCTTAGACTAGGGTAGAGTTTGATGTGTTAGTAAGGATCACTTCGTAGTATGTGGTCCGACACTTCTCGTTGGCTCTATTCTGGAATGAGTGAGTATTCTATGCCATCACATATATGGAATCCATTCCTTCCCTCGGGAAGTAGACATACAGTTCCCTTATTTGTTAATCCTAGAAACTGACCGATGCGCGCAGTTCATATTATATTAGTTATGAACTATTTGGTCACTAGGGGGTTAATGGTAAATAAGGATAAGAGGTTTCGAGAAGGGTTTACGGAGATATCCCGAATCGAAACGAATAGTCTATGAAGGATTTATCCGTATGTAATGATTATATCAGTGGATGCTTATCGACTCAAAGTTGAGTGTAAGTTTATATCTATATTCAGCAGAGTTCAGTTTCGGGTTTATGGTGGTGTAATCCCGGAATTAATAGATTGAATATGATTGTTCGGTCTGACGAATAATTTTATTTAATTTATTATTGCTACTGAATATGGGTCCATGGTCCCCGACGTGGTTCCTAATATAACATATACGTTTTCTCGTCGTTTCACCTCAATTATAATTATATAGTTGGATTGGGCTATTTAATTGATATGTGGATTAATTGTTTAGTTGGATTAGATAATTAAATACACGGAAAATATATTTTTCGTGGATTCGGCCCAAATATGTGTAAAATGCGTGTGGACCTATTTAACTAGGGTTTTGGTTTATTATTTGTTGGGAAATTAGTTTTCTTGATAAATAATAAGACATGTGATTAAATTATTTATTTGTTAAATGATTTAAGGAAAAGAAAATCTTTTATATATCCTTATTAATTTAGGATTATTCTGGATTTAACTTTTTAAGGAAAATGATTATTTTGATTGATTTTGTATTAATTAAATAATGCCTTAGAGACTAGGATTTCTCTCATATATAAAGACAGTTCTCATAAGCCTAAGATCACATGATAAATTCAAAAATTATAAGAAGTATTTGGCTTTGATATTTCGGCCTAAATACTAGGGTTTCGAGTTGGGATAATCCTCGGGATTATTCCGGTAGCATATCGAGGAGGTCAAGCGGCTTGAAACACCATCCACCTGGTGGTGCTTAGAGACACACGTTGGAAGCCTGTGGCTTCTCATCCAGCTTGGATCTTGGATTAAAGATTTTTCTTGGAGTTTATTCATCATAACCTGGTAAGCAATCTAACCCTCTCGTAGGTTAGATTTATTATTTATGTATTTTGATTGTTTAGATCTAGATCAGATATTTATTCCGCTGCGTAATCGGGTGGATCTTGATCCACCCGGCGATATTACATCCTACAGTCACGGCGTCCATCTCTCTAAGACTCAGAGTCCTCAGACTCCTGAGGAAACAGAGGCTATGGAAAGAGTGCCTTATGCTTCGGCTATAGGTAGACTAATGTACGCTATACTGTGCACTAGACCTGACATCTGTTATGGCGTTGGACTTGTCAGTTGTTATCAGTCGAATCCGTGCAATGAGCATTGGATTACAGTAAAGAACCTCTTAAAGTACTTGAAGAGGACTAGGAATTATATGCTTGTATATTCAGGTGTAAACCTGGATGTACAGGGGTACACCGACTCTGACTTCCAGTCAGATCGAGATGATTTCAAATCTACCTCAGGATCAGTGTTTACCATTGGTGGCGGTGCAGTCATTTGGAGAAGCGTCAAGCAATCCAGCACGGCTGATTCTACTATGGAAACTGAATACATAACGGCCTCTAAGGCGGATAAGAAAGCAGTTTGGCTCAAAAAGTTCCTGAGTGGTTTAGGGGTCTCTCCAAATCACAACGATCCGATCACTCTCTATTGTGACAACAATGGGGCAGTATCAAATTTGAAGGAATCCCGTAGTCACCGCAAGTCAAAGCATATTGAGCGAATATACCATTTGATCAAAGACATAGTCCAAAGAGGGGACATTTCCGTCAAGAAAATCGCCTCTGCAGACAACCCCGTTGTTCCATTCACCAAGACATTGCTGTTAGAAGTCTTCAACCGGCAGTTGGAGTCTATTGGTATTAGGGACTTGACTAATTTGCTTTAGAGCAAGTGGGAGTTGTATTGCAGTAATATAGATATAGGGCATGCTCTAAAACAATTAATCCACTTGCCTTTCGTGCAAGTGGGATATGGTTAGGATTTATGCCCGAAAGACAATTATCTAATTTTTTTATTTAAATAAATGACAGAATTTAGTTCATCTTATTTATACGCATTTAATGCCTGTATTAATACACTACAGAAAACCCTAAGTACCTCGTTTATGTAATCACATAACTCAGTGTATGGCTATACACAAGAGAATTAAGTTAGTGAGATGTACTTAAAGTTAACTTAGTCCGTAGCATTTATTAATCTGAGTACGGGTCTCAAGATTAATTTGCTAATAATGCACCCAGAACACTTTAGGTAAGACATTCTTATCCGGACTGTCGGTAATTGGGTACTTAGTGGGCATTTATATATGATGATAATCATATAGGGCTGGACCGATTTGATTTGAGTTCTCGATATAATTCCGTAATCGAGAAGTCTTATCGAATCACAAGATGATCATAAATGGATTAATCTCAATCCTGAGGTGATCACAGAAGACTGCTTAGACTAGGGTAGGGTTTGATGTGTTAGTAAGGATCACTTCGTAGTATGTGATCCAACACTTCTCGTTGGCTCTATTCTAGGATGAGTGAGTAGTCTGTGCTATCACAGATATGGAATCCATTCCTTCCCTCAGGAAGTAGACAGATAGTTCCCTTATTTGTTAACCCTAGAAACTGATCGATGGGCCCAGTTCATATTATATTAGTTATGAACTAATTGATCACTGGGGGGTTAATGGTAAATAAGGATAATATGTTTCGAGAAGGGTTTGCGGAAATATCCCTATCCGAAGTGAACAGTCTATGGAGGATTTATCCGTATGTAATGATTATATCAGTGGACACCTTATAACTCATAGTTGAGTGTAAGTTTATATCTATATTCGGCAGAGTTCAGTTTCGGGTTTATGGTGTGTAATCCCGGAATTAATAGATTGAATATAATTGTTCGGTCTGACGGATAATTTTGTTCAATTTATTGTAGCTACTGAATATGAGTCCATGGTCCCTGACGTGGCTCCTAATATAGCATATGCGTTTTCTCGTCGTTTCACCTCAATTATAATTAAATAGTTGGATTGGACTATTTAATCGATATGTAGATTAATTGTTTAGTTGGACTAGATAATTAAATACATGGAAAAGAATTTTTCGTGGACACAGCCCATTTTGGTGTAATATGCGTGTGACCTAATTATTAATTAGGGTAGCCGCATATTTTAATTATTATTTGTTTTGAAATTAGTTTTCTTGATAAATAATAAGACATGTGATTAAATTATTTATTTATTAAATAATTTAAGGAAAAGAAAATCTTTTATTTATCCTTATTAATTTAGGATTATTCTAGATTTATCTTTTTAGGAAAATGATTATTTTAATTGATTTTGTATTAATTAAATAATGCCTTGGAGACTAGGATTTCTCTCCTATATAAAGAGAGTACTCATAAGCCTAAAGTCACAATGCAACACACGAAATATTGGGTGAAAAATAGCTTTGAATTTTAGGCTATTCTTCTTTGGGTTCGAGTTTAGAAAACTTCGGGTTTTCTAAGGTAGCATATCGAGGAGGTCCGGCGGCTTGAAACACCATCCACCTGGTGGTGCTTGGAGACACACGTTGGAAGACTTTGGCTTCTCAACTAGGCTCTCATCTACCTCGGATTGGATTGACCTTTGATCTTGGCGTATTGCACCATAAAAAGGTTGGTAATCTAACCCCCATCGTAGGTTAGATTTATTATTCATGTATTTTGTTCGTTTAGATCTAGATCTGGTATTTATTCTGCTGCGTAATCGGGTGGATCTTGATCCATCCGGTGATATTACATCCTACAATTGTAATTCTAGCTATTAAAATTGTTTTATTTAATATTAGTATTCGTTTCCGGCGTCAGATAGAGTCAAAAACAGACAACATAACATATCCAAAAGTAATACTGATGCCAATAATTGTGGTTATATTTATGTTTTTAGCATGAAGAATTTATTTGAAGGATGAAAAAAATATTTTATTGGCATGTTTGTTACTCACGAATGGAAATGAATGAAATAAAATAATAGGAACGAAATGGAATGTAGTAGAATAAATTAATTCTATTACTGCGTTTGGAATATGCAAGATTGGAATGTAACAAATCATATAAAAGATGACACATTTTTTATTTTTTTTATTTTAACAACGATCTGTAATATTTATTTCTCAACAAAAGTCAACATGTACAAGATGTTCCAAACTGCAAAAGCACGAAAAACAACAGACTTGTAGGAAAATTGAAAGACTACATCAGAATATGTCCCAAGCCAATCTCAGATTTTTTGCTCGTTCCACCATTTGGTCAATGAAGACATGAGGGGGTGGACGATTTTGTTGTTCCCCGAAGGAGATCAAATTCCTCCATCTCCAAATACCACTCACGATCTCTCTCCACGCATAGCGCCATTTCAAAGATCTGCGAGAAGAGTCCGAGACGAATCGTATCCGATCCTTGGGCTCATTCGATTGAAAGAAATCCATGTTGGTCGATTCATCATTGAATTTTCTCCAAATAGCTCTTGGCCATGGGCAGTCTCGTATCGCATGTAAAGCTGATTCTTCCGCTTCTCCGCATAGATTACACATGCTAGAATTAGCCACGTGCCGATGGTAAAGAAGCTCATTAACTGGTAGGGCATTGTGACACAAGTTCCATATAAAGTGGTTGCCACGACTTGGGCCTTTGAGTCGCCAGATGTCTTCCCATATTTTCTCCTCCTTGCCAACGATGGTCTCTTCAAGCTGTAAATGATAGCCAGAGCTCACCGTATACATCCCTTTAGGGTGATCTTTCCAATGGGGGACGAATGGGACGGGTCAAGGCTGCATTAATTAAGTGAGCGCCGATTGAATGCTTCTCCAAGTGATGGAAGCTCCTTGTTTACATGGCAAAAAATATCCCCATACTTTGCACGAAGGACTTCTACCCAAAGAGCGTCCTTATTACTAATAAACTCCCAAGCCGCTTTAGCAAGAAAAGCATAATTCATTTCGTTAGCGACGGAACCCCAAACCACCGAGTTGCTTTGGGAAGACGAGCTTGTCCCAAGAAATAAGATGCATCTTCCTCTTGCCTTCTTCCGAGCCCCAATAGAAGTCCCTACAGATACGTTCAAGTTGCACAATGATCCCAATCGGAATCTTTATGGTCTGCATGAAATAAAAGGATTGGGATGACAAAGAAGTCTGAATCAAAATAGCTCTCCCCGCACGTGATAAAGAATTCATTTTCCACGTCGACAATTTACGCTTGAGTTTATCTACCAGAAAACTGAATGTGGCAAGCTTTAAGCGACCCTGAATAAGTGGCACTCCCAGATAACGGCCTAGGTCAAGTGTATGCTGCATTTCAAGGGCCTGGCTGATATTCTGCTTAATTGCCGGCTTAACATTCGGGGAGGTTTGAAATTTTGATTTACGAATATTAATTTTCATACCCGAGATACTTGCGAAGTCTTGAAGCACAGAATCCATGACCAGAGCTTGTACCTCACTTGCCTCCCCGAACAGTAAGAGGTCATCTGCAAAAAATAAGTGGGACAACGGGGGGCCGGAGGAGGAAGAGATTTTGATCGGTTTCCATAGCCCATTGTCAACGACTTGTTGAATCTTTTTACTCAAAATTTCCATCACCGAACAAATAAATAAGGTGCAATAGGATCCCCTTGCCTCGGTCCCCGCTTAGGTTTGAAGGCTTCCAAGCACTCACCATTCCAAATTACCGATAAGTGGCGGTTTTTTGACAATGCATTACAAGTTCTACCATCGTATGAGAAAACCCAATTGCTTCCAAGATTTGACGAAGAATGGGCCATTCGACATGGTCATAGGCTTTTTCGAGGTCCACTTTGACCATCATATAACCTTTCTTACCCTTCCGCGATCTCAAAAAATGGACAACCTCCTGTGCGACAATGATATTTTCAGCAGTGCCTCGACCGGGGATAAAGGCCGATTGGGATTTCCCCACAAGCTTGTCAATAACCGACCTCATACGATTGCTAATAATCTTTGTAATTGCTTTGATGATCACATTAACTAGAGCAATAGGTCTGAAATGAGAACCTGTTTCCGGATGATCTATTTTTGGGATGAGAGAAATTACGATATTATTCATGTGGTCCGGGAATCGGCCATCTTTGAACACTTGTAGCATAAATTTAGTAACAGAATCCCCTACAATGTCCCAGCACTGCTTATAAAAGGATGGGGGGAGACCATCAGGTCCCGCCGCTTTAAACGACCCCATATCAAAGAAGGCTTCTGCAATTTCATGCTCGGATAATTCACGATTAAGAAAACTTAAGTCTGATGCAGAAAGGGCTGGGAAATGAACCTGTTCGTACCAAAGAGTCGTGGATTGAGTTGCATAAATGCTGGTGAAGTGATGCCGAATAATTTGCTTAATTTCTGCTTCATCCTCAGTCCAAGAACCATCAGATCGTTTCAACATTTTGACTTGTTTTTTCCGCTTACGAATCTGAGAGATTTGGTGGTAATACCTAGTGTTTCTCTCCCCTTCAATAAACCACTGGAGCTGTGATTTTTGATGCCAAAAGGACTCTTCTTGGTCTAGGATGGTGTTAAATTCTTCAATAAGAGCTTTCTCCAAATTTGCGAGATAGGGTGAAGGTCTTTGAGATTGGGCCTCCTGAATACCAGTTATGCGCGAGAGGAGATTTTGCTTCCGAATGAAAATGTTACCAAAAGTAGTGCGGTTCCATTCCATCGCAGCAGCCATGAAATTTGAAATTGTGGAGCTCATATCATCTTCAACGACAGACCATTTTTCATTCACCATTTTCATAAAATCTTTATGGAGAAACCAAGCATTTTGGAAAAAAGGGCGTTTCTTGCTCTGTTTACGTAGGGATCGTGGGCAGAGCTGTAAAAGGAGAGGGCAGTGATCTGAGTGGATTCTCGGGAGATGAAGAATGCTAGCATCCGGAAAGAAGTCGAACCAAGAATCTGAACACCACCCCTGATCAAGCCGTTCCAAAATTTGTTCCCCATTGATGCGAGGGCCAAACCAAGTGAAGCGCGGACCGTGAAAAGTAATTTCCATTAGGCTGCAATCATCCAAAAAGTTCCTAAGACACTCAACATTAATTCCCCCTACATTTCTCCCACCAAACTTATCTTCCTGATTTGTTACTTGGTTAAAATCGCCCACAAGGCACCATGGATGTTGGAAAGTATTTCGAAAATTTTCAAGATACTTCCAAAAAATGTTTCTAACGGAGGGCGTGGGAGGGGCATATATCAGGGACATTATCCACGAGATTTTATTATCCTTCATAACCGCCATAGATAAACAGTGATTCGTGCTTGGTAACAATCGGAGCTCAATTTTACTTTCTTTCCAGAAACACCATATACCTCCTTGGTACCCTCTTGCTTCAACTGCTATGACTTTGGAGAATTGGCAGCACTTCAAGATTTTGTCCGCTCTATGGCTTGTCATTCTCGTTTCCATCACACAAAGTAAGTCAGGGTCGTAATTCCTCATATACTCTTTCAAATGCGTCAAGAATGAGGTGGAAGAAGCACCTCGACAATTCCAAATCATAAAATTCATTAATTATCCGCATGGGAGGGAACAACAGGGCTTAGCACCCCTAATTGGAGCATTTCTTCTAATCTGGAATGGCATGGGTCGACCACTTCTAGCGGCATATTTGCTTGGTGCTCCCATACGCTTTTGAGAGCCATATTATCAGGTGGATTGTGCTTAATGTATACCTGATTCCCTTGAGACTTGGTCGAGCCAGCAACTTGTGAATTATAACCTTCAACAGCTCGGTCTTGGGCATTAATTGGATGGGTGGACACATCTTTAAAAGAAGTGATCAAAGTACCATCTCCAACAATTAATGTCGAGTGTCTTTTACCTTGATATTGAGAAGTATTTTGGTTTAGGAGTGGGGATTCCTTTCTTTTATCCCCTGAAAGGGATGGGGCGGATATATTATGCCGAGATGATATTTTCGTCTTTAGAGCATCGTTTTTTGATCGAACTAAGATCGATGGGGCTCCACCATACTGAGGAACTTCTTCCATTCGTTTTTTCATAGCTCGAAATTCATCTGATTCATCCTCTTCCATACTCGTCCCATTCTCTTCTGTTTCCTCTACATTAAGGACATTAAAACGAGAACCCGGGGTTCTTGCTTCTTGTGGTTTCAAGGTCTCTCTTGTTGTCTGTTGATTTCGATTAGAGTTTCCCAAAGCATCTGCATGTTGGAGATTATTCTGATTACCTCTACCTTTAGTCGGTCCTCTTCTTCTGTTTGTAGCAAGCATCCAAGGTCCAAAAGGCCTTTCCGGGGTAGGCCCAGACGGTTGCTTATTAGCATTTGCAGTATTATCATTTTCAACCGGAACATCTTCAGCTTTCTCCATCCAAGGACACTCTTGCGTCTTATGGCCGAAACGCCCACATTCAAAACACGGCATTTGCAAGCCCTCATATTCAATTTTCAGTTTATGACCATTAAACACAAGATGAGTACGAAGAATCACTTTGAAATCTACCTCTATACAAATTCGAGCAAAACGCGCTCTAGTTCCAAATTGTGTGTGCATATCTATTTTGACAGGCTTACCGATCTTCTTAGCAAGATCCGCTAGGATATCTTCCTCAAACATCTCGTGAGGTATCTGACGGACCCGGATCCATATCAATGTCGAAGTGATCTTCTCATTAGCAGGGATGAAAAAAGGCCTCCATTTGGAGACGGCTAGATAGTGTCCCTGTATAATCCAAGGACCTTCCATCAGAGCAAAATTGTAATCTTCCTTATGCGTGAACCGAACCACATAGAATCCCAAATCAAGATCTATCAGCTGAATACTTCCATTTTTGCACCAGAGGGTAGACAATCTTTGATGCAGAACCCGGTAGGAAATGTTGCGGCCTAGGGGTTTTAGTATCAACGCCCGTCTCCAAGGTCGCCAAAGATCGGCACATCGATCCAATGGGATTTCAACGCTGTCGTCATCAATTTCCGGTCCCCTCCATTTCTCCGGAGTAGAAAGCCAATCTGCAATGTCACTCTCGTCTTCATCTTCACCCGTATAATAAATGGTCGATTGCGGCTGCTGACGGAGAATATCAACGCCACCTCGAACGCCCCAGACTGACTGTGGTTGTGGACGTTGCTCTGCTTGAGAGAATGGCGGACCTTTGTCTCTATCTCGTGGGATACCATCTTCTTCTTGAGGGGGTCCCCCATCTGTCTCCATCACAGAATCAGATTCCATGAGGGAGGATAGGATTTGGATATTTCCTGGAAAAAAAAATACTAGCAAAGATGATACTCCTTTAATCTGTGTGATTCTTAATTGATTTCTAAAGCTAGTTATTTACAATGTCTTAGTCGTTGCTCTCACATGTGGATACTTTAGAGTTAAAAGATGACACATTGAGTATAAGTAGAGCAGTGTAGTGAATTAAGATTGGATGGAGTAGAGTATGATGTGGTTCATAAGGATAAGGTAGGATATATGCGAAGGGGTGGGGTAGCCTTACGCCATACCCCATTGCACCATACTTCTCTTCTTACCCTGCCCTACCCATCACCCTATCCTACCCTACCCTATATCACCATATCTTACCATTGACGTCCTACCTACCTTACCATTTCTTACTCTACTCCACTATCACCCACCCTTACCCTACCTTACTCATCATACCACCCTACCTTACCTACCACCCCACCGTACCCTACCCATCACTCAACCCCTACCCTACCCTCTCCACCATTCCACTCTACCCTATCTTACCCACCATACCACCCTGCCTTACCTTACCCACTACCCAACCTATCTTACCCTGCACTACCATACCCTACCCTACGAACCCTACCTTACCACTTTGTTGGATGTAATATCGCCGGACGGATCTAGATCCGCCCGATTACGCAGCGGAATAACAAGGATCACGATCAATATAAATTAAAACATATAAATAAATAGATCTAAACTACAAGAAGGTTAGATCTACTTACCAATCAAAAGATTAGATCTATAGATTGAGAAGCCGAGATCCAAATATTTGAGATGCCACAGTCTTCCGATGTGTATCTCCAAACAACAACCGGTGGATGTTGATCCTTGATGCTTGACCTCCTTGATATGCTACCCGGAAAATCCCGAAGATTTTCCCAACTCTAAACCCCCAGCTTTGGCCGAAAAATCCAAGCCTTTTGTATGTGTATAATGCGTGTTATATGTATGAATAAATGGCTTAGGTGAACTCTCTTTATATAGGAGATAAATCATTGTCCTCCAAGGATTTAATAATTAATTAAATAATCAATCATAATAATCCTTTATTAAATATAAGATAAATCTAATATATTCTGAAACTAATTTAGATATATATAATAGATAATATTTAATTATCTTCCGATTAATTATTTAACAAATAAACAATTAATCACATGACTTGTAATTATCCAAGAAAACTAATTTCTTTCTAATTACAACATGTATACCACACGCCATTTACACCTAAAATTAGGGTTTCACACTCCACACTTAATTATGGGCCGAGTCCATGAAAAATGTCTTTTCCATGTATTTAATTATTTAGACCACTAAATAATTATTTGCACATCAATTAAATAGTCCAACTACTTAATTATTATTGAGGCCCAACGTCAAGAAACATATGCATGTTAGGAGACACATCGGGGACCATAGACCTATAACCAGTATCTACAATAAATTAAATAAAATTATTCATCGAACAGAACAATTCTTATTCAATCTATTAATTCCGGGATTATGCCACCATAAACCCGAAACTGAACTCTATCGATTATAGATATATACTTACACTCTAATCACTGAGTAAAAGCGCCCATTGATATAATCATTACATACGGATAAATCCTCCATAGACTGTTTGTTTTGATTCGGGATATCTCCGTAAACCCTTCTTAAAACATCTTATCCTTATTTTCCATTAACTCCATAGTGATCAATTAGTTTATAACTAATATAATATGAACTGGGCCCATCGATCAGTTTCTAGGATTAACAAATAAGGGAACTGTCTGTCTACTTCCCCAAAGAAGGAATGGATTCCATATTTGTGAAGTCACAGACTACTCACTCATTCCAGAATAGAGCCAACGAGAAGTGTTCAGATTACATGTATCCAAGTGATCCGTAACTAACACATCAAACCCTAGTTTGAACCAAGCAGTAAACTGTGATCACATCAGGATTGAGATTAATCCATATATGATCATCATGTGATTTGATAAGATTTCTCGATCATGGAACACTACAAGAAAATTGGTTTATAACGACGGGAAAATTGGTCATTATATGTCAATTTCCTGTCATTGAAGACGTTTAATGACGGGAAATTCCCCGTCATGGCCCGTCACTACTGCCCTCCTAGCTAAAAGTAAATAGTGACCGTAGAGTGTACTGTCATTATTGTTGATATACAGTTAATGACGATATTATACTCTCACTAAAAGTCAATATTAATGAATATAATTTTCATCATCGTTGCTTCATTCCCCCTCATTAAAAATAATAATACTAACAATATAACCCGTCATTATTTTATCAATCTTCCATCACTATAATTCTTTTACCGCCAATATTTTCATGTCATTAATTAAACCGCCATTAAAGTTAATTTGAATGATGATAAATTATCATCATTATTAATTATTAATCCATCATTATGAATTTGTCATAGGCAATACAATGGTTTTGAATTAAAACCTTCATTTCATTATTGAATTACATATATTTGAAAACCATGAATATCGATACAGAAACAACAGAGCAATGATAGATTTTATTGAAATAATCATTAAATCTAGATAGTACTTTAAAATAATCAATCATCTAAGCAATGAGTTCAGCCTAAAAAAATGCTAAATCAAATCTAATACTAAATGACATGGGTATATGAAAACACCAACACCACTCAAACACCAAAACGTAACATTACCCAATTTAACGAACTTGAAACTACAAGTTGAACTAAAATGAAGCAGGTTCTTCAAGCTTATGCTACAATCAACCTTATCGAGATCCACAATCTTGCAATCTGGATAGTTGTGAATGAGCTGATATTCAGCATGGTATGTCATGAATCGAACCACCCCTGCAAATTTTTACCAAATGTGTAATATGGCATTAATATATAACGAAATTCTTAAAGATAAATTAATAATCACAAGGCCAGAAGAAAAAGTAAAGGCACGTCCAATGATCAAGCACATCTACACAATGTCACTTTGAAAAAAAGAAGATAACATTTACTGTGACAACTAGACAACTAGATGATATCACATCTACAATGTCACTTTTAGTTACATGTGCTTCTTGTACAATAATTTTAATAAGAATTAAGTAAAGTTCTTAAAATATGTACACAATATAACATGTTCCCCTGCTTCCTTGCTCCATTTTTTCTCCCTAGATCTTAGATATTTTCAATAAGTCCCAAGTTCTTTAACTGATAAATATTAATCAGCGTATAAAAATGATCAATCATAGGAACCACAGTAATAACTTGTACCTAATCACATCGTACGTACGAACCAAAGATCGGCACCTCGAAATTCCATTGCTTATGTGAACATATGAGACGGACAACAAAGAACGAGCATTAAGGATTACACATCGCATCTTAACTCAACATCATCCATTTTCATATCAATTTTTTGAGCTCTATTAAAAACATCAAAAGATAAAATTCTAGACATAAAAGAGAAACCGAAAGGAGTGAAAGAGGCGAAATGAACTCATTGTCATTACGCAATGAAGATTTAAATGATGTAAAACTCACCGGAAGAGATAAACCACAACAAAGTCTTGAGCTTCCAACATCCATGAACACATCCATGCCACCTCTAAAATAGAGGGAAAAAAGAGCCACATCAACAAAAGAAAAAACATAGTATCACTAAATAATCGAAACAAAGCAAGCATAAAATTTGAAGGCACTAAAGGTATACTTTTGGATCAGTTGAATATATGTACCAACATAATTCAAATAGTCGATGAAGTACCTTGTTTCTCTTATCATAACATATTCCCCAAAAAAGTCGAACACTCAAAAACACTACAATTATAGAAGCAAAGGTGCATTCTAGCTGGAAACAAAAATCCAAATGATGTTCTTCACATCTCACTAAAAGTATCATTCTCTCCAATGAATTAATCAAACGACCCAATAATACTATAATGCAGAATCAAATATAAAAATTTAATATTGTTTGATATTTAAGTAAAAAGTCAACTCCCATTTGGTTACACATGAACCAACATTTCGATAGAAATAATAGATGACAATTGGACACAAAATACAATGCAAAAGATAACAATTCAATATGAGCAAAACTCCATATAACCTTGCAAAACATTAATAAATATAAAAAAAAGAGTCAAATCAAAGAAAAGCCCTGGTATTTAGTTCCACTTGCTATTATTAACTCAAGTGCAAGCCTTCAGTCATGCGTTTATATCCACTATATATCCATGAACGTGTACATTAAAGATATACATCAAATGAAGATGATAACAGAAATAAAGAAGTGGAACATTCAAGCTAACAACTTTTAATGGGAGCTTCTTAAACTCAGGCTGGAGAATTTATTTCTTTGATACGAGACTTAGAAAAAAAAATTGATTAAATTAATACTGATAAAGCACCATTGAATTCAAAGTGGCACTTTGAACATTCCATCTTTGAGCTTTCCAGGCACATACTTAACTAGTATAAAAAGAATTCATCCAGCACTTTGAACCACATTGCATGAATACAGTTCATAAGCTTAAAGAATCGACAACATGGAATATACGATAAAAAGTACATACCATTTCCACTTCTTGTTGACATTGTTCATCAGATCTCTGACAATGGCGGGCACGCAATAGACCTTGCAGCTTGTTAAGATCAATGCCAAGAGGCCCAAGAATAGCATTAGCTAGTTCAGGATCTCTGTCATTTGACAGAGCAAAGTTAGTGTTTATAGACCTTGGCATGCACCATATCTAGAAAACTAGACAGCCATTCATGAACTAATTATGAAACAAAGATGAAAATATTACTGGAAACAAATAACTAAAACAAAGAACGACAACAAAAGTAGTTCGATTGTTTGTTTGTAAGATGGCTTGAAGAACATATTCCAAATAAGATCATCATTTTAACAGAAATTATATAGACAAATGTCTCAAGAAGTAGAGTGAATCATATGAATAAATTTCATCATGATTATTACCTGCAACAATTGGCTCATCATATTGGAGTCCTTTCAGAATTCTTGTTGGAATGCTCAAGGATTCACAACAAAAACCATTTGTATTGAGGCCCAAAACAATGGTTGAGCTACAAAACATACTTCACATTCACAGTCTATCACAACTAATTGAGCAAATAAAGTCAAGTTCATGATCCAAAAGAGAAAAAAATTTCCAACCACTAGCACATAGAAGTTAAATTTGTGAAAAAAATGTCAATAAATCCAATGTAAATGAAACACAGTTACATGTCCCCTCATAAGCAAGACTAATAATTTGAACACTCAAATTGTTGCTTCAAATGAAACTACCTGGTACTAAATCTAAGAATCATTGAAAACGGTAGCTTATAATTATGCCAAGAACTATGTTGAAAAGTGTAGCTAGGCTAGCTCGGCATAATAGCTTATAACTATGTTGAAAACTGTTGTTGTTTTGACTACGGGATTTTGCAGATTCACGTGGTTCAAACCAATTGTTTTTAGTTACTAGAACAAAAGTTTGCTAGTGCCAATCAATTAAGATTCACAACTACCGAATGAATTAATTGAGAACAACTATATCCAAAATCAGCTGATACAATGAATCCAAAGGGAAATTCTCAACATTTACAAATAAAAAATTAGATCTTTTTCTGTAAATGTATGTTCCATCATAAACTCAGAAGCTTTGCATGAAGTTCAAGTAAGAGCAACTAGAAGGTTGTAAGAGCAACTACGTAACCAGAACGAGCAATCGAACGAAGTATTCAAGCATCAAAATTGATTTCAAGTGAAATAAAAAGAAATTCACGATACATGTTTTAGATGACAAGACATCGACGAAAGAAAATCAATCGGCCACCGAAAGTAAAACAATCGACGGCGGCGTGGAATGGAATATTACGAAACTTAGCAGAAGACCGGTGGTGTCCTGGTATATAAGAACAAATGCGAATAATGGTAGACGGCGGTGCGACTGAGCCGCCCTAAAATGGAGTTCGAGAAATGGCATACTGGAGACCTCGCGAATGGATTCCAAAAACAAGATCTTGGCATCTTTCTGCCACAAACATGAAGAGGCTATTTTGATTAAGCAAAGGATATTAGGGTTGAATGCCCCTTTTGATAATAATGATCGCAAAATACAAATCCCGCTACTTGTCGCCAAAAAAATCACTAATGAACAGATAATTAAGCGGATGCCCAATTAGAATTTAATCAAAAAAATCAATTTGTTAAATGTATCGGTAGTGACCAATTTAAAAATTGGTCACTAAGAGACCACATTTTAATGATAAAAAAATCTAACCATCACTACATTTACAAAAAAAATTGCTTTTGGTGACCGGAATCTTATCCTCTCACCAAATTTTAGTCATTATTTCTTCATTATTTTGTAGTGGAATTATATCGAGAACTCAAATCAAATCAGTTCAGTCCTATATGATTGACATCATATATAAATGCCCCACTAGGTACCCTATACCGACGGTCCGGATAAGGCGGTCACACCGTTAAGTGTTCTGGGCGCATTATTGGTATATTAATCATGAGACCCATACTCTGATTAAATTCACCATGGACTAACTTGTTTTACGCATAGCATCACTAACTCAATCCTCGTGTGTATGCCAAACACTGAGTTATGTGATTACATACCGATATACTTAGGGTTTTCAGCAGTGTATTAATATAAGCACAAATGCAAATATTAAGATGAATTATAAATCATGTCAAAAACAATTACAGAAATTGTCTTTCGGGCACTACACCTAACAATCTCCCACTTGTACGAAAGGCAAGTGATTAATTGTTTTAGAGCACACCCCTTATTCACAACATTCTCCCACTTGCTCTAAAAGCAAATGAGACATATCCATCAATTCTATACCCGCCAAGCGCATCTAAGTATTTCGTATTTCAAAGTACGGCCGGAGTGTGCTTTGCCGTATGGTAGGTCGCTGACCCGGAGAGCACTTAAATGTCATGCGACTTGTACACGATCGCCTTGGCTTGTCGACTCAAGACGATCTTTAGGATCGAAACGTTGCCGGTCCATCTAATCAGGTGGTACTCTCCCAATATGCTTTTGACCACTAGTGAATACTGATGACGGTTAAATTATACCCGTAAAAGTCATCAACATTGACCTTAAATCGAGATTAATAATGTATATTTCATATTAAATCACTCGTTTATATTTATTATTTAATGTTAAGTGATTATTAATATGATATTTGGTATTTAGCTGTTTTTATTATCAAAAGACCGATTTATTGTGCGATAAATGCTGATTTCGTAGATCGAGATAAATCAGGAGGATAAATGTCATTCAATCAATGGATCTCAAGATAATAAGGAAGAAAATCGGAGCATTAATCAAGAGATAAATTAGAGGAATCAGATCAGCACGGAAAGAATGCAGTGGGGAACAAGACAGACGAAGAAAATATTTAAAATGTGCCAAAAATAGGTTCGGTCGACCGAGCCTATAGCTTCGGTCGACCGAGTGTGTCATCTCGGTCACTTATCGGATTTTTTTCGTATTTACCTTCTAGATCCTTCATAAGTCGGCAGAAACTCCTATATAAGCAGCAGCTACGAGAAATTGTAAATAATCCCTTCATTCTTTCTTCAATCTTACAATTCATAATATAACTTTGATACAATGTAGAGTAATTTGAGGGTTTCCAGCAATTTAAGGGCTGCAATATGTAAGCCTTTATTTTCTGTTTCTTTCTTTTAAGTAATTAATCCCTCCCAATTATGCTTTATCGTTTGAATTAGTTAATCATAGCTAGATGATGTAGATCTAGGCTATGACGTTGGGAAGGTGGTGACTTCTTGTCTATGGGGATCCCATAACCTACGTCATACACTTAGTATTTATTCATGAATCTACTTGATTTAATTAATGCGTATCTATGTTAGTTTATATGAATACGTGCGAATTCTCGTTTAATCCGTTCGTATGATGAAACGCCGAGAGATATATTCTAAGATGTATTCTCGGTTGAAATCGTTCGGGTGACCGAAAGGTGTCATTCGGTCGACCGAAGCCTTACACTCGGTCGACCGAGCCCTGTTTCATCAGTTATTTCTGCCATGTCTTTATGGTAGGTTTAGCCTAGTTGAATTTATTATCTCAGTAGGTATGGCTATGGCTACGTTACTCGCTTAGTGTAATTAAACGTGTAAAAAGGAAATACCAATATAAAACTCTTAGTTAGGCTTATGAATTGCTCTTCACGGACGTTCGGCGTTATCTAGGTAGGTTTATATTTGGGAATTGCATGCACTCGCTTATACGTATGTCGTAGATTAGCATGAGACTATAACTTGGTAATTGCTAGTTGGACGAGAGCTTGAGTAATCGCTTAGGAAGTACGCCTAACCATAGGAATATTGCCTAGACGAGGTGTACGATTAATATCGGCATCCTTAGTGTCGTAAGCGTGCAAGTTATATGATATGGATACCCAAAAGGTGAAGTCACGTAATGTAGCACAGTGATCTAGCAACCTAACCGGTGCTAAGTCAAGTTAAAGAGGATGACTCCCGTAGCCAATCTAAGATAGATACAAACGGATTGACGAGTTAATAAGTTCGCTTATTATATAAATTATCTAGGTCCAAACGATAAAGACTATAATTGGGAATGTTAATTACGTTGTGTCGAGTCGTGTCTTTACCTTTCTTGTCTTATGTTGGTCGTAGACCGCCTCTATGTCCTTGACATGTTTAATTAATTGTTTGTATATAAGATGATCCACAATTGGTTCCCCGTGGGATCGACCTTGATTCACTATAGCTATACTATGATGGGCCTAGTCCTCTTGCTAGTATTGGTTTATGGTGGTCAAGTATATTATAACCTGATTGACCCCGATCAAATACGAAGATCCTTATCAGCTACCTCTCCACTATTTTCATAATGAAGCGGTATCGGCTTACCAGATCTGGAGTTTACTCCAAGATATGGAAGGAAATCCTCAAATTGACTTAAAGACAGAATCACACGAGTAAAATTTGAGCTCGAGATCGAATTAACGATCATCCTTAATCTGACTTAAAGTCAAAATCAGAGTAATCATTTATATTCACATTCGCACCCGAATATACTAGCATATTATTCCTCGTTTTCCAAAAATACTTGAGGACGTACTAAACTTGCTATTTAATACTCGAATCCAAGATTCGATTAACTTGTAATTACCTGACTTTCTCTTATCAAAAGAGAGTCTATCCTATTTTCTATTCATCCTCAGGTTTAGAGAAGCATTCCGTGAGATGTAGGTAGGACTACTTCATTGAATGATGCATACCGATACGCAAAATCATCTTAACCATTAGGATAGATGGGATTGCCAGTCACATATTCTTGAGAATTTGACCGAATCAAATCCTTCAGAATGTAGTCCGATTCTTTCATAAAGAGAATCTTGGCATGTCAGTTTCCGACTTCAGATAACACACGCATGTTGTTTCAACTGTTTCAGTGTTACCATTCATGAACACCAATGTATATACTACTTTACCAATACTGACATCCAGTCTATGAAAGACTTATCAATATTCTGGTCAAGTCCACATACTTGAAATATGTGACTTTTAAATGACCTAGAGGTTTGCTTTAATCCACAAATGATATAAGCCTTGGTTACGAATGAATTCAGATTCCGATTGTCCAACAAAAAAGTCTCAGGGAATCACCCATATTTTCTGCTTTCTAATGAATCTACCATTTGTTCTTAGCTAAAACCCTTCTATTTCGTATGAATTCAGATTCCGTTTGTTCGGCAAGAAAGTCCCAGGGAATCGCCCCTATTTTCCACTTTCTAATGAAATCAAACAAGACCGAGTGGTGAGAGAGTTCACGGTCTGGTTAACTCTCTACTTGTTAGGGAATCAACCCTAGACCACTCAGCTTTGTACCGAAAGTTAAACTTTCTTATTAATTCGAATCTTATCATGTAGATCCAATTACTCCCACTGGACCTGAGACACTCAGGTGGTTCTACTAGAGTGTGAATGAACTGGAGTACCAAAACTCCATTCACAGGGTTATAGCTTCTAAACCAACCTCTATTGATCAGAATCCTATACACCCGCAAGGAACCATAGGTTATCAATCACTTCGTAAACTTGCTAAGTCTTCAGAAAACCACAATAGGTAATGGTTAAACCATACTCCCATTGCGTTCTTGGTGGATCGATATTCTGATCTAGTAGTAATTATCAGTGTTATCACCAACAACCAATGTTGGACGTGGTCTGATCTAATCAGTTAGTAACTACCTTGAGTAACCGTACTCCAAAGTCCAAGGTTGTTATTCATAGACCCTTTCAGAAGGGGTTTTGACTGTATAACCGTCACTTTTTGATCTTAAGAATCTTATAACCAACCTTTAGTCAACGTATAAGATATTGCACGAACAGTCATTATCTGAACGTGTACGCAAAATTTCCAGTCCTACCTTCAAGCACTAAGTGCTAAATGCCTATATTGACGGAAGTGGGATGAACCGAATTCACTCCTTATCCACAAATTTGTAAGCATCTTCTAGGTAGACATCTCGGTTTTACATGATAGTGTAAACCGTTATTTTGCAACCAATATCTTAAATGAGTTAAGCAGTGTATTGTAGCACATTAATAACTATATGAGGCAAATTTATGGTGTTATCCCTCAGTGGATAAATTCCACTGGGAGGCGAGCCGAGCATCGGTCCCAAGACTATGCTATGGCCTATTACGAGCATGGAATACTCTATCTCTCGGTGAAATCGAGATACCTCCAAATATTTTAGATAATCATACGGCGTTTCGAGTAGTTGTCGACGAGATGTCACTACTCGAAGCTCCTTCTAACTTGTATCTTTCACAAGACCCCGAAGGTCATTATTAACAAGCTATGTTACTTCTTTAAATCTATTACCCTTTCCCGATTGAAAGGAAGCTTAGTCATTGTTCCTTTTGAGACAGGTGTCCACCTTGGTAGGAGATAGGAATCACCCTAAGTCGGTCTTCGAGATCTTGTCTTTAGGAAATATGCACTAATTAATAGAGTATGAAGAAGTGTTTATCTAAATACGGAAACCTTTTGCCTTTAATAGTTTAAGATGTGTTACATATACCTTTTCAGCATTTCTTAGTGGTTCTGACTTTATCAAACAAAAGTCCGAGTCTTGGATTCATGCTACAAAGGTCATATTCACTTTTTATAAGACAAACAAATTATCGAATTGAAAGTGAATCCATTCGTTCCAACGAATCTGAAAACAGAAAATAAATTTTCTGTGATATTCAAGGATTGAATCCGAAATTCATTTCCTTATATCACTCCCACTATTGTAGCTGAAATAACTGCCCGTTGCCTACTCTATTTATCGTTTAATGCGTAGCTACCTTGTTCTTCCAAAGAACTTAGCTTTCGAAGAAATCGTTAAGGATGTATTGGTCAGTTATCCGAAATCACTTTCCTTATCCTCTGATTTTCTATTTATTAATATTCCGGTTTAGCCTTAAAACTACTTAGTTTAGATGATTAACACGTATAGACATTCTTTCCCATTCTTGACTTACCTTATTTGGAAACATCTTGAACTAGCAGTTCATTTGAGTAGACACTACTCGTGAACTATGGGATGTCTAATGATAGTGTTACTCGTTTGGACTATTTGATTTTTCTAATAAATCAACAAATCATAAGGTAAAAGCTCCCACTAGTTTATCGGTTCCAAATACCGTCTAACTAGCAATACTTTATTTATGATTTTTCAGAGATTAGAAAATCACCAGAACTAAGCTCCCACTAGTTTATCAGTTCCAAATACCGTCTAACTAGTAATGCTTTGTTCATGTTTTTCCAGAAATGGAAAAACTCTTGTGCAGTCTCTTACACATTTCTAATGATTCAGAGAAAACAACAAATCATAAGAATAAAGCTCCTACTAGTTTATCGGTTCCAAATACCGTCTAACTAGAAACACTTTATTTATGATTTTCCAATTTTTCAATTAGAAATTTCTTGTGTGATTACTCACACAATTAAAATTCACTAATAGAATTTTATATAGTCCTACATCATCTTGCGTCTCTCATTCAACACGAGTGACAACAGTGACATACCTATACTATGTCACTTAAGATTTAAAGGCTCAAGAGGAATATCTCTTCCGAAATTTAATTGCATTCTTCGATGAGTTCAACGTTCTTGTTACTTTCCACTTTTAACGAAGTCATTACACTAGCAGTTTAGTAGCCTAGAGATGATAGTTGTAAATAAAATTGACAAAAAAAATTCATACATACACGACTAGATAAATTTTAGAAATTATAAACTGTAAAAGTCTATCCTACCATTCCAAGGATTTAACCTCGCATTGTACCGCCGCCTAAGGGGTCGGTATCAGCACGATGACGGTTAAACTGAGACAATCTCTCTCGATGATTAAACTTTGAGAATCAAACATCTCATGGGAATCGTACATCCCATACTTTAATCATCGATTACCTTCCTTTTTTCAGCCAAGATATTTCCTAAAATATCCTGATGAGTGTGACCTACTATATCAGACCTTTAAGTACGCCCCGAGTATGCCTACGTAGGGCAGGTCAGTGATTCGGCGAGTCCTCAAGATCCTATCCTTTCGGAGACCAAGCCTTGAATTTTGATAGCGGTGAACACCATCCGAAGGGGGCCGAAATCAAAGCGGCACGAGGCGTCACCTTTCTCTCTCTTGCTTGCATCTATAGCAGAGGCCGTGGGGTCGGCTGTCGCCTTCCCCGCTCTCACTCAATATCTTGAAAAAGTGGTAGGTTTACTAATCACGGTTTTGGACTTGACAATATTTTAAGAAACAACAAATCATGTACCCGAATGGTGTCGGTAATGTAGGCAAGCCTACCCGTCTTATTCGTTGGAACGTATGTGACTGTCGGTCGGATCCGGCTAAAAGAAGCCCCGTTTAGCCGTAAAGGCTTGTCGGATATGCTAAGTCTTGCCGAACCCCCGTGCAAACGTCACACGTGGAGGGTGAGTCGATCGAGCCGTAGCTCAGTTGAACTTACCCAACCATGGTTAGACCATTTCCGAACCCATGTATCATGATTTTCCGATTTCTTAAATTGTCAAACTTTCCCGTAGACACTACGGAACAAACCCGCAATCTCGTTCCGGTTTAAGGTGGGATTCACCGAGAATCCATCACCGAAAACTTAACGATTGACAAAACCCGGTTCCTCGGTTCTTTAATTAGTCTCTAATTAATTAATTTCCACAAAAATTAATTAAAAAATTAAACTAATTAATCAAGTTGAATACATGCCTAATTAATTATCCAGAATTAAATAGCTACATGTATGCATATGGAGTGGAATTCATGATATGATGCATGTCATGGCAATTTTCCGGTTATACCCATAAATACGATCATACACGCAATTACGGAAAATAAACACCGAGATGGATCGTTGGTACCCCTGTATCTAATTTATTAAAAAAATAAACAAACCCTAACTAGGGTTTACAATTTTTTAATCTGCTGCTGCGTTTTATCGATGATCGGACATCCAAACGAACTTTGATCGTCACAAAACTTTATGGACCTGTTCTTCACTCCTCCTACTTCAATCTGAACGGTTGAATCTTCGTTTCAACGGTCCAATCTCTTCCAAAAATTCGACGAACCGACGGGGATGGGGCAGCAGTGCTTTTACGACACAACAGTAACTTTATTGCAACGAATGGACATCGAGATGGACTCCGATCAACACGAAATTTTGAGGGTCTGTTCTTCAACTCTTATTCTTCATTCTGACCGGAGGGATTGTCGTTCAACGGCTCAATCTCTGGGAATAAATAAAAAACCGAACAACAACAAAACAGATCTACTTCTAGGAAACTAAAATTACAAAATTTCCTATACTCATATAAACGAATTTATATGATTTTACAATAGATCTAACGAGTAAAAAATACCAACCCAATCCATCTCTTCAACCACAACATATCAAAGCATTCATCATCATGATTTTCGAATTAAAAAAAATGAAAAAACCAATGCAATCTAAACATGCAATTTCCACTCCTAGATCTATCAATTATATACTTTAATTTATAGATCGGAGGCTCTGATACCACTTGTTGGATGTAATATCGCTGGACGGATCTAGATCCGCCCGATTACGCAGCGGAATAGAAAGGATCACGATTAATATAAATTAAAACATATAAATAAATAGATCTAAACTACAAGAAGGTTAGATCTACTTACCAATCAACATATTAGATCTATAGATTGAGAAGCCGAGATCCAAATAGTTGAGATGCCACAGTCTTCCGATGTGTATCTCCAAGCAACAACCGGTGGATGTTGATCCTTGATGCTTGACCTCCTTGATATGCTACCCGGAAAATCCCGAAGATTTTCCCAACTCTAAACCCTAAGCTTTGGCCGAAAAAACCAAGCCTTTTTTGTGTGTATAATGCGTGTTATATGTATGAATAAAAGGCTTAGGAGAACTCTCTTTATATAGGAGAGAAATCCTTGTCCTCCAAGGATTTAATAATTAATTAAATAATCAATCATAATAATCCTTTATTAAATATAAGATAAATCTAATATATTCTAAAACTAATTTAGATATATTTAATAGATAATATCTAATATCTCCCGATTAATTATTTAACAAATAAACAATTAATCACATGACATGTAATTATCCAAGAAAACTAATTTCTTTCTAATTACAACATGTATACCACACGCCATTTACCCCTAAAATTAAGGTTTCACACGCCACACTTAATTATGGGCCGAGTCCACGAAAAATGTCTTTTCCATGTATTTAATTATTTAGCTCACTAAATAATTATTCGCACATCAATTAAATAGTCCAACTACTTAATTATTATTGAGATCCAACGTCAAGAAACATATGCATGTTAGGAGCCACATCGGGGACCATGGACCTATAACCAATAGCTACAATAAATTAAATAAAATTATTCATCGAACAAAACAATTCTTATTCAATCTATTAATTCCGGGATTACGCCACCATAAACCCGAAACTGAACTCTATCGATTATAGATATATACTTACACTCTAATCACTGAGTAAAAGCGTCCATTGATATAATCATTACATACGAATAAATCCTCCATAGACTGTTCGTTTTGATTCGGGATATCTCCGTAAACCCTTCTCAAAACATCTTATCCTTATTTACCATTAACCCCCTAGTGATCAATTAGTTCATAACTAATATAATATGAACCGAGCCCATCGATCGGTTTAGGATTAACAAATAAGGGAACGTACGTCTCTACTTCCCGCGGAAGGAATGGATTCCATATCCGTGAAGTCACGGACTACTCACTCATTCCGAATAGAGCCAATGAGAAGTGTTCGAGATCACATGTATCCAAGTGATCCTTAACTAACACATCAAACCCTACTTTGAACCAAGCAGTAAACTATGATCACATCATGATTGAGATTAATCCATATATGATCATCTTGTGATTCGATAAGATTTCTCGATCACGAAATTATATCGAGAACTCAAATCAAATCGGTCCAGTCCTATATGATATACATCATATATAAATGCCCCACTAGGTACCCTATACCGACGGTCCGGATAAGGCGGTCACACCGTTAAGTGTTCTGGGCGCATTATTGGTATATTAATCATGAGACCCATACTCTGATTAAATTCACCACGGACTAACTAGTTTTGAGCATATCATCACTAACTCAATCCTCATGTGTATGCCAAACACTGAGTTATGTGATTACATACCGATTTACTTAGGGTTTTCAGCAGTGTATTAATATAAACATAAATGCAAATATTAAGATGAATTATAAATCATGTCAAAAACAATTACAGAAATTGTCTTTCAGGCACTACACCTAACACACTTCACCCTACCCTACCCTACCTTACCCTACCCATCATTCCACGCTACTCTATTTTACCCACCACACCACTTTACCTTACCTTACCCACTACCCAACCTACTCTACCATACTTTACCCTACCCCTACCTTATCCAACACTTTACCCTCCTACCTTACCCATCCCACTCTACCCTATCTTACCCACCACACCACTCTATTTACCTACCACCAACCGGCTCCACCCACAAGCTACCCGACCCCATAATTTTTTTTTAACAACTATCTATGTGTAATGCCCCCCTATTTTTATGCATTGACCCCATTTTTTATACACTCATAATTACATGTACGCTAAATATACAAATATATGTGTGATACGGGAAAAAATTGATAAATTTCCGACCCTTGTCAAAATTCCTTACCTTACCAACTACCTCAACCTACCATACACTACTCTACCCTACTCTACCAACCCTACTTTACCCACCACTTCACCCTACCTACCCTACCATTCCTTACCCACCACCACCCCTAACCCTACCCGACCCACCACAACCTCTACCTATTTTACCTTACTCTACACCCTACCATACCCAACCCACCACCCAACATACCCTACCTTACCCACCACCCCACCTTATTCAAACACGCTTCCTACCTACCATACCCACCACAACATTAAATGAGGTGGCTAAGCTAAGAATATCTCATATTAATTGGCATATTTGAATTTATTTATTTTTCAAAATGTAATTTAGTTTTTGAATATTCTATGTCAATGGATGACTCTAATTTGTATGGAATGATTTTTTACTTAACATATTTGAATTTATTTAATGTTCCATATAATTAATTTAATATAGTTTTAGAGGATTATTTTCTTTTGGCGTATTTGATTTTTTTTTTTGAAAATGTAATTTAATTTAAGAATATTTCACATTGAATGACATATTTATTTAATCTAAAAACATTCGCATTACACGGCAAACATTTGAATTAAGTTATTCTTGAAAATATAATTAACTGTAAGAATATTTGGCAATAAATGGAGTGGCTATTTTGTAGGGAATGATTTTATCGTAAAAATATTTCAAATTAATTGACAAACTTGAATATAGTTATTTTTTAAAATATAATTTAATGTAAAAATGTTTGACATTAAATGAGGTGGATAATTTGTAGGGGACGACCTAATCTCGTATTTATTAGCATCTTTGATATTAGTTATTTTTGAAAATGTAATATAATAGGACGTTTAATTGGTAGGGTGACATTAATGTAAAAATATTTCGTATTAATTGGTAAAATTTAAATATAACTATTATTATAAACGTAATTTAATGTAAGAATATTTATCATTAATTGGGTTGATAATTTTATAGGGATGTATTTAATCCAAAAATATTTTGCATTATGATATATTTGGGATTAGACATTTCTCAAAATGTAATTTAATGTTAGAATATTTTCCATTAATTGGTAAAATTGAAATTATAAATTTTTAAATATTATAATTTAATGCAAAATTATTTTGAATTCAGTGCATAAAATTAAGAATATTTGACATCAACTGGGATGACTATTTTATAGGGATGTATTTAATGTGAGAATATTTCTCATTGAATTATATAAAACCGCAAAAATAAAAATGAATAAAATTAATTAAAAATATTAAAAAACGATTGAAAATAAGAATATTTGGAATTAAATATGGTACCTAAATTGTAGAGATGATATCAATGTAATAATATTTTGTGCCATAAATTTTAGAGTTTTTGACATTATTCTGGAATGGTTAATTTATAAGGGATGTATTTAATGTCTGAATATTTCGATTTGAAAGACATATTTGAGTTTATATGTTTATTAAAATGTAATTTAATGTTAAATATTTTGTTTTTTTTAGAAAAATTGAATTTATTATTTTTATTAACTATAGTAACTTAATGTTTTATTTCGCATTAAGTTACATAAATAGAATAATGTGTTAACATTATTCCGGGATGGAAAATTTATAAGGAAGGTATTTAATGTGAGAATATTTTCCATTAATTTATAGAGATGTATTTAATGTCTACATATTTTGCATTAAATGGCATATTTGAGTTTAGATATTTTTCAAAATATAATTTAATGATAAAATATTCTTCATTAATTGGAAAATTGTAATTTAATAATGTTTGGTATTAATTGAGATGACTAATTTGTATAAAATGACTCAGTAACTTAAAACTTTTCATAACGGTGTATTAAGAATGGAACCACAATGATAATAAAAGAGTAGATAGAACAAAAAAACTTTAAAAAAAAAGAAACCAACATAATTATACATTTTTTAAATATTATACTTTAATGGAAAAATATTTCGCATTAAGTGCCATAAATTTAAGAATATTTGGCATTATTTAGGGTGGCAAATTTATAGAGATGTATTTAATGTGTGAATATTTTGCAATAAATGGCATATTTGGTTTTAGATATTTTTCAAAATATAATTTAATGTTAGAATATTCTGCGTTAATTGAAAAATTGAATTTCTCATTTTTTATATATTATAAGTTAATGAAAAAATATTTCGCATTATGTGCTAAAATGAATATTTTGAGAGGCGCAGAAAAAAATTAAACACGTTCGACCGAAAAATGATTTTTTTCATATTCATGGCATTTTTATTGGGTTTTTTCTCGAATCTTTGACATCTTTGATTATATTGGGACTGCTAATTTAAAATTTAATTTGGTTATTTTTTAAAGTGTAATGTGATTTAAGAATGTTTTGATTTAATTGGGATGACTAATTTGTAGGAAATGATTATTATCATAACTGTATATTAAGCAAGGAAGCACAATGAGATGAAAATAGTAATAGAGTAGATAGAACAAAGAAACTTTAAAAAAAAAGAAACCAATAGAATTTCACATGCAAGTTCAAAAGATAAGTCCATGTCAATAAGCATAATCTATAGTTCAATAACATTTTGTTAAAAAAAAGTTCAATAACATGGTAAGTTCATGGAGGTTTCAAAATAAGAAAAAGTGAAAATATAAACCTGGTCATAGTCTTTCTTCTCAGCCTTAGGTTGCTTCAAAGGTTTGGCCTCTCCACCCTAGGGAAAAAACTAATAGAGAAACGGATGAGCACCTTCATTTTAAAATAGCAAATGTCTTATACAGTCAGTGGCGGAACCAAGAATTTATTATGGGGTGGTCTTGGTTATTATGGGGTGGTCTTGGTTATCAGTTTTGTCTTTATTATGGGATACTACAAACATATTCTCACTAGTTTTTTTTTTTGGGTGGGCTTGAGACCACCCCAGGCTTTCCTTAGTTCCGCCCCTGTATATAGTAACAAACCAACAACTTAAAAAAACCAACAACACGGTAAAATAATCCGAAAATTTGAAAAAATAACAAATATTTGTTGTTTAAAAAAATCTGCCTATTTAAAAAAATATCAATATCCGTATCTCACAAAGTGTGTCGTGCATTTTATTATTTTTCAAAAAAATCGCCTATTTAAAAAAAACACTAATTCCCTAAATGTCCTATTTTTCCAATATCTAGCAATTTAAAAAAAAAAATCCGGCTATTTAAAAAAAAAAAAAAAAAATAAGCAGTAATAAAAGCTTCTGATTGGGTAACAAAAAATAACAAAAATATCAATACCCAAATGTCAGAAAGCGTGTCATTCATTTATTCATTTAAAAAAATTTGCCTATTTAAATCAAAATTGAATGTCATTAAAATGATTGAGTGAATTAGGGAGATTATGCCTTTGAAATTTGAATTGTCATGAAAAGAAGGAAGAATGCATTTGGTTTCCTAAGCATGAATGAGTAGGTATTTTTTTCAACGCATTAGAAAATATTGTGCATATTGATTCTCAATTACTATATAGAGATGCATATATATACACTTGGAAGACCTATCACCGGAGAATTCTAGACGATACACAATTACTACAGAATATACACAATTACTGCACAATAAATACGGTGTGAACCGAAAATATATTTACATTTACACAAATATAAATCACGTGTGTATATAGATAATAGCATGATATTTAAAAGTTTTAATAAATACGGTGTGAACCGAAAATATTTTTTTTTGAATAACCGAAAATATATTTACATTTACACGAATATAATGCACGTGTGTATATAGGTAATAACATGATATTTATTTTTTTTAATAAATATGTGGGAACCAAAAATATGTTTACATTTACACCAAAAATACCAATATACTGCAAAAGAAATGAAGAAAACCTAAATCAAAACAAATTAAACATAACTAAGGATGAGTAATGTTGCGGAAAAATAAATAGGGATGTAGTGAAAATATGGTGATGAAGGCTGATTTTAGGACCAGATTTGAGGCGTGTGGCTTTAAAATTTGAAAGTTTGAATTTGGTATTAATGTCCAAAAGAGATTTGATGGAGAAATATAAGGGATATTAAGGAGGAAATTAATTGAATGCATACACTTTATTTTTATTACCAAAATTACAAAATTGGAGATGATGATCCCGAGATTTTTTAGCACCACTAGGCCCAACCCCTGAAAAACCCTAGGCCATGGATGTTAGCCACGAATCGACGAAGATGTCCAGTTGGGGGACAGAAAGGCAAGGGAGATACACGACACAATCAGCCTACTAGCAATTTGGAACAGAATGAACAAAGGAATGATAGGCAAGGCCGTTCGGGTTCTCATTTTGATATCATGTCTGATGGAGAGGAACGTACCGAATTACAGGGAGAGGACGAGGGTGTTCCTGAAGAGATAATGAGAATGAAAAAAATATGGAGGAAGCAGCTGCAGCCAATTTGGCTCATAATGTCACCCTCTTGAGAAGGGATGAATCGACTGGGAAATCTCATAAAAATGGCACCGGTGGAATAAGGAAAGGCCCCTCTAAAACCCAATCCACCTCGAACGATCAAATGAAACGAAAAGAACCGGCCATAAGTGGAATGGCTGCACCATCTTCGGCTAAGAGGCCTTCAACATCGAAGGGATCCTTATCAGTCCATACATCCAAATCGCAACCATTACACGATATTTCTAATGCTAGCCAAATATCATACAGCAAAATGGTCCAAAACAACAGGGAAAGGACCTGGATGGGAGATTAATACCTCAAATGGATGGTGATTCTAACTATCTTAAATCAAACCCGCCGGATGAGGGGGGACTTCAGAGAAGTAATCCAGTCGATATGGAGGCCAGGCATAGGGGTTCGGCTACTTGGAGCTTGCGTGACGATCCTCCCGACGACTTGGAAATGGTGGAAGCGGGGTCCCGATCAATCCTCTAAACCCATACTCAATGCATATTCTTACTTGGAATTGCAGGGGGGTTGGTTCCCTTGATTTTTTTCTTAATCTTAAGGATTTGCTTCAGAAACACAAGCCAAGTGTGCTTTGTCTACTTGAAACCCGTGCTTCGAGTGAGAAGGCGTGGCGGATTCTTTATAACTCACCGTTTAACAAAGTGTTATGTGTGGAGGCGAGAGGTTTTTCCGGAGGTATTTGGTGTTTTTGGAATGATAACGAAGTTGATTTGATTTATTTATCTAGCACTACGCAGTGCCTAAACCTCACCGTTTGCAAAAACAGACACATTCAATGGATCCTATCTTTAATTTATGCCTCCCCCACACCTAGTGTTCGCAACGACTTCTAGGACTATTTGATTAGATTGTCAGCTTGCATTTGTCATCCCTGGTGCTTGATGGGTGATTTCAACCAAGTTATCGATCAAGACGATAAATATGGAGGTAGGCCGCTAAGGGGGGTTAACGTTGAGAAAATGAGGCATATGATACAGTCGTGTAACCTGCTGGGTGTGGATTTCCAAGGTCCCAGATTCACTTGGGCTGGGCCTCTCTTCAAGGGAACACATATCCGTGAAAGATTGGACCAAGTTTGGTGTAATGATAGTTGGCTCGTGCAGAATCCTGAGGTAACTCTTCTCCACTTGCCCAAAATCCACTCCGATCACCATCCCCTACTCCTTCAACTACAACGGAGAACCATCGTTCGTCCGGCTGCCAATATAAGAAGGTTTCTGAATGCTTGGCTGAGTCATTCCGAGTTTGATGATTTTGTTCAAAACAACTGGGACACTAGCCTGCCGAATATAGCCGATACTATACATCATTTTATGGATAAAGCTCAAATATGGAATAGTAGAGTATTTGGCAATATTTTTTATAGGAAAAAGAATTGCAACTGTAGGCTTGAAGGGGTCCAATATTCATTAGCAGCTCATCCGTCCAAATTTTTATTTAATTTGGAGTCGAAACTACGCCAAGAATATAATGATATTTTGAGCAAATAGGAACTTTATTGGCACCAAAAGTCTCGGCTTCAATGGATCTTGGAAGGTGATAACAACACTCATTTCTATCATATTACGGCACTTAGACACAAACAGAGGGCACACATCAAGGCTTTGAAGAAAGGGAATGGGGAATGGTGTGTTGATGAAAAAGAAATTCATGAAATGATGCGTGACTATTATATAACACTTTATTCGGCGGATGATTCTGAGCTCACCCGAGACTACACCTTGGTGTTTCCTCCGTTATCCCACGCTTCTCTCCAGTTTCTTAATAAGGACGTTTACGAACTTGAAATCGAGGAGGCTTTCTTTGGTATGGGCACGCACAAAACAACAGGACCGGATGGCTGTTTAGGGCCAAATTATAGTGATTTTCATATATATTTTATGAATCAATTTCCCCCATATATGGATTATTTTCATAGATATCGGGCCTTATAGTCAAATATTGAGTAAATGAGGTTTTTAATGATTAAATATGAAAACGTATTGATTTTTATGTTTATTTGATGTTTTTACATTATTTTGGAAATTATTACGTTTTGGTATGTTTTTTATATTTGTAGATACCCAATTAATGATGGAAAAGATGATCCTAAAAGGCTAAATTCGAGATGGAAGAGGATCAATTAAAGATATGGAAGAATAAAAGAGATAAGGAAAGAAATAAATCAAGATAAAGATGGAAAAATCAAAATTCGATTTCAAGTCAATATGGACGAGCGTCCATCCGAAGCGTACGAGCGTTCAATAGTGGACGGGCGTTTGGTGAAGTAGACGAGCGTCCTAGAAGAGATTTTACATTCGAGTCTCCCGGACGCAAGGCCGAACGAGCGTTGACTCTCCGTCCAAGGCAAATGGACGGGCGTCCATGTATTCAAACGAGCGCCCGCCGCCGCCTTTGCCTAAACCGACTTAATCTTCTATTTAAACGGCCGTCGCCCCAACCCTAAGGGCATCCATGTTTTTCTTCACATCAAAAAGAGAGCACGGCCGCATCTTGAGAGTTTGAAGGCCGGTCACCCGAGCCTTGTGCTCGGGTGAACCGAGGTTAGATTAGGAGTAGATTATGTAGCTTTTCTTTTCGTTTCCATGGTGTTTCAACCATTGTATCCAAGACTATGTGAGTTCTCTTATGATTAATTTAATTCCGCTTTTTCTTCATGACGTTTGATTTAGTTTGTATTTTTCTATGCGATTTGTATGCCATGTGAATTAGAATCGAAAGATTAGTTCACGATTGATGTTTATAATACGGAAGTTGCGTAAACTAGATCACCATAGAAAGATAGGGTTTTTAGCCATTAATGATGACAAGTTAATGAGTTAGATTCCTAGGTTGTTAGGTTCTTTAAAAACGAGAGTTAATTGAAGCTACACCCGAGTTTTGTTTGGTAAATCAGTCTCAACACTCGAAAGATGAGAGATAGATAATTGAATTCACTACGAAAGTAGGCTTTCATAGCTTGAGAGATAAGTTCACTAAGAGATTAGGGATTTGTGTCTCGTGAAAGGGTGAAACCACAAACCGAATTACAATCATGAGATTAACTAGAATTGAAATCACTTAGGTTTGTACTTTGGTTGTTCCCATGTTTCTTAGGTTAGATTTATTTTGATTGTTCGTTTATGTTTTTCTCGTTTTTCTCGTTTTGTTCTTTCGTTCCTTTTGTTTATTCATTCTTTGAGTAACAATTGAGAGAGTTAATGAAATTAGATTCAACATCCCAATTCCCTGTGGATCGACCCCTTACTTATCTCGCTCTACTATCAATTACCCGGTATTCGGCCGGTTAGGAGTTAGTTTTGCATGGTAGTTAGGGTTTATAAATTTTCTTTTGTTTAATGATGCAAAATCCCTCCAACAATGGCCTCCCACCAATATTCTTTAAAAGGTGTTGGGGGTTCAGTCAATCAGTGGTGGAATTTGTTAAAAAGGCTTTCCAGGATGGATCGTATCCGACGCATATGAATGAGGTTCTTATAACCCTCATCCCAAAGGTGGAAATCCGGAAACTCCATCTCAGTTTCATCCTATTGCGCCAGCCAATGTCATCACGAAAATTATAACCAAAGTTCTGGGCAACCGTATCCGGTTAATCATCGGTGATCTTATTAGTAGTAGCCAAAGTGCCTTTATCCCGGGTAGGAGCAGCGCGGAAAATATTATAATTGCACAAGAAGTCCTTTATTCTCTCCATTCGAAGAAAGGCAATAAAGGGTACATGATCGTGAAAGTGGACCTTGAAAAATCATATGATCGAGTGAACTGGGACTTCCTTCAGAATAACCTCAGAACTATTGGTTTGAGTGATAATCTTATCAGGCTACTCATGCACACCATTACCACTGTAAGTCTTTCTGTTTTGTGGAATGGCACCAAGTTAGCAGGTTTTATGCCAAGTAGGGGAATTAGGCAAAGGGACCCCGTGGCTCCTTATTTGTTTGTGCTGTGTATGAATGTTCTTAGTAGAGAGATAAATAGGGCTGTTGAAATGAAGAAATGGAAACCGATTCGTTTATCGAAACAAGCCCCCCCTGATTTCCCATATTTTTTTTGCGGATGATTTATTACTTTTGGGGAGGCATCGGTGGAGCAAGCACAGGCTATGGAGGATGTGTTGAGTAAATTTTGTCAATGCTCTGGACTAGAAAATTAGCACGTCCAAGTCTTCTTTTTACACCTCGGCGAATGTAGGGACTCGTCTGAGGGCGGCTATTGAACATGCACTTTCTATGCACTATACTCCATCCTTAGGGACTTACTTGGGTGTGCCCCTACTCCAGGGGAGGCAAAAGGTGATACATTACTCGTCACTTTTGGATAAAATGAAGTGCAAACTTGCTAGATGGAAGGCGAACTCGTTATCTAAAGCCGACATAAATATTTTGATAAAAAGTTCCCTCTCTACGCAGCCCTACTATACAATGCAAACCATTCTCCTCCCGTCCACCATCACTTTGGGCATAGAGAATATCTACAGAGACTTTTTATGGGGTGACACTGAGGAGTCGAGGAAGCTGCACACCCTTTCATGGGATATTTTCTGCAAACCGAAGGATCGGGGGGTTTGGGGATACGCAAGTTACGAGAGATGAACTTGGACCTGTTGGGGAAGCTTGTCTGGCAACTCCTTCACCAAAAGGATGCCCTTTGGGTTCAGGTCATCACACATAAATATAAAGAATTGACGGTGAAACCTAAACAAAGGAGTTCCCCAATATGGAGAAGCATCTGCAAAGCATATTCAGTTCTTTGGCAAGGCCTGGATACCGTCGATCATGAGTATATTTGGAGAGATGAGCCGAAAGGAACTTATACTGTTAGTGCGGGCTACCATTGCGCTGCGCCCGGGTCCTACTACCCAAGTGCAAGCCGGTGGGATTTGGAAGCAGATTTGGAGTCTAAAGGGCCCTTCTCGAGGTAATTTTCTTCTTTGGAACCTTGCTCATGAGGCCTTTCTTGTGGGAGCTTTGTTAGCAAAACGACACATCATTCCTTCAACCACATGCACTTTGTGTGGTGAAGATAATGAAACGATACTACATACTTTTAAGGATTGCCCTTGGGCAAGCACTCTTTGGTGTTTGAGTTTACCTAGAGAGAGTTGGAGTAATTTTTTTAGGGCAACAACGTCCCGAGACTGGATTCATTTGAACCTCACTCGGCAGGTTACGCCACTATTAGGCACCACGGAGTGGAAGTATACCTGGAGGGAAGCTCTGTATGGAATCTGGATGTGGAGGAATCGATGCATTCATGGCAAAAAAGAAGATAGGCCCCCGGCCTCAGTTTTTCTGTCACAAGTGGTGAAACGAGCAAAGAATCTTCGACTGGCTTGGAATGAGTTATTTTGATTATGTATAAAACTTTGATGTATAACTTTTTTTAGCTTTCTCTTTGGTTGCCTTTTGGCTGTGGAAATAAAGTAGGTTCGTTCTTTGAAAAAAAAAATTATTACAAAATAGGAACAGATTTTTTTGGGAAACAAAGCGGGTTTGGAGCGGGTCAATTGAGTAATTGGGTTAAATCCCTTCCTCCATATTATATATATATATATATATATATATATATATATATATATATATATATATGTGTGTGTGTGTGTGTGTGTGTGTGTGTGTGTGTGTGTGTGTGTGTTTTATAAAAAAAAAATTCTAGTATTTATACATAATATTTTTACTTTAGGAGGGCCGGCTGCACCCGCATTTGTGTACGTAGAGTACAAGCTAAACAGCAAATATATCAAACACATGCTTTATTTAAATTTAAATATTCATTTAGGCATGTAACACAACCAAATCACTATTAGCTGTATATGTTATTTTGTAAATAATATATTTTGTATTTATTGTTAGAGTGAGTCTAGGAATGTATCTAGTCTTATTTCTAGCCTTAGCAGTTACAGTATTTCCTATATATTTGTAATACTGAACAATTGTGAATAATCAATCAAATTATAATTTCTCCCTCTCGGACTGGATTCCTCCTACACCACCACCTTCCCCACCTCCACCGCCACCACCTCCACCTCCACCTCCACCACCTCCACCACCTCCACCACCACCAACACCTCCACCTCCACCACCTCCCCCCGCACCTCCATCACCTCCTCCTCCTCCCACCTCACTATCCACACATCCCATGCGTACTCGAGCTCGTGACAATATTCATAAACCCATTCAAAAGCTCAACCTTCACACTCATCTTCCTTCATCCATTGACACCGAACCTACCAATATAACCCAAGCTCTCAAAAATCCGAATTGGAGATCCGCCATGCGGGAGGAATATGACGCTCTCCTTCGTAATGAGACGTGGTCCCTAGTTCCTTCACGCCCTAATCGAATGTCATCGGTTCTAAGTGGATCTTTCGTCTCAAGCGTCACCCGCATGGCACCATTGATCGTCACAAGGCTCGGCTTGTGGCTAAAGGCTTCACTCAACGCCCGGTATTGACTACTATGAGACTTTTAGCCCGGTGGTTAAACATACCACGCTTCGTGTTGTTTTATCTCGGCTCTAGCTCGTGGGTGGCCTTTACGTCGGCTAGATATCAACAACGCCTTTCTACGGGGTAATCTTTCGAGGATGTCTACTTGGCTCAACCACCGGGGTTCATCGATCGAGCTTCCTCATCATGTGTGTAAGTTACGAAAGGCCATTTATGGGTTTAAGCAAGCTCCTCGGGCTTGGTATGAGGAGCTTAAGGGGTTTCTCCTTTCAAGTAACTTCCGCAATGCTACTGCTGATTCCTCGCTTTTCATCTACGACACTGGTAATATCCGTATTTATCTTTTGGTGTCTGTAGATGATATTATTCTTACGGGGAATGATCCTAAGGTTCTTGAGGCGTTCATATCATTGTTGGGTCGCCGCTTTGCTCTCAAGGATCTTGGTGCACTCTCCTATTTTTTGGGCATAGAGATTATACACAATGATCACGGGTGTATTTTATCTCAAAAGAGATATGCCACCGAGCTACTTGCTCGCTTTCACATGGATCGTGCCAATCCGGTCACCACTCCGCCGCCACCGATTTATCCGGTCTTATCGCCACGTCGGCACCCCCGTTCGGGATGCTACCGAGTATCGTATGGTCATTGGCGCTTGCGCACCTCTTGTTTACACGGCCGGATCTTGCTTTTTCGGTAAATAAGCTCTCCCAGTTCATGCATGCCCCTACGGATCTTCATTGTGACTATGCTAAGCGCATGCTCCGTTACTTGGCTGGGACACTTGACTTAGGCCTGCAACTGTATCGTGACTCCTCTCTAGTTCTTCATGCTTTCTCCGATACTGATTGGGGTGGTTCTCACGATGATTATGTTTCCACTGGGGCCTATGTTGTATATATTGGCAGAAATGCTGTGTCTTGGAGCTCCAAGAAACAATCGACGGTTGCTCGATCTTCTACTGAGGCTGAGTATCGTTCTGTTGCCTCTACTACTGCGGAGCTCATGTGGGTTATGTTCTTGTTACGTGATCTTGGTTTTGTTCCCCCTCGAGCTCCGGTTATCTACTGTGATAACTTGGGTACTACACAGTTCTGCCACAACCCGGTGTTTCACTCACGAATGAAACACGTTGCTATTGATTATCATTTCATACGCGATCAAGTGCAACGAGGTTCCTTACGGGTTGCTCATGTTCGTGCTCCGGATCAACTTGCTGATTGTCTCACCAAGTCCCTCCCTCGCTTGCCCTTTGTTCATCAGCGCAGCAAGTTGGGTCTCGTACCTCGTCCACCTTGAGGGGTGGTATTAGTCAGTATATGTTATTTTGTAAATAATATATTTTGTATTTATTGTTAGAGTGAGTCTAGGAATGTATCTAGTCTTATTTCTAGCCTTAGCAGTTACAGTATTTCCTATATATTTGTAATACTGAACAATTGTGAATAATCAATCAAATTATAATTTCAATCAAATCTATTAATCACATCCCTTAGAATTAGCCAACACATTTACCATTTCAACTACCATACCAATATCGACCGACCATCATAGAACTTCTTTTAAATTTCATTTCAACTACCATACCAATATCGACCGACCATCATAGAACTTCTTTTAAATTTCATTTTTTGTCAATAATTGTATATTATACTTGTATTGCAATTATGCATGCGAATTATGTTTAACATTTAGTCATTAAGCTTGTTAATGTTCATTTTCTTCTTTTATAATTTTTTCCCGTTCAAGGCACTTCTTTTATGGATATTGATTAATTTTTAACAATAACCATATATATATATATATAGGTCCAATTATTGACATCCAATCTAAATTATTTAACAAGGATAATGTGGATGTTTGGCATTGTGCCTACAAAAAACCCACACTTAGTCGTTGTTTGAGTTCTGGTATAGATCATCATCTCAAGCCCAAATTAATATCTTGTGGGTCTGGAGACTCGTTTTCGGATAGTAGAGCGTCTTTTAGTCATTTGGACCGGCCCAAGCCCAATGTTATTGAATCGGATAATAAACCCTCAGAATCACCTGCTGAGTTAAAAAATACTGTGGAAGATTCGAAGAAGAGTGTTGTGGAAGCTGAGAAAAATAAAATAAAATTAGCCCTTGCGTGCAGCTCAAGTAAACATTGTTTAAAAAACAGTGTAGAAAGTTTTATGATTTTTGCCGTTTATGGAGGAAATCTGTGTAAGTTACAATTTCTGGATTATTTTTTGTTTAATTGTGGCTCTATTAAATTTAAGCACTGTTATAAATGGCTTCGCGTATTTTCGATGTGGACGAATATCTCAAGAATTGGGAAGGATTAAGAGCGATGTGCGTAGATCATTGTATTACGTCACAATTGGAACTTTTAAAGGATTTAATAGAGAGAGGGGAGAATATTGTATGTCACGGGCTGGGGTTCCGGCACAGGGGAGTCCTCGTCGATTGATGGGAAGGTTGGTTAAACTTCGTCGTGTTACTTGCAGATTTAATAAGAATAAGGGCACACATTGGATTAAGAAGCGGAAAGCAGAGGTAGAGATTGATCGGATATGCAATGTCTTCAACGAACAGACAGATGAGGGAGATGTTGGCCGCCAAACGGAAGTTGGCATATGCAAGTGTAAACAGGAATCTGTTTGGAACAGTTCCTAGAAACTATTTCAGTCTCAAGTAAGGAGACCTCAAATGAACTATAGAAATAAAACCTTCTATAGACAGAAAAAGTTTTCTGAAAAACGTTAGACAATTCACACTAAATTGACGATAGATGATGAAGGAGAATGTAAATTATTGAACGTAATTAGTTAGGTTTCAAGTTCAGATCAAAGGCTTGGTCATGATGTTAACCTGTATGCAATTAACATTAAGGGGAAGGTTTCTATTAACACATGTCCACTTTATTCAGGTCTTAATGTTCTTTGGTTTTTAGTTCTTTACAAAAAAAACCCAAGGCAATGGCTACTGATGCTCCTGTTGTGAAGTTTACTGATATGTTTGATGTATTCAACAATCAACCATGCACCACAATGATTAAGGAAGATATGACAAATAGATTCAGGGTTTTAAGGCGGGGCTCTTATTGGCTTGCTCAGAATGGTTCTAATTCAGGAGGTCAAGAAGAAAATTTTGTGAAGGAATATTTTAAGAAGACCGTTTTAGTTAAATACGGTGGTGCTACCACCGGAACAATTGACAATATTCATGAAAACGCTTTATATTTATGTGCTGCTAGTTCAGTTTCAGGAATATTATTTGTAATGACTTTATCAGTCAGAATGTACTTCTATACTTGATTAATAAATGGGGGCATATATATATATATATATATATATATATATATATATATATATATATTCACTAAGAAAAAGAATACTATGAATAAAAATATTAAAACAATAATACACGTAAACATATAACCAAGCTTAAATATTTAATGTATTAATAGTGTAAAACAAGCCTAACTTGTACGTAATTTACATAATAGCTTACCATTTTTTTTGTTTTATTTTTGATAACCTAAATTTTTTCCCCAATTGTTCAATCGCATCATGGTCGTCAATATAAACTAGGCCCTTATCTTCGTCTTTTGTGGTCATAAGGTAACTCTTATCAATTCCTTGCATTAATTTGACCCTTCTTCATTTTCTTTGTTTTTGATGTGGGTACGTTTTTCATATTCTCTGAAAACTTTCTTGTTGGAATGTTCAGAAATATTGGATTAGTTGAGGTTTGGATGACATCACACAGTCTCAGCTTTTTGGTGTACCATTGGTATGATTGGTATATTCCATGTTCCCATTGAATTTAAATGAGAATTTGTATTCTTCTATGTTGGGCCTACTCAATTTATCCTAATATTCGGAATTGTCATTTTCTTGTACACGTAAGTTTATCATAAACTAGTAACATAAATAAGTGATCTTTATTTATAGATTTTATTTTATATCGATATTTGGCTATGTTACCTTGCAATTGACATGATGTACTTTGATATATCACATCCAACATACCTATTTGCGGTCTCTCTGAACAACATGATATCAACAGGTTGGCCTTCAGATGTAGTTGTCAAATTTACTCAATACCTAATACACATTAGAAAATTCTTCTTAGTTGTACATTTTTAATGGTAAAGCATAAGCACACTAATTTAGATGACCTTGATGCTTGTTTATAGTGATGTTACCACACTTACCTCGACCAATCTCACCCATTCGATCCTTCATGCATCGATTTTTTGCATTGCATGCATGAGTTGTACAAAATTTTATTAATATTATTGACCTTTAAGAGTGTTGCTAAAAACCAGTAATATACAACCCGGTGAAATAATGTAAGTTATTAAACATATTATTATGCAATTTAAATGATTGTATGTACAAATTATTTGTTATTTACCTTTACAAAATGAATGTTGATTGAGTGCTATATCAGTTAGCTTTATCTCTGTGGGTCTATTTTTTTATTTTGGACACAAAGGAAAGTTCCACGTATCGAGTATATCCAAAATAAAATAAAATGGACCAACAGAGATAAAGCTAACTGGTATAGCACCCAATCAGCATTCATTTCCAAAGTGAATAACAAACAACTTGTACATACAATCATTTGGAAAAATATGGCTTATAACTCTCATTGTTTTACGGGGTATATATTACCGGTTTTCACCAATTGTCTTAAGTGTCAACAATATTAATAAAATATGGTACAACTCATGCATGCAATGCAAAAAATCACTGCGTGAAGGATCGAATTGTGGGTGGGATTGCTCGAATTAAGTGTTGTAACAATGGCATAAAACAAGCACAAAGGTTATCTAAATTAGTGTGCTTATGCTTAACCATTAAAAATATACAATTAACGATAATTCTTGTGTATTAGGTATCGAGTAAATTTGACAGTTATATATGAAGGCCCACCAGTTGATATTAGGTTGTTCTGTGAGAAGGAAAATACGTATGTTGGATCTGATATATCAGAGCACATGATGTTAAGTAACATAGCCAAATATCTATATAAAATAAAACCATTAAATAAATATTACTTATTATGTTACTAATTTAAGATGAACATACATGCAGAGAAAAATGACAGTTATATCTGAAGGCCCATCAATTGATATCAGGTTGTTCTGAGAGACGGAAAATACGTATGTTGGATCTGATATATCAGAGCACATGATGTTAAGTAACATAGCCAAATATCTATATAAAATAAAACCATTAAATAAATATTACTTATTATGGAAAATTAGGGATAAGGACACAATCTGAAATATTATTAAGCAACAGGACAACTAAATATTTTTTAGGGGGAATGAGGGAGAAGGACAGAAATATTTCATCAATTGAGTAGAAGGACGAGTTTTTGAAACTTTTGCATAAAGGACAAAACTATTTATTCACTGTCGAAATTCACTTGTGTTCGAAATTCAATGTTTAAATTCAACGACGAAATTCAACGTCGAAATTCACTATTTTTCAAAATTCATCGTCGAAATTCACTAATTTTCGGGATTCATCGTCGAAATTCACTATCGAAATTCAACGATTTCGGGATTCACTAGGGAGATTCATTGATTTTCGGGATTCAGCTTTTTGTCCTTCTTGCTATAAAAATTATGCGGTTGTCCTTCTCTCCCTAAAAAATATGTAGTTGTCATATTCTTAAAAATATTTCAGATTATGTCCTTATCCCTAATTTTCCATATTTTTTTATGGAAAATTAGGTATAAGGACACAATCTGGAATATTTTTAAGAATAAGTGACAACTACATATTTTTTATAGGGAGAAGGACAACCGCATAATTTTTATAGCGGAAGGACAAACAAATGAATCCCGAAAATCGTGAATCTTCCTAGTGAATCCCAAAATCGTGAATTTCGACGATGAATTTTGACATGAATCCCGAAAATCGTGAATCTCGACAATGAATTTTGAAAATTAGTGAATTTCGACAGCTGATGAATTTCGGCGATGAATTTAAACGATGAATTTCGAACACAAGTGAATTTCGACAGTTGAATAAATAGTTTTGTCATTTATGCAAAAGTTTCAAAAACTCGTCCTTCTACTCAATTGATGAAATATTTCGTCCTTCTCCCTCATTCCCCCTATTTTTTATAGGGAGAAGGACAACCGCATAATTTTTATAGCGAGAAGGACAAACAGTGAATCCCGAAAATCGTGAATCTCCCTAGTGAATCCCGAAATCGGTGAATTTCGATAGTGAATTTTGACAAATGAATCCCGAAAATCGGTGAATCCCGACAATGAATTTTGAAAATTAGTGAATTTCGACAGTGAATTTCGGCAGTGAATTTAAACAGTGAATTTCGTACACAAGTGAATTTCGATAGTGGATAAATAGTTTTGTCCTTTATGCAAAAGTTTCAAAAGGCTGTCCTTCTACTTAATTGATGAAATATTTTTGTCCTTCTCCCTCATTCCCCCTACTTATTATGTTACTAATTTATGATGAACATACAGAAAAATGACTGTTCCGAATACTATGATACACTGGGTAGACCCGATACAACATAATACAAATTCTCAAACAAATTCAATAGGATCATGAGATATACCACTAGTAGCATGGGTACACTAAAACGTATAGTTGAGGCTGTGTAAAAATCTGTCATCCAAGCCGCACCATATCCAAAATTTCTTAAACATGAAACCTTTGCAAGAAGATGAAAAACATAAATACATCAAAAACAAAAACAAAATGTAGAAGTGGAAAATCACGGCAAGGAATGTCAAGAGTCGTGACCACAAAAAACAAAGGCGATAAGGGACCAGTTTATATTGAGTTTATATTGACGACGATGATGTGATTGGAACGATTAGGAAAAAAATTAGGTTATCAAAAATAAAACAACAAAACGACTATGAGAATTATGTAAATTACTTAGGCTTGATTTACACTATTAATACAATTTGATATGTATGGTTGGTTATATGTTTACATGTATTATATTAATATATCAATATTTTTATCTATAGTATTCTCTTTTTTCGTGATAATATATATATATATATATATATATATATATATATATATATATATATATATATATATATATATATATATATATTGTTTGCTTGTTTATAATAATCATGTAGTCGTTTACATCATAAACCGCACTCAACAAAATTACAATTATCAATACCAAATCAATCCAACAACACCAATACTATAATTGTGGTTAAAAGTTAATCGATACACCTATACTAAATGTGACGATCGAAAAATGAAAAAAAGAATAAAATGAAACGGCAACAGAGGTATGGCTGACAAAACTTCAGCAAATAAGATAAATACTAGGTGGGCGCACCGTGCTTTGCACGGTTGGCGCTGTTTTTGTTTTAATTTAAAATTTTGTCTCTGTTTTTTTGTTGTGCTTGTGACCAAATGAGAAGTTGGTGTTTTAATAGCTTTAATATACATTCGCATAGTGTTTATATTTGTTATTACACACTGGTGCAGGTGTCCTTGTGCCCTGCTGAAGTTATTTTAGGGCCAAAAACCCCAGCCTACCTTCTTCAGCCTTGCTGAAGTTAATCTAGCCCCCAAAACCCCATGGGCCTACATATTCATGTTTTCTGCCTATATATATATATATATATATATATCGGCCTGACCACAGGATGTACAAAAAGGAGGCAGGCCTAATTTACCTAGTGCCATTGAATGGCATGATACCTGTCTGCACTGCTAGACGGAGCCTGGGTAAAGCTTTTATAAAGCTGCAGTTATGCAGCAAAACTTTATGAGTTGGCTGGCAAGTCTTTCTCGAATCACGCTGCTGCGTTGGCGTTGATCTTTCAGGGAATTCCAGCTTTATCTTCTTCGTTGGGCTGGATTTTGGGGCATCAGAAGGTCTTTTCTCCATCTTACGGCTGTCAGGTTCGGCTGTTTCCTGTGGTGCTGTCTTCACTTTCTTTCCCTCTTCTTTGTCTATAGTAAGCCAAGGGAATGCAGGATGTTATTGTTATTTGTTATGTTAAAATTGTGTATGTAATAGTATGAATCTGCCATTTCTTACCTAGAGTGGCCCCGAATTCTTTCGTGGTGTCATTTTTGTCGGATGTCGTTCCTGGCTCATTCTCTGAGAAGAACCCGTTGCACTCAAACACTTATTTCATCACCAATACGCACACACACACACACACACACACACACACACACACACACACACACACTTACATGCATACGTATATTTAGGACAACCTAACGTATAACGCATTCATTCAGAGCAATGGACAACCAGGCAAGAAATTCTGTAGAATCCAATAAGACCAAGGGCATAATGGGACTTACTTAGCCAAGAGAACTACAAGAACCGCAATAGCAATAGTGAGTCCAACAATGCCTATGAGTGTAGCTACGCCAATCAAACGAACCTACAATTTGTTATTATTAAACAACATTGTAGTGGTGATCCATTAATTAATCATGAGGACAATAATATTAAAGTCAATACCTGTAAGGGCGTTTGTTCGCCGTTGTCTTCTGAAATATTTCCCATAAACAACCCCCATTATGTGTTAATCTCCACGCCAGTTACCGTAAAAACGAAGAAATTAAGAAACAATCTTAATGATGCTAATATTAAAAAGTCACAAATATATAATGAGTAGGTGCTAGTCCTTCACCCTCATACCTAATTTTTGATAGAATTAACACATTTTTAATATTAACAACATTGTTCCAGCTCTATCTTCTACTTTGCAACTTGCTGTTTTAAATGGAGCTTTTTTATGTTTACGAACCTACAACACAAATCGATAATTAAAAGTACTAAAAATCTGGAATCTGAAATGCACAACACAAAAGGGTAAAAGTGTCTTACAATCTTGGTTTCCCCTGTCATGCTGGATTCATCAAATGCAAGGGAGTGCCAAACAACTCATATCAGTAATCATCTTGAAAGTGCAGCAACAACATCATGACATAGATAAAACCTGTACTGCAATTCTTTACATTGAATTCAAGATGTTAATTGATAACCCATGAAACACAGGAGTTCATCCTTGCTTTCTTTATAGGCAAAGATGAAGAAACAACAGACTTTCATAAATTCTGCTTCCTCTTCATCTTCTTTTATTTTCTTTTTCTTTTCATTTTCTTGAAGTCTGCTTCTAATTGCTAAACAAGTTATAACCAACCCATAAATGTTCAATCTATTATGAATAATCCCTTAGACCATCCCGAGTACACCGTACATGATACCCTATATGATCAGTATGTAACCAATAAATTTTTTTTATTCATAATGACTTCTTCAAAGTTCATACACACAATAGGACGTTGGAAAGACCTAGGGAAATGACAAGTTGACAACAAATGTCAAACTTACTTGAAGAGTATTTAGCTTGATGCAAAGCTTTGTTGTCGTGAATTCATTAAGCTTGATGTTGATGTTATAAAACTGATGGAGATAACTTCAGATGCAAGAAACAGAAACAGAAGCAATCAAACATAAACAATCAAAGGAGATAACAGAAACAAGAAGAACACAGATTTAACGTGGAAAACCTCTCGGTGGGAGAGGTAAAAAACCACGGGCGAAAAGAGATATTTTATTATGCACTGAATTTTACAGATTTCAACACACTCGGATAATGAGACAACAAGCTCGTATTTATAGGCGCAAATCCCTAAACCCTAGCCGCCGGAATCTTTGTCTAATCTCGCCATAAATACCCTTACACGTGTCCTCCTTTTAATGACACCGTATAGGCGTCACATAACGTAATTAACGGATGTGGGACCTGCTCGTATTCCGGTACTCGGCGGACTATCACCCCGCCGATAGTCACCCCGCCGACGAAGCTCGGTAGACTCCAACCTGCGAAGCACGGAATTGAATACATTTCTCGGTTGTCCATCACACAACCGAGTCTTCGATTGATTCCACCGGATGTAGAGTTTAAGTCACTTTACCGACAAATCTCCACCTTGACTTCAACTCTCACTAGAGTCAAACAGATTGCATAACCGGATGTACTTGTACCGGATGCATTCGTCAATGCCGGATGTACTTGTACCGGACTATCTCCACAAAGATCCACTCCACCGATCCGCCCTCGGTAAAGTTTCCGAAACAGATTATAAGCTTTGAATATTCGGTAAGTCCGGAAAAAGCCGGAACTTACTCTATTTGAACCGGTTTAGTGAACATATTAGCATGATTCTCCTTTGTGCCAATCTTCTTCACCACAACCCTCTTCTCATTCCTCAAGAAATGATACCGACATCAATATGCTTGGTTCTCTCATGATGAACCCGATCCGTGACTAAACATATTGCACTAAGATCGTCATAATATATATCGGCTGATCCCGATGCAACCCCAAATCACCGACTAGCCCCTTCAACCGGATACCCTCCTTAGCCGCTTCGGTAAGAGCCATGTATTCGCTTCGGTAGTTGATAAGGCTACCGTAGCCCGAAGAGTAGCTTTCCACCGACCACTTTGCATTTCCCAATGTAAACACATACCCGAAATATTGATTTTCTACCGTCAACATCACCTGCGCATAATCGCATCACGGAACTTTTGTGACCGGACCGATCACCTCCATAAATGAGACCAACATCGGTTGTACCTCTCGGTACACCGAATATCCTTTTAACGACTTTCCGTTGTTCTTTTCCGGTTGAGCCATAAACCCGCGACAACACCGACCGCCCGAGCCAGATCGTGCCTAGTGCACACCATGGCATACATCGATCGCCAACCGCACTAGCATAGGGAACTTTTGACATATACTCCTTCTCTTGGTGATTGTGAAGCATAAACGGACAAATGAACATTTGATGCCATAGGAGTATCTATTGGTTTTGCGACGACATCCCAAACTTGGCCAATATCTTCGCACATAACCCCGCCGAGACAAGAATAATTTCTTCGACTTCTATCTCTCCGGATCTCCATCCCCAAGATTTTCTTGGCTGTACCCAAATCCTTCATTTCAAATTCAGCACTAAGAAGGTTCTTCAGATTTTGAACATCAGACTTCCTTGCTGCAGCTATCAGCATGTCATCCACATACAGAACAAGATAGATATATGATCCATCTTTCGGCGAGATCGTGGTATACACAACGATCATAAGGACTTCTGTTGTAACCCTGCTGAAGCATAAAACTGTCAAACCTTTTATACCACTGCCTTGGAGCTTGCTTCAAACCATACAATGATTTCTTCAACTTGCAAACATAATTTTCCTTTCCAGGAACTTGAAAACCCTCGAGTTTGTGTCATGTATATCTCCTTATCCACCTCACCATGTAGAAAAGCGAGTTTTCACATCTAATTGCTCAAGTTCCGGATCCCGTTTGTGCCACCATTGCTAGTAACACCCGATTGAAGTGTGTCGACCACCGGTGAAAATATTTCATCAAAGTCAACCCCTTCCTTTTGACCGAATCCTTTGCAACCAAAGGTGCCTTATACCCGACCCCTTCGCCTTTGTTATTCCTTCCTTTTTCTTGAAAATCCATTTACAAGTCACAACTCCCTTGTCGGTAGGTCGTTTGACTAATTCCCAAGTCGATTCTTCGAGTAATGACTCCATTTCATCTCCCATGGCAACATGCCACCGAGATGCTTCGTACATGTCATCGTTTCCCCGTAAGTAGTAGGTTCAAACCTCTACTTCTTCGCAACTTGGAGTGCATATCCAGCCAAATCATCATATCCATATCTCCTTGGAGGTATCCCAACATTAGATCTTCTAGCCTGTGCCGGCGCCTAGACTCGCCGATCAATGTTTGTATGACGCCCGCCGAGGTCTCGGTAGGGCGGCTTGGATCGGATTCTCGGTTCATTATCCGGATCGGTATAGTGTTGATTTTGGTCCACCGATTGTTGCATATCGATGACTCCACCCGAAGCTCCACCCGTTTCTCAACACTATCGGATTCGATCGGTTTCGGACTCGGTAGACCTCCCTACACGATGAGTTTAACAAAGAATTTTCATCAAACACAACATCCCCGTGAGGATTACTCGGACTCGCCGATGACCAAATCCTATATCCTTTCACTCCATCACCATACCCCACAAACACTCCCTTCTTGGCTCTTGGCTCCAACTTCCCTTCACTAACATGATAGTAAGTTGTACTTCCAAAAACCCTTAGAACGAGTAGTCGGCGGGCTTGCACGACCACATCTCAAATGGTGTCTTGAGATTGATTCCCGTGTGAGGGCTCCCGTTGATTAAGTAGCAAGGCGTCTTAACGACCTCGCCCAAAATCTCCTTGATAAACCAAATTCGAGAAAGCATAAATCTTGCCCTCTCCAGTAAAGTTTGATTCATCCTTTCAGCTACACCATTCTGCTGAGGTGTATTCCTTACAGTATGATGTCTGGCAATACCCTCAGCTGCACAAAATGAATCAAAAACCGTCCAAAGAAATTCCGGACCATTATCCGTACGAAGCTTCTTGATTTTCTTGCCTAACCGATTCTCCACTAGGGCCTTCCACTGCTTGAAGTTATTGAATGCATCACTTTTGTTCTTCATCATCACCACCCAAGTCATCCTTGAATAGTCATCTATAAATGACACAAAATATCTGTGACCACCCAATGACTCAACTTTTGATGGACCCCGCGATCGAATGGATATAATCAAGTGATGCCTTTGTATTGTGCAACCCTGCTGAGAATTTACTTCTATGCAACTTCCCAAACACACAATGTTCACAAAAGTCCAGATTCTTGACCTTATATCCCCCAAGAAAACTTGCTGAAGAAAGAACCTGCATACCCCTTTCACCCATGTGACCAAGTCTCATGTGCCACAAAGTCGAGTCCGCTCGAGACGGTGAACTCGCCGAGGATGCAACAAAGAAGAAGGTGTCGGATACGTAGATCCTTGTAATATATACAAGGTTCCCCTCTTGATGCCTTTGAGGACTACAACTGAATCTTTAAAGACATTCAGCTGTCCACCTTCACCCTTGAAATTGAACCCCTTGTTGTCCAGTAGACTGAGAGATACCAAATTCTTGGTCATCTGTGGAACATGTCTTACATCCTTCAGTGTACAAAATTTACCATCCTCTGTCCTTAACTTTACTGAGCCAATTCCCACAACTTTACAGACCTTGCTGTTGGCCATATAGATTTGACCACCATCTATCTGCTCATAAGTAGAAAACCACTCTCTGTTTGGACAAATATGGTAGGATGCTCCAGAATCAAGTATCCACACATCATTGTGGTGTGTAGAATCCCCTGCAACTAGAACCAGATCCTCATCAGATTGCTCAGTAGCCAAGGCTGCTGTGCCAGAATTGCCTTCCTGCTGTTTCTTCTTCCTTGGACAATTGGACTTCCAATGTCCCTGCTCCTTACAATAATTACAGACATCAGTAGACTTAGGACCTTTGGGCACTAACTTCTTTTTCTTCTTCTGTCCATATCCTTTTCCACTATTGCTGCTAGCTACTAGCCCAACAGCCTGATTGTCTGTACCAGCAGCCTTGTGTTTAAGCTCCCTGGCATGTAAGGCAGACCTTACATCCTCCAAAGCTACTGTATCCTTTCCAACTATGAAAGACTGCACAAAGTTTTCATATGATGCCGGTAGTGACACCAACAGGATTAGGGCTGCATCTTCATCTTCAATTTTAACATTAATATTCCTTAAATCAAGCAATATTGTGTTCAAATTTGGTCCGGATGTTCCCTCGGTGGACTCCCTTCATGCATCTTCAAACCGAACAACCTCTCGTTTCAACAACAACTTGTTGGTCGGTGACTTGGTCATATACGGGCTTTCAAGCTTTTTCCACAACTTGGCTGCGGTGTCTTCCTCAGCAACCTCAGTGATAACATCATCGATAAGCACAACATGATGGTTGAATGTGCTTTCTCTTCCAGATTGGCATAATCTGCTGCACCTGTATTTGGTTTGTCAGATAAAGGATTCCACAAACCCCGTTGTTTCAACAAAGTGCACGCATCTTGATTTGCCACGGACCAAAACTGTTCCTTCCCGTAAATTTATCGATTTTTACGTTTACTCGCCGACATCTTTTCTTGCTAAAGATCACAACTTTATCACGGATCCCGGCACCTTGCTCAAGGTCTTGGTGAAGATGAAGTTGATCGTACGGATTGTTTTCTCCGAACCTTGCTCGATACCACTTGTTATAAAGCCGATGGAGATAACTTCGGATGCAAGAAACGAAACGAAGCAATCAAACATAAACAATCAAAGGAGATAACAGAAACAAGAAGAACACAGATTTAACGTGGAAAACCTCTCAGTGGGAGAGGTAAAAAACCACGGGCAGAAAAGAGATATTTTATTATGCACTGAATTTTACAGATTTCAACACACTCGGATAATGAGACAACAACTGTATTTATAGGCGCAAATCCCTAAACCCTAGCCGCCAGGAATCTTTGTCTAATCTGCCATAAATACCCTTACACGTGTCCTCCTTTTAATGACACTGTATAGCTGTCACATAACAGAATTAACAGATGTGGGACCCTGCTGTATTCCAGTACTCAGCAGACTATCACCCTGCTGATAGTCACCCTGCTGACAGAAGCTCAGTAGACTCCACCCTACTGAAGCACAGAATTGAATACACTTCTCAGCTGTCCATCACACAGCTGAGTCTTCAGATTGATTCCACCAGATGTAGAGTTTAAGTCACTTTACTGACAGTTGACCTCATTATCGAGCAAGGTGGACTCGGCTAACTTTTTCTTGATAACCGTAACTTTTGCCTCCTTGTACCGCGTCAAAGGGGCATGGGAGGATACAAATTTTTCCTGTCAACTGCATTTTAGAACAGTTTTTATCAATGTCTAGTATCTAAATTAGCCAATATTGTGTTCCAACAAAATGACTAATATTCTATATAAGTTGAGGTTAAAAAAAAGGGACAAAATATTTCTAGGATAAATTGTAGCAGCATACTCCCTCCGTACCTATTTATCTGAAGCAGTTGCCAAAAGTCTAAGTGTCTAGGTACATTTAAATAACAACTAATCTTGAATTAAAAAGTGTCTAGATTCATTCAATAAATTTATGTATGAATTTTGGCAACTGCTTCAGATAAATAGGTACGGAGGGAGTATTAGTAAACTTAGGAACCAAAAATTCGTATGCCTGGAGGGGAAAAACATGTAACTTCATCATGAGCAAAATTATATTCCAGATGATGCAACATACAACGTTTTGCAGCGAATAAACCAGGATTAATTGACATTGACATTCATCCAAAAGTACACTAACCAGCAAATTTCTCATTATGTGCAACCACAATTGGCGAACCTTCCAGCTACAATAAGCATCATCAAAATCCAAGTATGAGAAACATTAACGGAAAAACACAAAAATAAAAAACAACAGACAAAATCCATAGCCTCAGAATGTACCTTGCAAGATAATTGCTTAATGCAGCAGCCATTAGGCTGCCCCTCTACACTAACCAGCAAAACAGTACACACCTCAAAAGCGAGAGAACTTGAACTCCGTAAACATAACACCTGATGGTATTATCATCAACTCGCTCTATCATTTCCCCGTCCAACACCGAGTACTGACTCGCTGGCAAACTCTTATATTCAACTGCAACAAACATCCATATATGTACACAATTAACACCAAATGAGTTAAATTAAAACAGGGAAAAAATCTCAAGAAGATTTCTTTCTCCTCACAAATTCTTCGCTTAGAATCGGTGGAGATGGAAAAAACCAAACCATAGCAGTAGGAGAGTAAGAAACTACAAGAAGGAGGAATTTAATCTAAATTGAGACGAAGTAGGAAATGTGCAAATTTAGTACAGTAGATTCTAACATGAATCTAGGATGGATGGATTGAAATTAAATTCCAAAATCCGGCGAACTGGAGTATGTCACAACAGAAGCAATGGTGAGGTGGAAGGATCATCACAGACATCGGTCCTTCTGACGCCACGGAGGAGCCATTGATTCAAGTGAAAAAAATTTATTTTACTCACGAAGAAGATTTCTTTGCCCTGAGAAAATTATCGATGACAATCAGTAAAGACGTATGAAAAAATAAACTACAGCACCAGGAGAATAAGAAACCACAAGAGCAAGGAATTTAATCTAATAATTCAGACGAATTAGGAATTCCGTAGAAATTATTACAACAGCACATAGACAAACCTGAAACTCGGATGGATGCATCAGAATAAAATTCCTGAATTCCGGATGGATGGATTGAGCTTTAGTTGCCCAATCCAGCCCCTTCTTCTCTTTCTCAGCCCGCAAAAAAAAACCAATGTTGCTATGAACGTCCAAATTTAATTTTGGCAAAAAGAAATTACCTTTCCCATTAGCTTTTGTAAGCATGATTCAAATGACAAATCCACATAATTATCATCAATTTGTCTGCATCAGGAAACATAAAACCCATCACGGAGCAGGGATGAAAATTTTAGGAAGCAAAAATTCAAAGAAGTACCCGCCACCGCCACCGCCGGCGTCGTCTGATTCTGCACAATGGGAAAGGAAAAAAACATTTAATAAAAAAAATTAATCAAAACTTGTTCATTCATTGAAGGCCTCACCATTTTTCTTGATCTTTAGATTCAGAGCAACAGCAGGCTGGTGATGAAGAGTAGAAAACTACACACAACCATCTTCAACAAACATTCCACTGGCCTCCTTCGGTGGAAAAAAAGGGCAATCATAGGCCCTGGCAGACGGTGGTGGAGCTGAAAATCGAAAGTGGGAAGTACACGTAGGTGGTACGTGTGAGGATTGCAATCAATCTGTGATACGGCGTCGTTTTACCTATTCTGGGTTTAAAAAAAAGGTTAAAACAAAAACAGGAAGAGGACAAAATAGTAGTACCAAGTTTGCACTTTTAATAAGTACACCTATATACGATAAAACGGAGATAGAGGTTCCATTGTCGTATACCTCATGGAAGGTTAAGAAATATTCTAACTGGGATCACAAAATATTTTTTTTATTGATTTGATAATTTGAGTAAAAAGTATTTATATAGACTCGGTGTCTTAGCCAATAAGCATAAGATAAAATACTAGAAAATAATTTAGAGGACGGGCAAGTGGTTTGGTGAGAAAGTCGGCAAGCTGTTCTTTGGAGCTGAGGAACGAAATCAGCGACTAATTCACGGATATGGTGGAAATCTATTTCGATGTGCTTGGTGCGAGCATGAAAAACCAGATTGTGGGCAAGATAGGTTACCCTTATGTTGTCACACCAGAGCATCGGCAAAGAGGGCAGACCGACATGCATTTCTTGAAGGAGACTGCATAACCATTGCACTTCAGCATCAGTATTAGATAGAGTCTTGTATTCAGCCTCAGTATTACTACTTATGGAGATGGTGAGATGCTATTTGGAACGCCAACTGATGAGATTGTTGCCAAGAAAAATACAATGTGCACCGACAAACGGCGATTATCGGGGTGCACCGCCCAATCAGAATCAGAATAGGCATGGAGAGTGAGCGGAGAGTGCCGAGAGAGAAATAAACCATCGGAAATAGTGTGCTTGAGATAGCGTAGGATGCGCTTAACAGCAAGCCAGTGATCATCAGTCGGGGAGTGCATGCACTTACTAACTTTGTGAACAACAAAGGCAATGTCCGGGCTTGTAAAGCTAAGATATTGCAAGCCACCAGCAATAGTGCGATACAGAGAGGGGTCGGTGAAGAGAGAATCGGATAAGACCGTCAGACAAGTAGAAGCCGACATGGGTGTGGTGCAGGGCTTGGACTTATCCATATCAGCTCGTTGTAATAGCTGAAGAATATATTTCCGCTGAGTGAGATATAAACCATCAGGACTAGGAAGGACCTCAATACCCAGAAAATATGATAAATTGCTGGGGTCTTCGATAGGAAACTACGAGCCAAGATATGAGATAACCTGCGTAATCAGAGAAGAGAAGGTACCGATAATAAGAACATCATCAACATAAATAAGAAGATATACACGATGACCATCATGTGAGTAGATAAAAAAGGATGTCTCGGCTTTTGAAGAGGTGAAGCCGAATGCTGTCAAGGAGGCAGTGAGACGAGAGAACCAAACATGAAGGGCCTGACGAAGGCCATATAAACTGCGTTTGAGGCGGTAGACATAATCTGGATAATCTGGATGAACGAAACCTTGTGGCTGTTGCATGTAGACATGTACGTTTAAATGCCCATGAAGAATGCATTCTGGATGTCAACCTGACGGAGTGTCCAACCTTGTGAAACAGCAAGAGAAAAAAGAAGTTGAATAGTGACCGGTTTGACAACCGGACTAAAGGCATCCGTGAAGTCCACACCTTTAGCCTGATGAAAACCTTTTGCAACCAAGCGAGCTTTATGATGTTCAAAGCTACCATCAGTATGATGCTTCGTGTGATACACCCACTTGTTACTTACAACATTCACATGAGATTGAAAAGGTACAAGATCCGAAGTGTTAGTACGTAAAGGAGCATTAATTTCCTCCCTCATCGCATTACGCCAAATGCGGTGTTTGGAGGCTTTGGTATAGAAGGTGGGATCGGCATAGGTAGTGGTGTTTATGAGAGCCCGATGGAGAGGGTAGCGGATGAAGTCAGGCTTGTAGGTGGGTTTAAGCGAGTTGGTTTTGGTGTAGGTCAACATAGGATGGGGTGGAGGAGGCGGAGACGGGGTGGGAGTCGAATTGGGTGAGGTAGGAACCGGAGATGGTGGTGGGGGTGGTGTAGGTGGTTCGGACATGGGTGGGGTGACCTCCGGCAATGGGGTAAGAGGATGCATTGAAGCCGGGAGTGGTATAGTGATAATGTTAGGGACAATACGAGTGCTCGAAAGGGTATAAGGAAACGTGGTTTCGTCAAAGACGCGTGACGAGCAACATAGACACGGCCAGTGGAAAGGTCGAGACATTTATAGCCATGATGGTTGGAGCTATATCCGAGAAATACATGATTGGAGCGGAAGTCAGTTTTGTGATGATTATAAGGTCGAAGATAGGGCCAACACGCACACCCAAAGACGCGAAGGAACGAGTAGTCAGGATAACGACTGTAGACCATTTCATAAAGGGATTTGCGAATTGAGGACTCGAGTAGGGAGACGGTTTATAAGGTATGTGGAGGTGACGAAGGCATCCTCTCAATAAGGGAGAGGTAGATTGGGCTGAGCAAGGAGGAGGAGACCGACTTTGACAATTTGGCGGTGACGCAGTTCAATGGCGCCGACTTGTTCGTGTGTGTGGGGACATGAGAGGCGGTGAATGACACCCAAGGAAGTAAGGTAGTGTGTGAGATGGCGATATTCACCACCCAGTCAGTTTGCAGTGATTTTAGTTTTGTATTAAATTGTCATTCAATCATCGTAAGGAAATCGCGAAAGACAGATTCAACATCAAATTTACGTTTTAAAGGAAAAAGCCATAAGAATTTGGTAAAATCATCAATAAAGCTTACCCAATAACGAGATGAAACTGAACACCCTTGTTAACCGAAATGTGTAGCAATTAATCTAAACCCAATCTGAAATTACATGATGAATCATTCTGTATGCATGAGAAACGCAAAATTTGAAGTTGTATCAGGCTCGCCTCAAAGGGGGTCTGTGCCGCCTAAGCAAGCTGCCTAGTAGCCTCGGATTTTGTGTGTTCTGCTTTAATTACATATGTTGTCGTTTCTAGCCAACTTATTGTATGTTTTCGTAACTTGTTCTAAAGGAACTTCAGTTGAAAGAATAAGTAGGACATAGACACACATATAACTTGTTTGGGTTGCCAGCATCCTGTTTGCCCATGCATAAGAGGGTTGGATTGCAGGCACTGAAAAGCTGTACAGTATAAGGAAATATTGTAACACCTCCACTAACACCAATTAGTTTTAGTATGAATGGTAAGCACATGATCCTAGCGAACTAGCGTGAAATAGCGTGTGCACATAAATTGTTTTGGTGAGGTATTCAGTTTTCGCGCATTCCTTTGACAATCATTGCACGTTTAGTTAAGTAGTTCTAGCCTGTGCGCGGTAGGCAATTAATTGAACGCATGGTTCTATTACCTCGCAAATAGATAGTAACCAAAATAGGGAATTGCACCCATAATTATGTGAAATTAGGATCATATAAGTTAATGAACGAATCAAAATTAATTGAATATTAGGGGAGGACTAATCTACGCATAGTTTGGTTAACGCTCTTTAATATTTGATAAAACAAAACTTTTGCTTGTTTTCCTTTCACTTTATAGTTGCTATAAACTTCACCCCACGATTGTTTTGTTGAAAAACCCACCCCTTTGTTTTTAATTCTAGTTTTGTGATTGTGTTTCAATCGTTAAATTGAGTCTCAGTGTGATTGGCCTTGTTCTCATTTTGAGCTATACTACAACTGATCTAGTCTGCTTCTAGTAGGCTAAGATTTACCTGATCAAAAATTATTGCGAAAAGTAAAAAGAAGAAAGAAAAGAAAACATGTTGAAAAGAGGATTCAAACCCGCGTTTATTAGTACTACTTATTCTAGAATAAGTCACTTGCACCACTGCACCAGGACATTCACACTTTGTTAATAATAATGCAAATTAACTACAAATACTAATACATTTATAACACCCATCTTTTGCTAATAGCTTCATTTCTTACACAAATGCGGTCTGGGACAGAAACAGGCCGGCAGATTCTTGTCAATAGCTTCATTTCTTACACAAATGCGGTGTGGGATAGAAATACGGGTCTAGCAGGGCTACAGCTTCTTGCACGCCCATCATAATCAACTCATCCACGTCTGGACGTTTCTTAAATCTTCATGTTCCTCATCTTGACTTTCTAATACTTTGGCCATGCACTCCACCGGTGTTTTATGCCAAGTTTCTTCATCGGAATGTATTCGAAGTCAGAACTGATTCCCATCTGACGGCTCTGCTGCTGCTGTTTTTTTTTTTTTTTTTTTTTTTTTTTTTGGCGGTACAGGACACTTTACTCTTAAAAGGGCCCATAATTCACACCAAATTTTCCCCATACTTTAGACATTGCCCAAATCAACAAGCAGTGCTAAGCAAAGGATCTGTTGACACAGGTCCAAAAACATTGAAAGGGAAGGATCTGTCAGACGGAAACTAATAACCAAGATACCGAAGATTCAGAGGATGTGATTCCAAAAAAGAATGGGGGATAAGGTATACTGCTCAAGACAGATTGAGAGAAGAGCTCAATGATAGTAGGTAGGAGACCTTATTTACTCGGGTATTCCATGATCCATCAAGCAAAGCTCAGAATCTTGTTAGGTAATCCCTTCAACCAACTTTCACGAAGTGGTGGTGGAGAGCCACATATAACTCACCTAGTCATAACATACCACAGATCACACAGGCTTTCACATAAATGGTGAACCTTGAGAAGTGCATTTTTCACTTGGCACACAGATTCCGTGCAGAAAGTATAGACTTGAAAGATTCATGTGACAACGCTCGATTTGAGTCAAGTGCATAAGCAAGGCAATACAGAGTTGAATACCAAATGCTTGGTGGTGATCATCAAGCAGCACTAAGCAAAATGCATAGACAAGAAAATAAGGTCTCCTAAGGACTAAGAACTGATGACAAGAAAATTAACTGTAACTGTTTAGTCCATTAATGACAAAAGGCAATATAAATCAGTTCTACAGTTACCCAAAGGTGCATAACCCCAATTCCTATGACCAAAAACAACAATGGATTCCGTTGAATGACAAAAGCAAGCAATGTACCTTGAGAATGGAATCCATGTTAGTCATTTTGCGATTCAGAGCATCTGAGTCTAATCGGACTCCTAACACAAACCCATGATTTAGTTTCAACCCAGATCCCGTCGTTGACTTGTTGTCGTGGCAACTTAAGAATCTGAATATCCTCCGTGGAGCCATCAAGGGTGTTCAACCACAACAATGTTTTCAAGTCTGATGATCCCATACAAAGCAATCGAACATTGTCCCACATTGGAAAATACCCAACGACGTATGTAATACCATTCACAATATTGAATAATCGAGTCCATGAGCTCTCAATTCCATACTCCTCCATCACCCAAACAATAGTACTACCACTAAAGCACTTGACATTAACACATAAACGGCCACCAAAATCATGTAAACTCCATAATTGTCTTATTTCAATCAGCTGAGGCGGTAATGGCAACGACCTCAAGGCTTCTGTTTCAAGATCGAATACAGCAATACAAGTATAAACAGTCATATTATTTAACCACAACCAATGTATAACACCATCAACACAAACTGCATTGGCGTGAGCAGAGCCACCAGGACTAAATTCCCCAACGACTTGCCTCCACGAATCTCTTCTCATACTATATACATCTAAATACCGAACAGTACCATGTTCAACAGGTTCCAACCTCACAATTTTGTAGTCATCTGTAGCATAATCATAGCCAAAACCGATTGCAAAATCGCTATTGAATGGATAAAGATTGCTGCATTTAACTTTTTGGTAAGTTCTATTAAATGGGTTTAACAAAATATAGCTTTCTAGTGCTGGTGAAACCATCAAACATACTGGTGAAACCATCAAACATACGATACCTTTGCAGCTTCCTATAAATCTAGGATTTTTATTGTGAGGAATACTCACCTCTTTTTCCAGAGAAGAATTGAGATTGTCCGGCAAGTGAAAGTCCATAGAAAACATCCGATCGACTTCCATGATCATGACAGCGAAATCAGAGATTGAATTGTGAAATACATCATAACGTTGCTTGAATATAGGGCAGTCGATCAAATTACGGAGTCCTTTGGATAAGCATCGGCAACGGAGCAGTCGCTTCCTCGGTAGCCTTAGGAATACTTCTTGTAACAATTCCTCCGGCAACAAATTGACGGAAGGTTTTTCTGCAGACATTGAATTTATCGGCCGGCGAAAACCTCTACCGGCAGCAAGATACAATCAAGGGCTCTGTTTACTTTTCTCGACCCAGGGTATGAAATTATAGACTTATAGTCGCACCCAACATCAATTCGATTCGGCTCATATAAGAATGAATCATACTAGTTTTTTTTTGGGGTGCACATGGTCCGGTTTTCCGGTTTTTAACCACTTTTAAAACCAAACCATTTCTTACGGTTTCAAAATTTACAAACCAAAACCGAACCATATATTTAGGTAAAACCAATTTATCCGGTCCGGTTTGGATCAACTTGGTTACGGTTTTTTTCCGGTTTTTAGTCCTCTCTTTTTTCATAGATAATTCACCGAAAGAAGCGTTATCACGGTTCAACGAATTCACGTCTTCATTCATACGACAATAATACAATATTCTCATTCTCCATTTACCATACACCATAACTCGAATGTCACTTACACATGTGTGTGTGTACACACAACATTATATTATCATATTTTTCAATTAAGATGATCATATAAAATCACGTAAACTGTTTTATTTCATCTGTCACATAGGTCCTATTAGGAGGGACATCAAACTACGTGTGTGAGGTAGTTGATTAAAGTATTAATAGATAATAGACGAGATATTAGTTATTTACATGTAGTGATAATTGAGGGGACCGACGAAAAGTCGGTTCATTTGTGATGATCGGTTCTCACAATGTACCGATGAAAAGTCGGTTTCACCGTGGTGCACGATAGAGTGGTATACGAGTGGATTAGTGTGGTGCAAATAAAGGTCCCTTAATTTATAGTGTCGATATTCACACACACACACACACACACACACACATATATATATATATATATATATATATATATATATATATATATATATATATATATATATATATCCGGTTCCGGGTTGGTCCGGTTTTTAGCTTAGAAAACCAAAACCAAATTGTTTTTTACGGTTTGGTTTTTTACAATACAAAAACCAACCAAAAAACCATGGTTTACGCATTTTCGGTTTGGACCGGTTTGGTTCGGCCGGTTGGTTTGGTTTCTGGTTTTTTTGTTCACCCCTAGTTTTTTTTTGGTTTTTTTTATCGGGTGGTGGTCCTAAAGACAACTTTACATCTTAAATGAAGAATAGGACAAAAAAAATAATATTTGGTTGAGAAGGACAAAAAAAAAAAAGATGTACAAAAATACCCTTAATGATAATTTTTTTTTTTTCACATTAAAGTCGTGCTGGTGTTACTACGTGTTGGTGTTACTACGAGTTACTACATTATGTGTTACCATGTTTGAGGGTGTTTCCATTGCTTTCTATACCCTACTTGGGAAGGGGAACCCGATAGGGGATTTGTGTACGCTTAAGATCGTGCACATTCATAAAAAAAATGCCAAAACGTTACTCTTTCTATACCCTACTTGGAAAGGGGAACCCCAATAGGGGATTTGTGTACCTTAAGATCGTGCATATTCATACAAAACTGTAGTAACATTACAAAAATGTAGTAACATTACAAAAAATGCCGAAACGTTACTACATGTCCCTTGGAAAAAATGCCGAAACGTTACCAATCTAAACCCTAATTGGGAAAGGGAACCCAATAGGGGATTCGAGGACCTTAAGATCGTGCACATTTGTGAAAAAAATGGGAGAAAATCGCGAATTCTTCTTCTGTTCATCAATTCAACCAGCATAATCACAGAACATTTTAACTTATCTTCTTGAAAAAGAACAAAAAAAAAAACAAAAAATTCGAACAGATAAAAGGGGTGTGTTCATACAGTTTGGGAGATATCATTTTGGTAAAGAAAATGCAGAAAATCAGCAAAAAAATCAACACGGTTTGGGAGATATCATCTTCATATAATTCAATTTATTTTTTTTGGATAATTAGCAGCAAATTCTCTACAAAGACCCCACTCTCCTCAACCGTCCTTATCTCTCCCACTTACCAAAAAACTGTCATAGCTCTCTGCAAATTTCCTTTCCTCTTCCATATTTCTTCATCTTCTTTTGAAGGAATCAAATGGATCTATTTTCTGCTCTCTCACCAGAAACAGCTATGAAAGAAATCTATGGTGCACATCTCTTCTCGATAAAAGATCTCTGTTTGACCGAAGTTGTCTTCTTTCGGATTAAAGATGAAGAACCTTTCGGTTCTATGATTCTCTTTCTCCGTTGCCTGTTCTGCAGCAGAATGAAACGAATCTGCCAATTTTCAATCAAATCGATAGAGATGCATTAGCACTTCAAACAATTAACCATAAAAATAGAAACGATTGGAATAACAGAGATTTAATATTTGGAATGGAGGAGGCGCGGAATGGCTGTTGTATTTGGAATGAAGGAGGCTAGGGTTTCTAAATTTAGGATAATGGAGGAATGATGCATAATGGAGGAATGAGACTAGTTCTAATTATAAAGGGTATTTTTGGATTGACATTACTTTTTGTCCTTCTCAACCATTGCATTTTTTTGTTGTCCTTTTTACATAAATAAGATGTAAAATGGTCCTTTACAACCTTTTCCTATTTTTTTATTTATAAGGAAACCTCGTAGGAGTAGCGAGTGAATTGAAGATTTATTAAGCAGCCTATGTCCTTAAAAAAAAAATACAAGTATGTTATAAAACTAAAAAAAACAAATGAGAAAGATTAAGATGAAAAACAAACATGGAGAAGAAGGCGAATAATGCTTGTGTATTATTTTAATGGTATAAGGGAGATATTTATAGTACATTACAGGAAATGAATATAATAAATTAATACAATCATAATATTACAAAAGATCAATTAGAATCAATCAACATCAATAGATAATCCAAAATACATTATTACATAATACTCTCCCTTGGATGTTTATTTTGTTAAACAGCAGATACAATATGCCTCATTAAAACTTTACTAAGAAAAAACCGAGTGGCAAAAAATCTTAGTTAAGGAAAAAAAAAACATATTTATCTGTGTTTGATTCACTCCCCCTGAACCAAGCATCAGTTTAGATATTTCAAGCGCCGCATCCCAATGCTCCTCACCAGTCTTTCAAATGTTGCCGCCGGCAATGTCTTGGTAATAAATCTATCAGATTGTCGGTTGACTGGACCTTTTGTACATTATTCTCTCAACTCTTTTACAAATAATGAGTAAAGAATAACTTAGCTGAAATATGTTTGGTTAATCCCCATTAATATAGTCTCACTGCAATTGAGATATCCAAAATGCATTGTCATCGTATATTATAGTTAAATGATCTTCTTTCTCAAGTAGACAATGTCTCAATGAATAAATGACTGAATTGATTTTCTCGATTGTAGTTGCATAACGTATATGTCATGTGCTATTAACTTTGCTAGAAAAACCTAGTGAAAATAAAACTAGACTAGGTAAATAGTTCATTCAATATACGTATTACATGTCGCATTGACTGCCTCGTTAAAAAACGTTAACTAAGAAAACCATATTGGAAAAAACTTAGTTAAAGGAAAAAATAGTACAGTAATTGGTCTTTAGGAGCATATACTCAAAATAGTTTTGATGTTGTCGCTCTTCTTAACGACAACAGTCTTTCAAATGTACGCATTCCGGTAGTATAAACACATTTATTCCAAAACAGATGTATGAATAATCTTAGTGAACAAATCTGACAGATTGTTACTAGAGCGTACGTTTTGTATATCAACTATCTTCTAGAGTTCATGTAGTTAATCGAATGTAGGGGCAAATAAGCGCATACCCACTACTCATTTATCCAACACATGCAACATAATCAGCACTGTAATTATCAAAACAATGGGGGAAGTACTATAATCGCAATTTGCATGCATATATTTTCATTATCATGTATCGTAATGCTATAATATTCATGACATTAACCATGCATTACTTACATATTCCTTCCTTAATAGGAATATACTATAGCCATATTACATTCAACATGAATGTTAACGACATTTTTAACTTAACGGTATGCATGTTGCGATTGTCATATTAATTCATTTCTGAAATTCACCAAGGATTTTTCATATCAATATTTTTGTCCATCGACCCATATATATGCAGTCATGAAATGTGAAAACTCAAATTTACTGCCAAAGATATTAATTAGCAGAACATAACTCTATCTATAATGAGAGCGTATATTTGATCATTAACAAACAAAAATTTCCAATTCAAACTCAACCTCAATTGCTTGTTTCATTTTTACTCAGTCTATGTGCTTCTGGCACTGTACTATTGACTTGGATTCTGGATCTAGATTATTAGCAAATTATAAGGCAAATATATCGTCGACGACTATGATATTTATTTTAAACTTCTCCCGTGAAATTCATTGCTAATTCGATATTAACATAAACCAAATCCTTATCAATGTATGGATTGGTTGTTCCGCAACTCCAATATTTAATCATTCGATGCACGTGTTAATTTATTCGGGGTTTTCGTCTTTAAGACGAATCACTTTAAGAGATTTCATGAGTGACTAAATTAATTCATTTTCCGCGGATATTTATCTTTTTCACCGATCGGTCTTCTACGCTTCTGGCGTAAAGAAATATTATCAATAATATTTTCTTTGGTGCATTTTAGAAATAGTCACTCCTTTAATTTCAACAAAGCCTCTGGCCGGTTATTTGCTAAATACTACAAGTAAAATTATTTTCGTAGTTCAGTTAGACTGATTTGTTGAAGTTCTTATATGTTGTTAAAATTCACAGCATTCTTTTATTCTAAGATGTGGTATTCTTTATCTCCCCCTAATGCCGTGAATTGGTCTCCAATCTCCATCAAACATATTGCACCGAGCTATGTTTCAGCTATTTACATTGTGGTTTCAGTAAATATCTCATTCTATGAGATTTTTAAAAAACAATATCTCACTTGTGCTTCATGCGTTTAACATACCACTATGTGATTTTTGATTCTTTAAGAATCGTTCAAATTATTTGTCACATCATATGTAGAGAAATCAGTAGAATGAGATATTGAACTTTTGGTTCATTTCTCCATTTTTCTCAGAAAATATTTTATGTATGCGAAATGTGCATAAAATCAACCCTTCGTGGGTTTTATGTCAATAAATAATATATGAACTCTTTAGTTCATATATGTCATTGTTTGTCACGAAATATAATTCATAATGGATTTTCTTCCTCTTAATCACGGACAACACTCTTTCACAATAAATAACTAGAAAATTTACAATAACCCGCGATGGATTCAACATTTTAATATGAGATCCTCTTGTGCGGGTATCAACAAACTTCTTTAATATGTTTCGACTTAGTGAGAAATATTGTCTCATATAGAGATATTATATCCTTTCTCACAATTATGGATACAATATATCGAGTATATCAATGCTCTTGAATCACCGACCCAAATCTAGGATGATTCTCACATAAAGAATGGTCATAACCACAATAAACAAAATATTCAGAATCACTATATGAATCTTGAATATTTAATTTTGTCGCATTCATTTCACAGAATGAATGTGATGCATCTCATACATATATCATTTTCTTAAATGATGTATATAGTACCAGTCACATTCTATTCGTGGAATTGACATATCTCATTATTTTCAAACATATTGTTTATACGCATTTCGTCGGGAAATAGTATATAAAGCAATTATGTCAATCTTGATATAATACCCATATTACTCAAAAAAAATCGAGACTTGAGAGAGCATAGTGCTTTATTTAAAACAATTTTTGTTTCGATGGCTTTTTTGAAACCTTATATAGAACTTACATATTATGCATTTGATATTCGCTTCTCTCATATATTATTTTAAGAGTTTCACTCTGGTATCCAATATAACGTGCGTTGTCGCGCTATTGATGAGACAAACATCGTCATCACCATTAATCGGTTCAGCTCTCTTCTTTAAGAAAAAAATAAAATTATGACACATTAGAGAGAAACAATAACTTCCATAAAAATAATAATGTTCACGAATATATATATATCACAAAAATAGTTTCGTACAATAATTATCATTCAAAGAAATCAATTATGAGTTGGAATTATATGTGCTAAGGGATCTAAGGGAAAATATTTAATATTGCAATAAGTGAGTAAATCATTATGCTAGCTATGACAGCTATAAATTCACTTACTAATGAAGAATTATAATCTGTTGTCATATTTAATTTTACCATTATTGGACCAAAAATTGGAAGAAAAAAATAAATGAAATACAGAGCAAACACAATTTAAAGACCATATATGATAGGCCGGCTCCGCCATCCGGCCCGCGAACCCGCATAACAACCTGGAAAGACCCTTCCGGAGACGGACAAATGGGGGCCGGAGGATCGACATGCGGCCAAGCTCCGGCACAAGGCATATCCCTATTCCTATGATGGGCCTCGAGGGAAAGCCCACTATCAATAAGGGTGACGGTCCGCCAGAGATCCATCGCTACCCCTCCAGACATCTGGAGAGCGTGGACCGACGACACAACCAGCCGACTGAGGACGTATAACACAAGTCCACGAACCTGCGCCGCTGCCATCCTATTGCGGGCCGATCAACCACCGCAGATTTAGTTGTGCTATGTCATTAGTTGTAATTATATTGAACTTAGTCGGTTCCCACCCTATAAATAGGGCTCCAGATGTAATCTAAAGGAGGCTGCTAATTTATAAAGAAGTCAAACTCTGCCAAATTCTCCACTCTCTTACTGTTGTATTGCACCACCACCATCTCCATCACTGAGCACACATAACCACCATTCAGTTGGCTCCGTTACCGGGAAAGAAGCATTTCAGCTCAGCTCCGGTGTACGGCTCAGTCGTGATTCCCAGTTCTCACGGCGGCGCGAAGAGATCTTCATCTTCTCCAGGCTGCTCCTGAGGTCTCACAGCAAAGGCTCACTGTTCGACGAGTCCGTATGCTCAGATCTCCGTTTCAACATCTTGTTAGCTTTGTATAAGGTAACCTCCGTCGTTTCTTGCTCAAAATCACGTGTTTGCGTTTGAATAATCACCACTCTCATGATCTTTGCGTAAGAGCTCGTCGGAGTTGGAATTACAAGTATCCCAGCCGGAAACCATTTTTTACAGCTCTCAGTTTGGGCTTTGAGCTGTGCGTGCAAAAGAAAAGGACACGTGATCTATTGAGTTTGCTCTTGAGAAGTCGAATTTCTCAACATTTTCACGCTAAGAACAAAACTTTGGTCACAATACCGTCGCTTCCGAGCCATTTTCAGTATTTGCTCAAGTCAGTTAGCTATGGTCGACAAATAGTGAACAACCGTGATATTCTAGGTTAGTTGTGTTTAATATTGGAATTATCTAGGTTGTGGTCGAAATTTTGGATTGAGTTGGTATTTTGGAACTTCCCGATTGAGATATCGCCGTTGTTCTAGAAACCTCCTTGTCCGTATGTCGGACCGCCATCAGCTCCGTCGTAGAGGTCACTTTCGACAATATCCTTGTCACGCCGTCTGAATACTCAGGTCGTGCAAGGTTGGTGGTTGTCAGAAACCATTAAAGGGAATCAGAGTACTTTTTGTCGTTTGGTGCAGACAACCTATCAGAGCCTGACACATGGCAGGAAACAAGGAAAACCCACTGGTACCACCTACTCCAGCAAATAGGACCACACAGGATCCTCCTCACCGAGGCAACTTGGAGAGCACGTTTGATAACCTCACCGCACAATGGGATGCCTCACAGCCGGAAGACAGGACAAGGCTTACTGTCGATGCCCGGACTGTCATTAACCAGAGGAGAGCCCATTCCAGGGAACAGACCGTAACTTCCGAGCCCACACAGACCGGTCATGTTCGGGGAAGGACGACTGGGGAAACTTCGAAGCATCAGGAGAAACAACGGCCGACCCCTGAAAGAGGTCTGAGGGTAGAGAAAGACCTCAATCTGAAAGTTTTTGAAGCTAAGGCGAAAGCGGCGATAGCTTTGCTCTTATTTTCGTTGGCTTAATTCTTGTTTCTGCACTTTACTTTTCGTAAACTTGTACATCTTTGTGAACGTGTTGGGAGGGCAATACGTCTACTACAAGGGAACCACCTATCATTAGCGGGCTCACACAACTCGCGATCGGGATAATTTTTGCGAAACTTTTTGGGTTCGCTCCCATTTTTTCGGCTTCGGATAAGCCTCGCTTTGCCGAAGATAGAGTTTGATTTAAGAGACTAATATTTGTAATTAAGAATATTTATTGAATGTAATCGATTTGGCTCAATGCGACCCCAAAACACGGTACAAAAGTAAGTATTATGACTTTCGTATGAAGATAATGGCCACATCACTCGATGGAAGTGCATTACCCGCGAAGAATCATCGATAAGATCACATGGTGAACTTGGATAAACAAGAGAACTAAGAACGAGCATGCTCCTCGTGACACGTGAGATCAAATGTGAATGATTGGAACTACAATCATCGATGACCGTTCGGAGAAAAACCGATGGGAATCAATGACACCGGGGTCAATCGCGTGCTGGTGGACACCGGGGCCGCCAGAGACATCATTAATTTAGATACACTGAAAGCACTGATAATCAGGGCTTCAAAGTTAAGGCCATATCTAGGTACGTTAGAAGGCTTCTCGAATGATAAGGTCAGGGTTATGGGGATCATTGACTTGGAGGTCGCGATATGAGACTATCCCCCTTACAGGAAGGAACAAGTGAATTTTCTGGTCGTGGACCTGCACTCTCATTACACAACAATTTAGGGATTCCGGCACAGAGAAAATCTACAACAAACTGTTGTTGACAAAGTAAGTCGCTCACACATGTAGTATCGCTTCGCATTGTCGGCATGCCGGGGCACGATCCAGCGGGGAGCCCGCCACTTTTCAAAAGAAAAGAGGACGCCATAAAGGTGGAGGTCGGAAAGTTGTAGAATTCACGGCCTTCTTTGTCTTTGAGGATATAAGTCCCTTTTATGACTATCCTAGACACTTGCCATGGGCCTTCCCAATTCTTGGCCAGCTTTCCCTTGTCCATTTCTGCCCGGTCGCCTGCCTTTTGCACAGAACAAAATATCCCACTGCGAAAGAGTGATCACGGATCCCCTTATCGTGGTGCCTTTTTGCGGCCTGCTTATAGTTAACCAACTGCACGTACGCTTTTAAGCGTTTTTCTTCTGTAAGATCCAGCTTGATCTGTCGATAGACGATGTTATCGGCTTCGTCAAAATGAAAGACCCTTATGCTCGGCAGTGCCATTTCCACGGGCGCCATTGCCTCTGACCCGTACGTTAATGCGAATGGCGTTTCTCCGGTTGTTACCTTTCAGGTTGTTCGGAGCGCCCAAAGCGCTTCGGGTATGTAGTCTACCCATTTTTTGGCCTTTCCGTCCAAGATTTTCTTTAGCACCTTCAACACTTGCTTATTGGCATTCTCCGCCTAACCATTCCCTTGTGGGTAGCATACCAAGGATTGCATGTGCTTGACGTTATGCTCCTAGCAAAGACAATTTAATAACGGATCAAATGAGGAGGATTTTTTACAAGACGCCAAAAAAAACCACTGCTCCGCTCCTCATGCATCCGTCTCGGGATGTACATAGTATCGGTCCGTGTTGAGGCATGCTGGCATTCCTTGGCTCCGAATGCACATGTTAGAGATCATCCAGGCAAAGGGCAGGGGGCAGTACATCATCCATCATTGTGGAAAACTTCATCACCTCATAATAGATCAAACGACCCCAGTTGATCGTAACCTCGGGCACCGAAATGGCGTAAAGAACAAACGCCTCGGCATCAGTGACCTCGTTAGGATCGGAAGACAGAAAACCCGAGTATACAGAATGCGTTTCCACTCTCTCTCCTTCCGATCCAGCATATCGGCTGTCACATCTGTGCCGTCCATCAACTCGTTGCGAAGCAAAAATTGGAAGACGTCGAACCGGGTAGCATAGTAGTCAATCCTATCGTCGAGATTCCAGAAAGAGTCATAATCTTCAGCAGGATTTGGAAGACAATAAAAATCATTTATGGCGGTCGGGGTAAAGTTCACGGTCACTCCACGGACGGTAACAACGGTAGCACGGTCGGCGTGACCATTCTCTGACAAAGCGGAGTAAAACTAACGCAACAGAGTTAAGTTGTACTTCCCCGCCGGGGTGGTGACGAAATTCCTCCCACGTTGGCATTAATGGTAGCCCGATTACCCGGCCCAACACGACGCAAGTTAAGCCTTCCCTTCACCACGTGACCGTGATCACGAAAATAGGTCATGAAGTTATTCATAGGCACCGGAGAAGCGGTGGTCCGATACAAACAGAGGGCTCCTCCCCCGGGACAGGCTCGAAAGCATTGGAGCCTTGACTTGAAGATTCGGAGGAAGACATAGTAAGAGTTTTTCAGAAGGGTTCAGAGAAGACAGAGTTTCTCAGGAAAGAGAGAATTTCAGAGAGATTACAAGTAAGGAATAAGGCCAAGACCTCCTCCTTTTATAGGCCCAAGAAATCAAAGGACGGGAAGGCCAGAGGTCACATACATTCAAAATTGAATTCAAGTCTTTGCGTTAATCGAGCTGACGCTTCAAAAAGCAGCCATAAATGCATCGGTTGGGTGTAGCAACATGAATGCGCCGGTTGAATAAGAGTTATGAGGCTTCACAACTCCCAAGAGCCCAAACCGTTTCAGTTGAGACGACCGAAACCGGCGGCTCCACTGGAAAGGAAGGCGATGTCGGACACGAGGGAGTTCTCACCTATGATTGTATTTCATGTCCTGCCTAAAAGTGCTCTTTTCTCACTCAATGACAGGGAGCCACAGGTCGGAAATTCAAACTCAGAAACAAAACTGAAGCAAATACAAAAGCAGAAAGGCAATAATTTCATTATACAAAATAGGACCGTCAAGGCCAGTTCTTTACAAGAGTCAAGTGGAAAATAAAACCTAAAGCTAATCAAAATCATAATCAGTTGATTAGTCCGAAACAATGCGTTTGAGCTTGATGTTTGCGCGCGGCGGCACCAACACGTCGTCATGAGAAACGGGCATCACAGGAACGCTGGCACACAAGCGGGAAATCAACCTAGGAAAGGATGGGTCCATGCAGGTCTGTCTGGGCAGAAAACAGTAGTATCTCCCGATAGATCAGTAGACCCCAATCAACACTGACATCATCATCGGCCACCATGAATGCATAAAGAAAATGCGACTCGGCCTATGAGATCTCCTCGGCGTCATACAAGGGAAAAACACGAGAGTTAATCAACCTTTTCCAATCTCGGTTGGCTTGGGACATCTCCAAAGCGTAGCCTTCTGGCAAAGGGTCCCAATCACCCGGTATCAAATGCCTATGTGCCGCGGCCCCATGAACATGCCTCCTCAACTCACTGCCGAGACCCCAAGCCGTATCGTAATGTACGTACGGAGGATGAACGGGCAAATTGAATAACTCATTGATAATAGCGATAGAAGGCGATATTATCCCCTCGGAAGGGAAAAACGGTGGCGGCATCGTCAGTCAAAACTACTATCGACAGTGCAGAATAAAATTCCCACACCATGGTAGCATTGTATGGCCCCCGAGGTGCCTTAAAAAACACGGGTACATTCGGTAAAGTTGATCTTTTGAAAGTTCAAACCCCTTTCTACCAGTAGAGGAAGTTGATTAAAGTGAGAAAAGAAATTGGCTATGGCTAAGGGAGAGGCTGTGTGGAAGAAATGAGAATCACCGAAATTGGCCATAATCACGATAGAGAAAAACTCAAAGAAGATGTGTCTAGGAAGAGAGCAAAACAAAGAAGATGTGTTTAGGAAGAGAGCAAAGCTCCCTCCTTTTATAACACAAAATAAATTATCCAACGAAGGAAATGAGAACATATTGAACGGTCGAGAAGAGTCTGTTCAAATTTCAAAATTTGAATAATCATTTAAGGTGGAACAGTTATCGGAACCACCACCATTATCAACACGATCTCCGAAAACGTCTGAAATGGTCAAGGAGCAGCAACTGACCAGAGGTAGAAGCTTTACCTCAGAACGTGTCAGAAAAATCCGGCAACCGTCATAGCTGGGAAATCTCAAAACCGCTTTAAGCATGCCCTCCCATGAGTATATTAGGACACGCACAAAGCGGGGGGCCGCACCAAAATTTTAAAGCAAGCGAACAAGTCATGTAATGCCTCCAAACCAACGACTTGCGTAGAGAGTATTGTTTCGACTCAGATTCACACACCGCGGCTTTGATCTCACACGAAATAACGGGACACTTCGGATTTTTTCGATTCAAACTGATTGAAAGTTTAGCAACTAGATATTTTGAAGAAAATTACTTATTATTGTTGTTTTGATCGAGCTCGTACAACTAGAGATTTTGAAGAAAATTACTTATTATTGTTATTTTGATTGAGCTCGTACACGGCCTCGCTCAAAACAAGGGGGATGTAAGCCAAAATTTTAATGCAGCAAACAAGAATCCGATCGAACACGTCATTTTGGCAATCTCGACACGAAGGGCTCTCAACCTCACCAAAATAAGGGGGCCGCATACATAGGAATGCCCAAAACTGGAAGGAATTTGAAATGCAAAACATTTCAAACAATGCAGAAGCAGAACACAAAGAAAGTTACGAGTTTACCACAAAGTTATTACAAAATCAAGACAAATCCGGAGGGACAATCTAAAAAGACTAAAATCTACAAGTTCATGAAATTACAATCAAACAGGTCGAGCTCACTTTTAAGAAGCTGGAGTCAGAGTATGATCTCCAATCAGATTTAGAAAGTCATCGCCGAATTGAGGAGTGCCGGCTTCACCCGGGCTCTCTCCTTTTTCAGCGGCTCCATCATTGAGCTCCCCACCATCATCTACAGTTTCATCATCTGCCTCCTTATCCTCAGCAACTTCTCTCTCCGCCGCCTCCAACATTGAACACAAATTAACCTTATTAACTGGTGGAGGATTCCAGACGGGCAGATCATCCTTCCTACACTGAGCCACAAAGTCGGATAGCTGCGATTGGGTATAAGGAAGATCAGGATGATGGACTCTCAAAGCAGCATCAAGTTGAGGAGTGATTTGCCAATCGAGCATGGTGTCCAAGCTGATCTTGCCAACCCCGAAGGCCAACAAAAAGCATCGGGCCGTATGAAAGAAACCTCGATCATAGTACTGCTCCCGGGCAATCCTCAATTCCTCAAGGTGCCCTTGCAGATCTTTATCGGCATCGCTCAACTCACCCATGATGAGGTCAATCATCTTTTGGCTTTCAACACACTTGAAGATGGCCTTATCTCTCTGAGCCTCAACAGATCCCAGCAACTCGCTGACCTCCTAAGCCTTCTTGGCATTGGCCGTATCTACGGCCTTCTTCTTAGCCCCAACGGCTTCCTCCTCAGCTTTCTTCAACGCCGCCTTCAAGTTGTAATTCTATTGAGGAAGTTCGGTCTGCGCCGCATCATGCTCGTATTCGGACCGAAAAAGCTCGGTTCTAAGCTAAGAAGGAAAGTATTAAAAACATGCAAGCACCTTAACCAAAAAGAAGCACGAAACTAAACGGACTACTTACCTGACTCACAAAGACTCCGAGTAACCCGATGGCGCCGGCTAGGCATTGGGACCGGCTTGACGAACGCATAGTTGCGGTCGAAGCCACCACATCCTCATGAAGACAACAGAAAATAATACCTCTACCCACAACTCGCTCAGTTTCATCTGGCAGAGTGTACTTCAGATTGTTCAGAGGCAGCACGTCGGCGATGGCGGTAGACACTTTACCGGAATCCCTTAACTCCAGAGGCTTCTCGGCAAAATCCTTATTCATCCAAATAGAGCGGCGGCCTCGAGTGCCTGCCGGGCCCTTCTGGGCTGTTGACGGCTTTGGTCGATGGGAAACAGTCGGCTCCTTCTCAGTCGATTTATTCGGGCTATCGGTTCTCGACCGATTTATTCGGGCTATTAGGTACAACCACAAACACAGATATAACACCGCCCTTGGCCACAGTTTTCTGACTTTTCTTGGGAACGGCCATTTCTTCCACGTCAACCTCCTCTTCGTCAGCGGCCCCAACAGAAGACTTCACTCTTGCGATGCTCATTTTTTTTTTTGGATTGGGTACCGTGGTAGCCGTCGAATCCCCCTCCGACATGTTTAAGGGTTCGCTGAGCGAAGCAACATCACTAGACAATGCGGATAGACTTGATCGCGTGTGCAATTCACTAATACACACGACGTACTAGCAAGAGTACTAGGTCAATCGTAGTATAGCAAGGGCGAGTCAAGGTCGATCCCACAGAGACTATTATTTAATAATGTTAAACACAACCACAATTCATAGGTCAACCGGATAGCGGTGGTCATTGACCAACATAAAGGAAGAGTAAATAAAAGAGATGCAAATAAACCAATCATCAAACATATATCGAAAAGGCATTAACCACACTATTCATAACTAATCTTCCCTTAATCCGTGTTCGACTCGTGTGTGTAATTTAGCTACGGGTGCAACTCCTAACCCTATCTACTCCGACAATGGTAGTAGACAATCTATATGCAAGCTACCCTCCTATATTGGTCTGTAATAGCCCATACGCATAAAGATCTATAATTGCCGATATCGAGCGCTAACTCATACCGTTAACCCGCCTAGACAACTGTCGACATTGATCAGCACGTTCCTAGGGTCCATCAAGACTATGTCCAAACTAACACTTCACTATTCGTATTTCATGCTAGTTTTACGATTACAATAAGCAGATTGGCCAGATCTAACCTATTGTTAATTAAACCTGTCGATCAACGTAGCTGACGCCGAACCATAGAATTAGGATTTACTAGGTATTCAGATCTAGCGATAAAGACCATCGCAGATTTGAAGAGCGCAACCCATAATTCTGCTTTTCATATTAATGAATCGAATAAAGATTAAGGTTCGTTTAATTAATTCATAAATGATTAGATGCAAGCATAATCTAGATCCAACACAAGAACAATCATGAATCTAAGAAAGAAATAAAACATTGGAATAGATCTTACTCATAACGAAGAACAGATCTACTCTTGTATTCTCTCTCCCTCCGGCGATTCAAGACGATCCATGAAGATCGTAAACCAAGCACGGTTCAATAATGAAAGACTCTTGACTTATTTGCAAGAAGAAAAGAAGAAAAGAAAAGAAGACTTTATTCCCCAAAGACTACATTATATCTAATTGATGAAGAGCTAGAAAAGAGATGAATAATGAATGGAATTGATGATGAATACAAAATTCATAGCTCTAATGGCTTTATATAGGTGTATAAACCGACTTAGGGGTAAACCCAATGCTTGTAGGACAAGAAACTGTGTTTCTGGAAGATTCTGGACCTCGGTAAACCGCGGGTGACTCCCGATTTACCGGGGGTATTTTTTTCTTTTTCCTGCTGCCGACTTATTCTGGAATACCCTAGGCCCAGCTTCGGTATTTGGACCATAACTTGGCCTGTGCAACTCCGAGTTGGATGATTCAAAGTGTGTTAGAATCCTCATTTAAAGCTCTACAACTTTCATTGAGTTGTCCAAGACCAATTCGTACTTCGAGAACTGCGTTGGAAGATCACCAATCAGATTCTTGGGTCCAATCTCCGCTCGAAACACTTCAACCTTCAGCTCGGTTCAGTTCTTTATCGATTGACTCTTATGTTCATCCCAAATGATGCTTCGAACACTCGTACATCTGTCAATAAAACCATACCACACATAGTAGCTTCCATTTCTAGCAAATAACGCATAAAATACACAGTTAATATGCAAAATACCAATATAGTCACCCCGGACGTGGCTTACTGACATTTATCTAATTAACTCATGATTTCATACATATTATCCCCATTGAGAACACAAATCCGGGGTAGATTGATGGTAAATAATGATACCAATTTGACCGTCATGAAGACTAACGGACTTAAGCTCCACATCGGCGTTTTTAGCCAACATAGCTTCATTCGCTCTCTTTCTCTCTCTGATCTTAGCAAGCCGAGATGCTCTATCATCAACAGCATCAAGCATCTTGCCTGAAAAGGACAAAAGAGTCAGCAACAGATCACGAGATAAGAAATAAAGCTGTAAATAAATGAAAGCCAAAGTGCGAGAAGATTATTAATAAGAGAAAGAAAAAGCGTTACGGCGATCTTTATTCCTGTGTCTCTCGGGTTTTCCAGAGAAAATCTGACATCTGGACGGATAGGTTTTGGAGTAATGGCACTTCGCATACCAATCCTTGTCGGACAGCAGTGTTAAAGGTTCAACAACAGCGGCTCCGCCAGGGGCCGAGCTAGGAATGCCCGCCAAAGCACTATAAGGATTGGGGATGTCAATTAAGGATCTCCAACTACCCTTTCCTAGTTCACACCATCCCATCTGCGAAGGTTATAGATCTTGTTGACCAGCTCCTACTCACACGTCTCAAGTACCTTAGAGACGGTAATCGAATTCGTCCTCTTCGTTGGCCGCACTTCAAACTTGGGAAGAGGCCAACCCATGGTAGATTAAATGATCAGACCGCGTTGCTCCCAATTCTTCATTTTTCTAAGAAGCCAGTAAAACAGCTGGCACGTGTTGACTTTGGCCCATACTAACAGTAGGTTGCGGGTATCGTGGAGATCATTCATCACGGCCTTCCCAAAAGTGTAAAACTTCAAGAAACGGGAAGGGTAGGCTCATATTTCAGCATCCGACATAAAACAATGAAAGCCGAAATTATCAGCACAGCCCCGGGACGAAGTCACAAGGTAAGGCGGCCAGCCTGTCCATTACTTCCACAAAGAAAGGGTCGAAGGACGGACGCAGCCCTGACACGAAGTGATCATAAAATAATATGAGGCTATCCGTCTCTAAGCGTTGACCGGCTTGATCGATATCCACAGTAGAATCACCCAACTCTGGACGCCCTTCTGCTTGGTCGGAACCCGCGGCCGCTCTATCAGGAAAGCTGTTAAAGAGATAATCCGGGGAAATGAAATAGCTGCTAAAGGTTCCTGAGGTGGTGAGACCCTTACGGATATCGGGCCATTGGCTTTCGATTTCCCTATCCATGGCAACCACAAACCTCTCCTCCTCTGCGGCTTCAGGGTTATTGGGTCTGGGAGTTTTATTCCTTTTTGCAACCTCTTCGTCACCGCTTTTACTAGCCGCAACTTTCAGCGTAGAGCCCCGAGTCCGGGCAACATCTTTAAGACCCCTAAGTGTAGTCTTTTCAGGGGATTGGATCTGCTCCGTAACTACCCCACGAACAACGGCTTTGCGGCGCCCGCCTTGTGACGGTTCGGGCTGCATTAGAATCATCTCCTCACTAACACTAGCCGTCCGGCTAGAGCTCGCCTCCTCCTCATCCCCCGAGGCATAACCGTGGACGCCATTATTTTTGTCATCACCTCTCTGAGACATCCTGCAGAACAAAGGACGAGGCGGATAAGCCAACACTTAGGACAATAGAAGTCAGACCAAGATGAGCCATCTCACATTGACACCTCGTCTTTTCATTTCGCATTCAGACACATAAAACCCGCAAAAATAGAGACAAAGGCACCGAAGGAAAATGCTCAAAATAAGACAATAACAATACAAAGGCAAAAATCAAAGGCCACGATGATAAAGGCTAAATTCTAGAAAAACTTGCAAACAATGGAGAAGACGACAGAAGTATCTACGAACCCAAACCTAGAAAAATCCAAGACACAACGCATTATCGAAAGACCGTAAAAGGCACATACGAAATGCTTCACAAAGCATGAAGAACCAGGAAAAAAGGAAAGCAATTTTACCTAACAATCAGCCGGAAATACGGAGAAAATGCAAAGGAGTAGAGCGAGTCCTTGAACTTTTGCCGGAAATCGCTTCTCCGGAGTTTCCACTGACAAACCGATAATAAGTAATTGTCGAAGAAGTTTAAAAATCGGAAAGTATTTAGGTCAGGAACCAGTCCCTCTTATATAGGCATGGAGATACAGATCCGATGGTCGTGATAGCAACGATCTAACGGATGAGATCAAAGGCGGGAACCCCGAGTTTCAAAATCACCATCATTGCAGCATGAATAACGAAAGGACCATAGGCAATCAGAACATGTGGTGTATCACGTCGGCAGTTGCATCGGTTGCAGATAGGAAAAGCCTCCCCAAAACAGACACATGGCCGACACGTAAGCAAGGGGCCGACTCGAGGTCGCCGCTCAAACCGACCAGTGATCAAAAGATCCCAAATGAGCCAAATCCTACGGAGTCCTGGCTATACGCCAAATTGTGACTTCAAATCGGCTAGGGATCAAAGATCCCAAATGAGCCAAATTATACGAAGTCCAGGCTATACACCAAATTGTGATTTCAAATCGGCCAGGGATCAAGGATCCCTAATAGGCCAAATCATACGAAGTCAAGGCTATCCGCCAAACCGTTACTTCAAATTGGCCAGGGATCAAAAGATCCCAAATGAGCCAAATCATACGAAGTCAAGGCTATCCGCCAAACTAGGACTTCAAATCAGCCAGGGATCAAAAGATCCCAAATGAGCCCAATCATACGAAGTCGAGGCTATCTTCCAAACTATGACTTCAAATCGGCTAAGGATCAAAAGATCCCGAAACGCCAAATCCTAATGAAGTTAAGGCTATTTGCCCAATTATAGCTTCAAATCGGTCAGGAACCGAAGGTGCTGAAATGCCAAATCACGACAAGTCAAGGCCGTCCGCCTAGTGCGACTTCAAACGGCAAGAGCCATCCACCTGTCAAAGCTATCTCATAAAGCTAGGGGACTTACTCCCTACCCGACACCTCGATATGTCACAGGTACGGAGTAGGGGGCCATTTATAGGCCGGCTCCGCCATCCGGCCCGTGAACCCGCATAATGACCCGGAAAGACCCTTTTGGAGATGGACAAACGGGGGCCGGAGGATCGACACGCGGCCAGGCTCCGGCACAAGGCATATCCCTAATTCTCATGATGGGCCTCGAGGGAAAGCCCACTATCAATAAGGGTGACGGGTCCGCCAGAGATCCATCGCTACCCCCGAGACATCTGGTGAGCGTGGACCGACGACACAACCAGCCGACTGAGGACGTATAACATAAGTCCAAGAACCCGCGCCGCTGCCATCCTATTGCGGCCCGATCAACCACTGCATATTTAGTTGTGGTATGTCCTTAGTTGTAATTATATTGAACTTAGTCGGTTACCACCCTATAAATAGGGCTCCAGATGTAATCTCAAGAAGGCTACTAATTTATAAAAGATGGCAAACTCTGTCAAATTCTCCACTCTCTTTCCCATCGAGAAGAAACTTGTCAAATTTATTTGGAGTCTTTTATTTATTTTTAGTTAACTTTTATTATCCCACATATTGAACCACCACCTTATCAAGGTTCCGAGGATCTCCATCAGATACGGGTTATCTAAGGGTTGAGCACACGAAAACCACCATTCACCGCCACGGATCACATCAATTGGATCGTTAAATATCAACATCAATCGGAACAAATATCCACCAACCTAAACAACCCGATGGTTTTCCACAACAATGTAGTAGGGCCGATACTTTCCGTCCGCAAGTTTAATTCCTTAACCACATCTTTATAATTTCGACGTTATCCATACACAAAATAAGGTAGTCATATTTCAATATCCGACATCAAATCATTCATTCCTAAAATAGGCATCAATAGGACACTCCTTTGACATTTTCACGATGGAAATTTACCAAGAAGTAGCACGTGACAAGTATTTCCATAATGAATATATGTATAAATAATCACATTAATGATTATCATTATTCTGACAATTAATCAAGCAATATAATATTTTTCATTGAATGAATAAATATGATTTTATTTATTAAATTTAATGCAAATATGGTTGCCAAAAATACAATGAATTCATCAATTACTGCAATGATCTTGCAAATATTGTAAATTTATGGTTAATATCAATCCAATAATTAAATGATATGGCAATATAATATGTTTTTTTTCATACAATGTCAACTTTCGGTGGGAAAATATATTGCTAAGTTATAAAGCAAAAAAATAAATCACATGCCGTACCAAAGTACAAATCATATATGCATCACGTAAGTGATTAACATAACTACACAATCATGTAAAATATAATCTATTTAATTTAACAAATTAAAAAGATTTTATTTACTTACATTAATACGAATATGATTGCCAAAAATAATATGTACATTAATTAATCTACCGATTGAGAATCATATTTATTATTATTATTATTATTATTATTATTATTATTATTATTATTGTGGCCAAAATCAAGATCTACATACCAAAAATACATGACAATACATTTATTTTCTTTTTCTTTTTTTCTTTTTAGAAGAAAACTAGCAACACGTATCCATTATACACAATCGATAAAATAAATTTTCATAGCTACTATATATATATATATATATATATATATATATATATATATATATATATATATATATATATATATATATATATATATATATATATATATATATATATATCACATTCAAACTTTAGCCGTATCAAAATAAGGCCAAGACAAGAAACAATTTATTTATTAATAAACGATGCTTAAATTTTAAATGCATCATATAAACAATTTCTGAAAATCACCACTAACTGACATGTGGCGTGATCTTCTAAAAGATTACTTTGTTTCTTGTCATGATTATCATTATGATAGGTCACGTATTTTCCAATGACCGTGTCCATGACCATAGCCTCTACCACGGTCTTCACCGGGATCACGTCTTAAAAATTGTTTCACATTCGCTCCAAGGAATGGACTGACACCGGTAGGACAACAATAATTATTTTTCATGAACAACTCATGGTTTTGCTACCTCAGTCAGCAGTAGACATGCGATGATATCAAAATATCTCTTTAAAAAAATCTCGCATGGATCTGTCACTTTTTCACCACATAATTTCAATCGTGGTATAATAAAGATGACTGAATTATATTCAGTGACCTATTTAAAAGGTTGAGCCAATTATGTATGACATTTGGTAAAACGACCAACCTCAAATGGTCGAACCTTTCTTTCAAATGGTTCCACAATTTGTGTGAATCTCGAACTTTTCTTTCAAATAGTTCTACAATTCAAACGGATCTTTTACCACTGTTCAAATGTTTCCACAATTTATATGGATCTTTCACCGTTAAATATTTCACCCCTCATCAAAATGATGATGGAGAAATATCATGGCATTTGCACGGTCTTGGTCTGTCTCAATATTATTAATGACAATTGTTTTACCAAGATCCATAGATTCCAAGTGCATTTCAACGTTCATGCTCATGATAAATGATTTTTTCCCCAATGTTTAGGGGTATGAATTATTGTTTGATAATGTTAGTCATAAAAAAAACTAGAAGAATGCAAAAATAAATATTTACCTCTTATAGGATTACCAATAAAATTTTATCTCTGGTTTTATGCTTGGAACACTCCATTAGTAGATCTGGTTTGGAACACTCCATTAGTAGATCTGGTTGGAATACTCTATCGGTAGAGTCTCGTGCTGATAACGTGTTATAAAACAAAAAAAATAAAAGAGAAAGAACAAGATGAAAAACAAAGATGGAGAAGAAGGCGAATAATACTTGTGTATTATTTCGATGGTATAAGGGGTATATATAGTACATTATAGGGTGTGATACAATAAATGAATAGAATCATAATATTACAAAAGATCAATCAGAATCAATCAATATCAATAGACAATCCAAAATATATTATTACATAATAAAGTATCTTTTTATTGAAATAAAATTTACTAGTATCTTATCACTGCAAAATGCAAAATAAAAAACAAAATACATACATATATATATATATATATATATATATATATATATATATATATATATATATATATATATATATATATATATATATATATATATATATATATATATATAGAGGGGGAGGGGGGAGAGATAGGCCCCTCTTACCCCTAAAAAAAAATCCCATCTAACACCCTAAAATTTTAAAAAATGCACTGAATCTTATTTTCTCTCTTTTACCCAATTAAAAAAATTATTACTCAATATAAAAATAGTTTCTATCAATATACTGGGATACCAATATATGCACCACTTTTGACAAAAATAAGTTTTCTTGTCATAGCCATTAAGAAGGAAAAAAGTTAGGTTTTTCATTGGAGGTATATCTGAGGAAGTTTGAATACAAGACCGTTATCCATCAATCGTTGTTTGAAGATACAACTCGTAAAATCATGGCATCTCACCAATTGGGTAAAATCTTGTTTGAATTTCTCTTTAGTTTTTTAAATAATCGTTTTGTAGTTAATTCATCGCAAAATTCATCAAACGAATATTTGTATTCATGCTTTCGTTGTAGATCTCGATTGGATCGAGATCAGGACAAATTTCTAAGGTTCTGATGCAAAAATTTTGTTTTGGGTGCAGGGCTACCCCGGTCAACACCGTTCCAGATTGATTATTGACCGCACGACCAACTCGTTGGTGATACCAAGGTAGTAGTAGTCTCGAAATCTGTGTCGAAATGATTACAGCTAACTCGGTGTGATTGCCATGTTTCAGACCCTCGTAGCCAATTAACAAGGTTGTGCTTGAAGGTCTTTCGTCAGACCGGGCTTCATAGCTGAGCCTCTGACAGACCTAATGTAATATCCCGACTTTTCGAAAAAGGGCAGACGTGTCTTTTTGCGGAAAACGGAATATTATATGTATTTAAGAAATAAATAAAATGGAAATTTCTAAGAAAAAGGGATTTATTTGTTAATTAAAAGAATTTAATTAATGGAAAATTATGGATAATGCCAGCTTTTGAAATATTTTTGAATAACAAGACAACTACACATTTTTTATTGAGAGGACAATTTCTATATTTTTTATAGCATGAAGGACAAAATAAAAAAAATAAAAAATTTAAAAAAAACACACGCCTGTCCTGCCTGGGATTTTTTTTTCTCTTTTCTCTCCGATTTTCAAACATTCATATCTTTTGATCTAAATCTCCAAATGTGATGAAAATTTCACTGAATTTTTTATTTTTTGATGCTCTTCGTTTTGAGACTTGGTTCGATATCATTACATCGTCTTTAATGGTCACTGTCGAAATTTATTCAGTGAATCTCCCCAGTGAATCCCGAAAATCAGTGAATATCGATAGTGAATTTCGACCAATAGTGAATTTCTACAGCGGATTTTCTAAAATCACGTCGGAATATGTTGAATATAGTCTCAAAATAAAGAGCATGAAAAAATAAAAAAATTGGTGAAATTTTTTTTTCAAATTTAGAGTTCTAGATTGAGAGATATGAGTGTTTAAAAAAGATGAATAAGAGAGAAAGTATATTGGTTTTTTTCTTTTTTTTTTTAAAAAATAGGCGCCAGAAAATAAAAAAAAAATAGTTTTTCCTTTATGCAAAAGTTTCAAAAAGCTGTAATTCTCCTTAATTGATGAAATGTTTGTGTCCTTCTCCTTCATTCCCCCTTTAATTAAATGGGTATAAAAAGGAAATTATCCCCAATCCCTTCATTATTATATCACGGCAATTTTTCTGATAATCAGAGGAAAATGGGCGACGCATAGGCTCCAAGAATAAGAGATAACGAATTATTCAACCGTGAGGCTTAACAGTTGATTGGTTGTGCGGACAACAGTAGAAGAAAGTGATCACCACGAGAATACGAACGTTTCCACATCAACCGTTCGTAAAACAACGAGTTTTCGGTTTAGCCCTAGTTTTTTGTAATCGTCAAGTTTGATCTTTCAATTCGTAGCTCTATTGTCTAGAAACCTTGATCACAATTAATCATGGTTTAATTGTTGATCAATATAGGATTTGGTTAAATTTGGTGGAATAAATGTGCAAACTTTCTTGAAGCTTTTGGATCGGTTTAGCTGCGTTTTAGGTAAGAAGCTCTTCCTAACGAATAATTACGGTTTTACAATGTTTAGGTTGAGTTTTAGTGTTGGTTGACGATTTTGGATCTCGTCTATTCAATAATCGGGGGTATATTTTCTCCTGTGGCAACTAATCCAAGAATAATTTAGGAACAATCTATGATGGGGATTGTGTTTGTGTTTATTTAAGACTGAGCCTGAGAGTTTTCCCTCAAGTTGCCGTATTCAATATGTGTAATTGGAATCAAGTCTCTCGTAGTTCATTGGGAATTGATTATATAGGAGACGACTCGTCCCTTTTTTTTGTTCAAAAAGTATGAGAATTCTTAATCCCTAAGGATTATCTCGTGTAAATCCCTTTAATTGAGGGATAATCATGTACGTATTACATAACATGATCAATGTCGTAATATCTTATGAGAATGTGCATCTATTACCAAAAACAAGCCTTTCCGCCGGGCAAGATGCCGAATTTTTATAATGCTCTAGTAAGATTCTTTCCATGTTTATCATATAATATAGGAACATGTTTAAAATATCGGATAAGAGGAGCTCTAGCCGTCCTGCGGTGGGCTCCTCAGGCCATCTCGAGCTTGGATGCTCTACCTGAACTCCGACATGACCGAGCCATTCTGTGGAAGTCGGGTCGGGAGAACGGGTCATACCTCCCACTTGGGGTTTTAGCATGATCTACAAATTGATATGAGGCTTCTGGCCCTTAAGTTTATTACTTCCATCTCTTCATCTATTATGTGGCAATTCTCTGAATGACACGTGGCGAGGGCTAGCCCGACCCTCGTCATAAGCCCCCAGATCTGCCTAGGCTCTGAAGGATGGGTCAGATCTAACCTGGGTGGATCTCATCTCCATCTTATAGACTTGCCAAAATTACAAGGGCTCATTCTGGCACGTGGCAGAGTTACCGTTATGACTCTGTCTTGACGGTCCCGAGAAACGAGGCATTTTCTTCCATATTCCGATGGTGGGAATGTCTTTATGGATAATGTTTGGGGCTTATAACCCCCTATCGTATCACGTCTCTTCAGACGTTACCGAATCTTTGCTATTAAGCTAGAGATTGAAGTCATTTCCTGTTGCTATTCTTTTCTTCAACCATTTCAACCACAAGTAAGCATTCTGCCCCTTTTCTTTTTAATAGCTTTGTTGTTAATGAGTGAGCCGATTATCCTTATAGACAGTTCTATCGAAGCGTTATTCAAGTCTGCATCTGAATCAGAGAGTGAGACCTTCGATTTTAGGGTTAATTTTGAAAATCTGGCCCCTTTCCCTTTGGTCAAATGCAGAGGGTTTGAGCATCTCGTTCTAGCTCCCTAATTCGCTTATTCATCCTCCGTTCCATGTTCTTCTTCTGGAACTTCCTTTTTCATTTTAATCCTGAAGGCACATATGGCTCTGAAATCACAAGCTGGCTGCCATGGCATCAACTCTATGCTGACTCAAAATGCCATGGTCTACATCTGTAAGAAGTATGATATTTACATGAGACTGTACGACCCCCAGGTTCCTGCTACTGGTACATATGCTTACCAACCTCTAAAGGGGTTTTACACGGTATATAAGGAGCAGTTCGATTGTGGCCCGAGAGCCCCTTTTTATCCTGCCCTCTTGGCTGTTCTGGAGCACTATGGGTTAGGAATTGCCTAGATCGTTCCTAATAGTGTGAGAGCTATCATTGGCTTCGCCATCTGGTGCCGATGTGTCTGTATCCCGTTCACGGTCAGGTACTTCTGGACCTTCTATCAAGGCAAATAGGTGAAGGATCTGCCCGGACTGTACTGCTTCCTTCGTCGGGGGGATTCTTTAAATGATATCCCTATTCTCCTGAAGAGGGAATCCTCTTATAAGGATTGGAAACTTTGGTTTTTCTTCATCCAACCTGAAGTGGAAATCAATCTGGGTGGATGGAGCACTGTTGACCTTTCCAGTGACGTCAGACCTACTATGTTAGCAAAAAACTGATAAAAGACATCCGAGAGTGTGGCATCTGGCTTAACCTGAAGAAGTATTATTCCGAGAGTATTAATGCTGCTCAGTTATCTACTGCTGGCCCTGACCCTTATGTAGAGATGAGTGAAGGCGACTACAACATTTGTAGGATCCTTTTCATTTTTATCATGCTTACTTCCTGATATGATTACATCTGTATTGACCTTGCTTCGTTTTGTCTCTTGTAGTGTCTACTTTGGCTGAGCTCTTCACCGATGCTGCTGAGGAAGAGATGAAGACCAATGTCGAACATGACTAGAGTCAGGGGTAAGAGCATACCGTGAGTGTGGAGCCCCCAGCGGCCTATCTTCAAGAAAATTACTAAGTGTGTCTAGGGTTCAAACTTTGGCTGGACTGCCAGATGAGGCCTTGCATTCAACTCACCCTACTTCAGAGGTGTTAATGTTGTGGACGTGGAGGGTTTTGATTCTGAGGGGGGAGGTTAGCTCCAATTGAGGGGCTGATCTGGACCAAGCATGGCTGCTCAAGGAGGCCGACCAAGCAAAAAAAGTAGACTACCTTACCTGAAGGGCAAGATGTTGAAAACCTGGAAGAGGCCCCGGAGGAGCAGGACCGATTGTCCGAGAGGCCAGACAAGAAGCTAGCTATTGTTGTAAGTTTCAAATTTTATCTATGCTTTGCCTTTTGTTCTTAACGACGCTGTTTACACCGCGCATCTTGTTACCCCAGGGGACCGAGTTGGTCAAGAGTTTTTGAAAAGGTTGAACGAATGCTCTGCTAGCAAGGTGGCCTTGAAGAAGGCTAATGCTGATTTGAAGGCAAGTCGGCAGAAGCATAAAGACGCAGCGAAGTCTGAAGATGAAAAGATTAAGGCCCTTAAGGAGCAGGTCGAGCTCATGAGGATGAGCTGAAGGAAGTTTGTGACCAGTGTGCTGCCGAGCTTTGCGAGGTTCAAGCAGCTTTTGACAAGTACTCCGCGGAGAATTCTGAGCTGGGGCAGGCCTTAGCCAAGCTCTGAGCTGAAAGGGATGAACTAGAGACTTCTATTCCAGTCCGTCCTGCTCAGGCTGTTGAGGCATACAAGTCGTCGCCCTAATTTGTTGGGATTGTGAAAGCACTGCTCACCCCAGTTATATGGCATGGTTTTACCCTGGGTGTGGATGAGGCCAAGATGCAGTTTGCCAGTTTGGCTATTGACGATCTTCCCTACAGAAGTATGTACAACTCTAAATCCAGCACGATCTATGATGATCGCACGAAGGAATTCAAAGCTGGGGTGGACATTGCCACCAGGTATGCTCAGAAAGTTGTTCCTTGCCAAGCATGGGAGTCAGCTACTTCTTCAGTTCCTTCTTTCCAACAGAGAAACAACATGATCCTAATCCTGAGGCCTAGCTCAGCCTGTTCAGATTTTTTTATTCCGTACCCTGCTTTTCCTGGTACTCTTTCCTCCCTCCAAGTATGTCTTGAATTAACCTAACGTTATTGGATGGCATACTTGTTTTTTGGTGGTTTGCTTTATTGTATTTATTCTACTTTGCTTAATTTGTCTGACCGGCAGACTTAGAGAGTTTGTATTTTGCAAACTTTCTGAGTCTGCCTTGCAGAGCTCAGTTCGGAATATCTGACCTGCAAACTTAGAAGGTTTGTCTTTTGCAAACTTTCTGAGTCTGCCCTGCAGAGCTCAGTTTGATTTGTCTAACCTACAGACTTAGGGAGTTTGTCATTTGCCAACTTTCTGAGTCTGACCTGCAGAGCTCAGTTCGATTTGTCTGACCTACAGGCTTAAGGAGTTTGTCATTTGCAAACTTTCTGAGTCTGACATGTAGAGCTTAGTTCGATTCGTATGACCTGCAGACACTAAGGAGTGTGTCCTTTGCAAACTTTCTGAGTCTGACCTGCAGAGCTCAGTTCGATTTGTCTGACCTGCACACTTTAAGGAGTTTATCCTTTGTAAACTTTCTGAGTCTGACCTGCAGAGCTCAGTTCGAGGTCCAATTTATGGACTAATGAATTTGTTTGGCAAATCTAAATATACCATGCATAAATGTGTTGGAAAATAAAATTTTATTAAAATACTCTGATGTGTCATTACATCATATTGAAAGAGTTGATACTAAAAGAAATAAATAACGTAAATCTGGGGCTTGATTTAAACATAAACCGTGCAAATTATTGGCATTCCAGCTTCTAGGTATGGTCATGCCACTTGCATCGGCTAGCTGGTATGCTCCTTTGCCATGGACCTTAACAAATTTGTAAGGTCCTTCCTAGTTCGGGTCGAGCTTACCATGAGGGCCCTGACTGCTTACTTCATTCTTCCTTAGTACTAGTTCCCCTTCTTTGAAGTAGGAGTGTTTGACTTTGGAGTTATAGTACTGAGCAATCCTTTGCTTGTACTTGGCCATCCTAATGAAGGCCACATCTCTAGCTTCTTCCAACTCATCATTGGAGTGTCCGAGTTTAGTTTCCTGATCTGCTTCTGTATAAAGCTCCGACCTTTGGGATGGAAGGCCGATTTTTACTGGAATTACTACCTCGCTTCCATAGGCTAAGGAGAAAGGTGTTTCTCCCGTAGATGAGTTCGGCGTAGTCCTGTATGCCCATAATATGTTGGGTAGGTGCTCCACCAAATTTTCTCCTTCTTCCTCTAGCCTCTTTTTAGGCCAATTTTGATCTGCATGTTGGTTTTTTCTACTTGCCCGTTCACTTGTGGGTGGCCAACAGATGTGAAGTGCTGCGTGATGCCTAGCTTGGTGCACCATGCTCTAACTAACCTATTGGTAAAATAGTCAACTGCAACAACTAGGATCTAAGATTACATGGAGCTCGGGGAAGTGGTCCAACCAGATCTACGCCCCATTGATCAATGGGCCAAGGAGAAATTATAGAGACCATTGCCTCTGCGGCTTGATGAGATAAATTTTCGTGCACCTGACATGATTTGCACTTCAGGACGAGCTCGTTTGTGTCACTCTGCATGGTTGGCCAATAATACCGGAACAGACGACACTTTCTTGCTAAAGTTTGAGCTCCGGGATGATTTCCACAAATGCCTACGTGAATTTCTCGAAGGAGATAGCTTCCCTCCTCTTTGGACGCATATCGGAGCCAAGGAGATATAAAAGATCTTCTATAAAGAACCTCATTAAATAACGAGTACCTACTCGCCAAGAGTTTCAACCTTCGGGCCTTTGATTTATCTATAGGCAGAATTCCATCTTTCAAGTAAGGCACACTTGGGTCCATCCAAGTGCTTTTCTAAGTAACCGGCTGAACATCATTCTGAACATAGCTTCGTTCCGCTAGTTGCTCCACCAGGACCTTCTTGTCCGATTCAAAGTTAGATGCTAACTTCAAAAGTGCATCAGCTCGCTTATTTTGAGATCGAGAGACCTGCTCGATCTGAACCGATCCAAAATTTTGAAGTAAAGACTGAGCTACAGATAAATATTTCCTCATGGGCTCTTTTTTTGCTTCATATTCTCCCTTAACATTGTTTACCATAAGCTGGGAGTCACTAAACACTTGCAAATTTGTTGCTCCAAGTTTACTTGCAAATCTGAGCCCGGTAATTAGGGCCTCATACTCTGCTTCATTATTCATTGCTTGAAACTTGAAACGTAAGGCGTATGGGAATTCTTCTCCTTTTGGGATGATGAGAATGAGGCATGCTCCTGCCCCTTCTTTACCGACTTCAACGTCCACATACAACATCCACAACTCGGTTTGTTTAATCGGATGCTCTTTCACGATATTTATTGCTATTCCCTCAGCCAAGAAGTCTGCTAAAGCTTGATCTTTGACCGCAGTTCAGGGTTGGAAGTCCATGTCATATTCTATGAGCTCCACTACCCATTTTGCTAAACTTCCTGATGTGTCTGGCTGTGCTAATATCTGCCGTAATGGCTGATCCGTTACCACAGTTATTGTGTGTGCTTGAAAGTACGACCTCAGCTTCCTGGACCCATGTACCAGGGCTAATGCTAGCTTTCTCCGTATTAGTATATCTGACTTCTGGTCCGTGAAGATTTTACTTACATAGAAGATCGACCTCTGTACATTGTCTTGATCCCTGACCAGGACTGCACTGACTGCTTCTTCACAAACTGCTAAGTATATTAACAAGGTTTCTCCTTCCTGAGGAGAAGTCAAGGCTGGCATCCTGGCCAAGTAGGATTTCAGATCATCAAAGTCTTTTTGGCTATCCTCATTCCACTAGAATGGGCTTGTCTTTCTTAGAACATTAAAGAATGGCAAGGCACGCTGCGCTGACCTGGATAGGAATCTGTTCAGGGCGGCCATACACCCTGTTAATCGCTACACTTCCTTGATACTCTTTAGAGGTGGCATAGATCTCAAGGCATCAATCTTATCTAGATTTTCTTTAATCCTTTCTTTGGAGATCATATATCCCAGAAACTTATCCGAACTTACCCCAAACATGCACTTCTTGGGGTTGAGCTTCATTTGCGTTTGCCTTAGCACACTGAACACCTCTCTCACGTTAAGCAAATATTGCTCAAGAGACCTGCTCTTGATCAAGAGATCATCTATGTATACTTTCATACATCTTCTGATCTGGTTGCTAAAGATCTTATTTACAACTCTTTGATATGTAGCTCCGGCACTCTTAAGGACAAACTGCATAGTAATGTAACAGTAGGTGCCTGACTCCATTATGAACGAAGTTTTTTCCGCACCATTAAGGTCTATTGTGATATGATGATACCCTTTGTAGGCATCTAAAAATGCAAAAACTTCAAAACTGACAATTGATTCTACTAACCTGTCAATCTTGGGGAGCGTATAACAGTCCTTTGGGCAAGCTTTATTCAAGTCAGTGAAATCCATGCACATTCGCCAACTTCCATCCGGCTTCTTTACCAGAACTGGGTTGGCTAGCCATTCTGGATAAACTACTTCACTAATGAGTTAGCCCGGAGTAACTTCTGCACTTCTTTCTCTATTGCTTCCATTCGCTCCTTAGAAAAATGCCTTTTCTTTTGCCAAACAAGCCTCTTGTTCGGATCAACATTGAGTTTGTGTATTGACAGCTCGGGAGACAAGCCTGGCATGTCCTCAGTATTCCATACAAAAACATCTTTGAACTCTTTCAGCACTTTAACAAGGGCTTCTTTATGCTGTTCTGGGATCCACGACCCAATATTTATAGTTAAATCTTTCCGCTCTTCCCATAAACTAACCGCTTCAACTCTGTCCTCCGAGGACCAACTTTCCTCATCCTCTGGCAGCAGTTCATCTACTAAGACTTGTTGTACCATCATTTTTCTAGTTAACGGTGGCTGTGTAGCAACTCCTGGTTGTCTCCACGTCACCTTTGATTTCATTATATGAGCTGGGGAGATCACAGCTCGGAGGTCGATCAATGCGGGTCTTCTCATGATGACATTATAGGCTGATGGTGCCTTTACGACCACATAATTGACCATAAGGGTCCTGCCCCTTGGTTCTCGTCTGAAGGTGGTTGGCAATTTGATCATGCCCACTGGATGAACTGGCGGTCCAGCAAATCCAAACAACAAAGCTGATATAGGTGTCAGCTCAGGGTCTTTTAACTTCATGGATTGGAAGACGTTGTAGTAGAGTACATTGGCCGCACTTCTTGTATTGACACAAACACACTTCACCATGTGTTTATTTATTATAACTTCGATAACTAATCCTTCATAATTAGTCACCAATGGTAGGGAGTCCCTAGGACCGTAAGTTACCTCTCCGGAGAGCCTTTGCCTTTTACTGGAGTCAGATGGGGCGGCAGACCTGCCACTGATCTTGTCTTAAGTTGGGCGTTGTTGTTCGGGCCTTCTGAGATCATGTGGATCGTGTTGATAGGTCGATTATCCATCCGCCCCTCAGGGTCAGGAGACGGATGCCTCCTGCGTCGTAGCTCATCTAGACGATCTTGATCTTTGTTAGCCCCTTCTCCTAAACTTTCTTCACCCCTGAGGTTCTGAGTTCTGAGATCGGTCAATGACATCATCTAGCTTTCCCTCCATAACAGCTGCGTCAATGTCTCTTTGCAGATATCGGCACTGTTCGAAATCATGTCCAATGTCTTTATGGTATTCTCAATACTTGGTTTGATCTCTTTTTTCGCGATGACCCCTCAGAGGAGGTGGAACTCGTGCGATGCCTTTTCTTTCCATTATTCCGAGAACTTTCTCACGTGACCTATTTAAAGGGATGAAATCCTTTTCTTGCAGAGCGCCTTTCTTTCCCAGCTGAATCTACACGGGTGCTGTTACTCGGTCCCAAACCAACTTACGTTTCCTGTTAGATCTGTCATCTGCCTTGTCTTTCTTGGAGTCACACTTTTCTGAATCTCTCTTCAGCATATTAGCCTCTTGTCTTTGACAATGCTTATAGGCCTATTCCATGCACTCTTCTATAGATCTAGGAAGTCTGCTATTTAACTTGGCATATAACTGACCTTCTCATAGTCCTGCCACGAAATTGGTGATCAGAAGGTGCTCCTCTGCGTTCCGGATCTGCCTGGACTCTTCATTAAATCTCTTCAGATACTGTAGCACAATTTCCTCCTCCTCTGCTTGATAGTGAGGAGGTATGTAGAGTTCCTTTAGAATGGCGTGGCCGTGACAAAGGCCTGCAAGAACTTCTTAGCCAGTGTTTCAAAATTAGATATAAAGTGCAGGGGTAATTTCTTGAACCACTCACGGGCCCTGCCCGTGAGTAGTGCTGGAAAGGCTTTACACTTCGTCTCTTCCGGTACACAGTCAAGGTTCATGTGCATCAAATACTGGAAGAGATGATCTTGTTGGTCTTTAGTGCCATCGTAGGATTCTAATTTGGGCACTTTAAAATTTTCTGGCCGTGGATAGTTTAATATCGTTCTGAGAACGGCGACTCGAATGACAGTCCGTCCCACTTCCGACCTAGTATCCTATTGAGCTCTGCTTGGGCAGCCTCCTGGGCCTGGGCGTTAACTTGCCTTCTCCACACGTTGGAGGTAGAGGACATGGTGTCATGTTTGTCGTCTTTGTGCGGTGGGATGGTTTTTGGTGTGTTATCTTCTGGTTGACCATCTTCTCGTCCTTTGTGTGCTAAACCAAGTATGTTTTTGAATGCGGGCATGTCCATGTTCCTTAAGGCTTCTAACAGAGCTTGCTGAACCAGATCAGGGAGCACTTCTTCTTCTTGAGGTTGGTGTTGACTGGTGGCTGCATTTGGATCTTTATCTCCACCACCCGTTTGGCCAGCGGCAGTTGTAGTTGGGTCAGTCTCCTGGATCAATGAATCTTGAGCCTAAGTCTTTTTTCCGGTGTTCTTTGGTGGTGCCATTGTTTACTCCTGGTAAAATTGCCATTAGGAGGCCCCTCTTACAAAACGAATCAAAAACACGGTCTAACCTCTCTAAATCATAATTAATTTGTAGGAAGAGCCTCTTACCTTTAGCAGGCTATTCCAACCTTCAACTCTCAGAAAAACCAGCAAAACCTGATTTTTTCTTGCATATAACCTATATGATCAATTCCAAAAAGGGTTAGATTCGATCACACGCTTCGATTAACACAAGACCACAAAAGATACGAGTTTTGATCTTCAAAACTCAACCAAGAACAGCAGATAGGTCGAATTACAACCTTAACAAAACTCTGATCTTTGAGTGTTGAAACGACGCTCCTTTCACGACGATTCCAACGCTTCTCGCGGATCTGAAAACGGTTGAAAACTCCGTAAGATATCGCAGAAACTCTCGTTGGCTCTTCTTTCGCTCTCAGCCGTGTTTTTCTCAAGAACAAGGAGGAAAATTTCTGATTTAAAAGGTTGGGGGAAACTAATGGGGTTTATCTTCCTTAAATAGGAAAATCCCAATAGTTAACCTAATCTCTTATTTTCCTTAAATACCCTTTTTACTTAAAACCCGATTTAACTCCAAATTTATCTATATATATCGGCCATATATATATAAATACACTTAGAATACTTGAATCCGAAAATCATAATATTCCATTTTTCGTAAAAAGACACGTCTGCCATTTTCCGAAAAGTCGGGATATTACATTCCTCCCCCCTTAAAAGGAGTTTCGTCCTCTAAACTCGAGCGTGCTCAAACCGTTGCCCATTCTTAGCACTCTCTCTTCAACACAAACCAAACCGAAGCTTCACTTGTTTCCCACTGACAGCAACAACCGATTCCGATCTTGCGAACCATTGAACCACACTCTACCGATTTCAAACCGTACAAACCTCGTACACTCAACCCAAAGCTGACCAACCACAACTCGAGTCACTGAAACTGCACTATCCACTCTTCTACTCGGTGTGTCCTTCACCGGAAGATACTTTCTTATCTCTATAATCCAAGTAGACAAAATTCTTGGATAGGCGACCTATACCAAGAATCGCTTTATGGTTTGTAGAATTCAAAACTGTAACTTTTGCCACGGTAGATTCCAACATAGCCAGCAACTTGTAGTAACACTCTAGCAGCCTTGATTACTCTATCCAAAGGTGTTGTAACAACCAAGAGATCCTTGAGGTTGTTCTTACTAAAACTGAGGTGAGGTACTTGATTCTGAAACCGATCAACTCGTTCCAACTGACTCACTACTGTCCTAAACCAAACCACTCGCTTCTTGTTGAGCCATAGAACGACAACCTATTATCTACCTACCAAACTTCTAGGGTGAAAGAAAGGCATCTACTCTTTCTTGACCAAAGGACTTAAATGGTTTTGAAAAATTCGGTGCAAACACAAGCCATGAAATAATTGATTTGTACAATACAAACCGAACTGATTTTGAACATGATGTAAAAAGAAAAGTTGTAGGTATACAAGTTTTACATATGCTACCCAAAAACCAACATTTTTGGAAAATCATAGGTTGGTTAAAATAATTATTTTCGTCGACTGCTGCAAGCTGTCAAAAATTTCAGAAATTTAAAATCTATGTTGTGTTGCAGATTGTACTCAAACCAGAAAGAATTTGCACTTGACTTCAAAACAGAAATTGCAGAGCAGAAAGTTTTCTACAACATATCAAAAATTCAAGTCGTTCGGGGGTGTTTATCTCATTCAAAACAGATTGATAAATAAGAGTACCGCTGCAGAATTTTCTGAACATAGTGCTCATCCTTGTCAAGAAATTTATGAACAATCCAATTGGAAAACTGAGTTGATGTAAAGAGAGAAGTTGTGGATAAGACAACTTTCTAAGTGGCTGAAAATTTAGAGAATTTTTGGTATTTCAGAAATGAGATTACAAGGCATAGAGAAAATCGTTTACTCGTTTTGCATAACACCAAGTTACAAAAGGTAGTGATTAGGACCAAACGTAGAAAAAAAAAATTAAATCCACCAAGAGAAAGAACATGTGAGGGAAGTCTGAAAGTTTCCAAAGAAGAGAGGGATGCTATTAAGGATCCTAGAGGAACGAACTCGAGGGAAACACGTAAGAGATGTACTTAACACTCAACCTAACCTTCACTTAAGGAGACTCTTCACTTGGTCCTAGTGCAACTTAACCATGGTTTAAGATAATTAGTCTTACGAGGATTTACCACCAAGATCAAGAGAGATCAGAAAGGTTCAACAAGGTCTAACGAAATCTTATCTTAGAAGAAAGGGATCCTAAAAGACGCTTCTCTCTGATACCAACTGTAACGCCCCGCTCCCGGATACCGAGTCCTTATCCGGAAACGAAATGCTCGGCACGTATAATATTAAATAAATCTAATATTACACGTAAGCCTCTACTACGTCGTATCGAGTAAAAGCAAACGGAAGCTTAAAAGACTCTGCAAAACCTCACAAAATGCTACTAAGAATAGAAATCAACATACTAAAGAAAGAATGTGACATTTATTACATTGGAAAACCAAACGAAATCTTAAACATACGATAACCTCCAAACAAAACTAAAAGAAAATACAACGTTCCCAAAGAACAACGTATCTAATGTAAATAAAATAAAACAGTATAAATAAACGCTTCAACTCCGGCGTCCTCAAACGTCGTCATCAAAGTCTTCCTCGAAATCCTGTCCAACCTGTTCATCTTCTCTCCCCTAAACACATGGAAAAACAATGCATTTGGGGTAAGTACAAAGTACTCAATAAGAGGTAGAAGCTACAATTTAATTAGGCTCTTTAACAAGTTTTATTATAATAATTATTTTTATGATACCGACTCAATCTAAGGTTCATTCCATGTCCATCGATACTTCATGACTATACGTTTCTATCCTAGCTTATCTGTGTTACATCAGCATTCAAGGACACTACGCATGGTGCTGCCCACCACGAGACATCTGGGTGCAACCTATTGGTGTGTCTCACCAATAGCCACGGGTTAGTCCCGATAGTATACGCGTTCGGTGAAGTCCCTCTACTCCCGGTGCCCTCTAATGGCCAGCAAAGTTATCCACAACGAGTACCCTCTACTCCTGGTGCCTCTAGAAAGGCAAGCAAGTTTACTCGTTTTATCCGAAGGCCTACACATTGCGATATAGACTTGTGCCTTACCAAGGATGACATGATGTTTAATCTTTTAGTTACACAAGTATGTATTTATTAATGGTTATTAACTATCCACCTAAGTGTTTTCAAGTAAGCTCCCTCGCAAACTCAACTCTCTTTCCTAGACCTCTAGACACGGACAAGGCCTAGAAATTACACAGACAAGCCCTTTCATGCCCTTCTGACGGTCCCGAACTTCAACTCCCTTTGAAAGTACATTCGGTGCCGGAACTAAACGCATCAGAAACTCAATCGGGGCTTGTTCATGTTTATTTAATCTTATTTAAACTCATTAACAATACTACAATTCAAGCTAAACACAATAACATCAAACGAGTACACATTTTATATTTATTAAACCATCCATCTTTTAATTATTATTTTTATATTTTATTTTTACCAAATGCATCTGCTTGCATCTTTTGTTTGTTTTGATAGTGTAGCAACAGGTAGCAGGCGTGAAAGGCACTACTACACCACAACAAATAATACATAATAATAAACTACAATGATACTAATTGACAATAATACTACACAGAAAGTAAAAACTGAGAGTAATAACAAAAGAATACTGCTACTGCTATCACGATGGAGTTTCCGGATAATTTTTTAAGTCAATAGAAAAAAAAAAAAAACATTATTTTAATGTGAACCTTCTTGTCCGGCACTAGCAGATTAAAAGCATCAGTGAGCACAACAATTACAGTAATAGACGGTTTAAGCAATAACTCAACGCAACGCCACAAGAAAATCATTACATAATACGGGTGCGGATCCTCTGCTTTTGTATCCCAAACTTTTTACTCTGTTCGTTTTTTTTAATTTTATTTTTCAAACATTATAAAATAAATCTATTCATATCTGACACCCTTTTACTTTAGCATAACATCATAAAACATCAACTATTCAATATGAAAACACTCTTACAAAACGAATCAAAAACACGGTCTAACCTCTCTAAATCATAATTAATTTGTAGGAAGAGCCTCTTACCTTTAGCAGGCTATTCCAACCTTCAACTCTCATAAAAACCAGCAAAACCCGATCTTTTCTTGCTGATAACCTATGTGATCAATTCCAAAAAGGGTTAGATTCGATCACACGCTTCGATTAACACAAGACCACGAAAGATACGAGTTTTGATCTTCAAAACTCAACCAAGAACAGCAGATAGGTCGAATTACAAACCTTAACAAAACTCTGATCTTTGAGTGTTGAAACGACGCTCCTTTCACGACGATTCCAACGCTTCTCGCGGATCCGAAAACGGTTGAAAAATCCGTGAGATATCGCAGAAACTCTCGTTGGCTCTTCTTTCGCTCTCAGCCGCGTTTTTCTCAAGAACAAGGAGGAAAATTTCTGATTTAAAAGGTTGGGGGATACTAATGGGGTTTATCTTCCTTAAATAGGAAAATCCCAATAGTTAACATAATCTCTTATTTTCCTTAAATACCCTATTTACTTAAAACCCGATTTAACTCCAAATTTATCTATATGTATCGGCCATATATATATAAATACACTTAGAATTGAATACTTGAATCCGAAAATCATAATATTCCATTTTTCGTAAAAGGACACGTCTGCCCTTTTCCGAAAAGTCGGGATATTACAGGTAATGTGAATCGAATCCTGGCTGAACCAGGAGTGCCATGACTCTACTTTTAGACCAGATCCGATTTTCTTTGTGGAACGAGTTCATATCTTCATAAAAACATATTTTCACCACTCCCAAAAAAGTGTGACAAAGCCTATTAACAAAGTGGTAAAAATATCCAATTAATAATCTCGATCTTGCTCCTTTTGTGTTGGTTTAATAGAATTTTTTGTTTTTATTAGAGCAACCTTATAAAGTGTACGTGTTGTATTGAATGTCCAGACTCATGCAATGTAGTTGAAGAAATAGTTAATTCATTGGATGCCTTTTAAAGTTGCAAAACAATGTCTTAGCTATAGCGACATAAATACAAGAGGTAACAAAAAACACGTCACAACATATATAAAACGCTTCAATATCTAATCTTTGGAGACGTTGTTTAGACGCCCTTAACCATTATTTTCCTTTTTGAACAGCTAACCCTATGTTGTGTCGTTTTTAGACGCCTTAACCCTATTTTTCTTGTAGTAGTGATATATATTTGAAATACTTGACATTTTTGTTTGAGCGAAAGAAACAAATTTATGTTACAATACCTTAATTGTATTAATGATCAATTCTTTAATAAGTATAATATATTGCGACCCATCACATATCATCATGAAATACAGCATAACATATAATATAAGTAGGAAACATCATTTTGTCAAACATATCAAGAGTGGATATATATATATATATATATATATATATATATATATATATATATATATATATATATATATATATATATATATTTGTAATCATCATTGGAACAAGATGATCGAGGTAATAGCAGCTAATCGGAATCCTCAGAGTCGGTGGGAGGAATCACAATCGGTCCTGGCAAGCAACCTCCAAGTGGCTTGTCACAATCTCCACATCCATTATCCTCACAACCATCATACCGTGAGCCACAGAGTATTTTTATGCATCTATACATGTCTTCTTCATGCATTTTTCTCATACTCGCGATACTTGATAGAGATTTCATATCTGCCATGCCATCAATATATATGAGATCAGTCTCATCAAATTCTATTTTGATCAACAGTAATGTAATGTGTCAACTTTGATATTTTAATCCATTTCAATAATCTTTTATTCATCTCCGAATGAATATATATATATATATATGTATGTGGGAAGCACCCTTGATAATGAAGAGTGAAATTTGATTGTTTTCATTTCATCTTTTAACAAACTATATGATAAATAGAGTTATGAATTTGTTGCTGCCAGCTCATGTGAAATGAATGCATGGCATGGAGCCAAGCACAAGGCCAGCAAGCAATGGCATGGAGCTGGGCCAAGGCCAGCAGCAATGCAGTGAGCCATGCCTTAGAGACATTTCATCGAACACCTTCAACCAAAACCGGTTGAAGGTTCTTACCGTGATTAAGTTAGTTATAACGGATTTGCTCTGTAATTAGTTGATGATTAGAGCTATAAATAGGTGTAGGAAACAGCTGTAAACTCAATTTTTTGAAATTAATGAAATTCTACTAACTCTTTATGCTTACTTTTCCCTCTAGCTTCTTTAGTATTTTGAATTTCTTCTTCTTTGTTCTTCAAGTTCTTAGCACTAGGACTTGAATTTCTTCATCATATGGTATGATGTAGGGCGCTAAAACATAAATATTGCAGATATGGAAAGCTACAAAGTGGCACAATAATGCCTTATACCATTATGTGGAGTGAAATCGGGTTGTGAGATAAGTCTAGGGTTGTGAGACCAGATGGTTTACCATAAAGTGTTAGTGAATAAATGACGTGTCCTAGTGTACCTAAAAGGCTAGTCATTAGGGTGTTGTAATTGAAAATGTTGGAGTTTATAGTCTAGAAGACAAACTAGTGAAGTCGGCATTAGAAAGGTCTACGTAGCAAGTAAGATGGAGCAGAGTTTGGCAGTTCTAGGATTGTGAGGTAAAAAGTGGTCAAAGCGTAAAATAATTATGTTTGAATAGTAGTGTGCATGTACACTAGAGTTTAGTAACACCACCATTAATAGAAGTGTAACCAAGTTTGTTCATGTTTACGCGATTAAGTTTATCACCTTTGCGTCGATATTTCCTGGTAGGTTAGGCAAAACCCATGAAATGTGAGCATGACAAATGTGTTGAAACAGTCAACTTTATCATAAATTTCGGATACGCTCCGATGTGATTCACCGAAAGCTTTACATCTAAAAATACTACTCACAGAGTAGATGATGTTTGGCTTTTGAATCACTCGATTCGGAGATCGGGTGAATGAAAAATTAATGCGTAAAGTTTGTGTAAAACATGTGTTGGAGAGGAGTTGAAGGTGTGATCAACTCAAACTCTCCCACATTGGAAATATGGGAGACATGAGCTCCGTATTTAATTCCACTTGCGCGCGTGCAGCTGCTATCTGTCCGGCTCGTGCCTAATAGACAATTGGAAAGCTTATCTTTTATTATTCGGCTCGTGCCCAAGCTCGGCCCGAGGTGATTTTAATTATAGGATCAATCAAATATTCTAGACTAGGAAAATATGGGAAGAAATTATTAATTATTTGGACAAAACTTCAGTATGAAATTAATCAAAAATTAAATTTTAACACGTGGCACGTGATTGAGTAATCGGCCCAATCAGAATTCAAAAATTCGTGTAATTGAGTCATTCAACCAATCAGAATTCAGACAACATGTCATCGGACCAATTAGAGTTGATGAGTAGGTCGGCCAAGCAAGTCAACACGCTAGTTGCCTTTTTTTGGGGGAAAGTCGGCCGACCGTGTAATCCAACCAATCAGATTCGTGCATTGGCTTCTCCTCTCTACTATATAAATAACCTTATGGATGAAGTTTAAATGATCGAATTTTCTCTTGTGTCTTCCACTACAAAAAGTCTCTCATATAGATCTAGTTCTTGAGTCGAAGAGAAGTTGGAGCACTCTGTAAGTTCGCCGGACCTCGGATTTTTGAAGTGCCTCTAAATCCGAGACGTGAAGCCGTTGTATCTTTGAAGACAGTTGCTACTACCATGGGCACCATATCGGAGCAATTTGTCTTAAGAAAAGAATAACTACTCACATCGGTTTGATCGCTAGTCCTTTATTTTATGCATTGTACTTTTATTTGTCTTTGTTCGAGTCAGATCAGTACGGTAATAGTTATTTAGTTAGATCTTTTTAATAAAACGAATTTTCTTTTCGAATTATTTATTTTCTGTTATTTTTCCGTAATAATCACTCCACAAATGATACACTTTCTCAATAAAAATGTGAGTGGTGTTAATATGAAACCCAAGAATTGAAGCAAGTTGTGGAGCTACGTGGCAAGTTTTGTTTAGAGGCCTTATAGGAACAAGCGTGGTATTAATGTGAGGGTTTTGATGCATAATGGGCATGCTTAATTGGTGGTTATTAATCCATGATCTAGAGGCAGTACTAGTGATGGCAGAAATCTTAATGTTGAGTGCTTAAGATGGAATCATTAGATGGTATGGGGCATAGAGATGGTTCGGAAAGTTTTGATGAATAATTCTTCTTTGAACGAGGGAGGAATGTGAAACCCCGGATTTTTATGTGAAAATCCTTCTTTTTATTGTAAGACTATTTCCGTATTTTTCAAATTAGGATTTTCTTTTTTGTTTCTCTTTAACCTTAATTATAAGCTTTTCATTGGTTTCATGAAAGGGAAAACTAACATTGAGAGTTCTAAAAATACTATAAAAGGGTTTCAAACATCCCTGGACTTCAGAATTTGAGTTTTTCATTCACCCAATCACCTCATGGTCACGACCAGTATAAGGTCCGAACGGAATTCTTGTCGTTCTCGTGTGTGTTTTGCAGACTAGAGTGTGATTCTTGAATCGGTTAACCGTCAAAATTCTGTTTTGTTCCTGAAATCAAAATCCTAAAGTAAAAGTAGGTTAACGAGCTGAATAAATTTATGCAAGACTAACTGAAATAGTTAACATGACATGTTTTTTATGTATTGATCAAAGTTATTCTTTTAAATTAGTTTCTCTATGCATCAAGCTTATGTCATTAAATTACTTTGTAAATTCGGTGAAGTAGATTCTTATCATTTCTCCTGAATTTAGACAAACATGAATATTTCTTTTTGATCTTTAAGACCCTATCTTATGCACAAACTCACTCATTCCTTTTTGGTTGAGAAGTTTGTGTGGGGTTTTCAGGACAGGTTTCCTGCTCTGAGGAGCAAGCATAGGATGGAAAGTAGTTTATGTGTCATGATACCTAAGTGTTAGTTTCGTTTCATTTTTGTATGGCCTGCATGCCAACATTATGCTTTAGTAGTCTATTATTGTGAATATGTTGTACATTCATGAGTTGTACTACCATTTCAGTTAATTATGAGTTAGTTTGCAGCATTGATATTTTTTGAGTATGTGTATCTGCATAAGTGATGTACAGTCGTCTGTTCTCAACTACTAAGATGGTAGTTGTAGAAGTGATTCATGTTAAGACCTTAAGGGTCTATTCCCTGATACTCAGTTGTTTTTCCTCTGCGCAATTTCTTTTACTCTGATAAGATGCAAGACATACGAGGATTTTAGGATTTATTCTAGAATTAAGTGTCCAATACAACGATTCTGGTTAAAATCATGGTTTCAGGACCAGAGTGTTACCAAAAGTGTGAGTACGAGTACCGTACCAACAAAACATCCTTAAAAAAACCACAAGACTTGTAGTGGTGGACATAGAGCATTTTTTATAGATATGAGATTGAAGATGTAGTGGTGACTTATACTATGCATACTAAGTCTGGTCAACTAAGTGGTATACTCAGCTGAGGCTGGAGCAAGCATGTGGTTTGGCCAGCACAGCAGTAGGTTGCTGATGAGCCTGGTCTTCAACTGAAGGAAGTCAGCAGATTTGATCATCTGCTGAGTCTTCTGAGTTGGTTCTCAGCATTACTTGGGGAACATGTCTACATGGGTTTTCCGTCTTGGTACGTATAGGTTGCTTCTAAGGTATCTCAGTCGTTACTTGGTTTTGCTATTAAGGCGGTTAGGGTTAGGTTCTCAAGGCCTATAAATATCGTATTTATTGCATGTAAATTGTAACCTTTTCTGTGAATAATATAAATCATCGTTTGTCCGTGGAGTAGTCGGCACATTGCCGAAAACCACGTTATATCGTGTTATTTTTGTTTCTGCACTTGTTTGATTGTTTAAATAGTTGTCTTTTCTTATAATCACCATCTATTCCTGACGATTCGTTATTACAAAATGGTATCAGAGCGTTCAAGTTTATCAGGGAATCTGTTATCTGGTCGAACCAAGGTTTATTGGCACCAAGGTAAAAATTGACACTAGGATCTGGGATCAATGCAACCTTTTCCGGTGAGAAAGATGTCTACTTTAAACAACAAGATCGACAAGTTTACAGGAAGAAACAACTTTAGTCTGTGGAACATCAAGATGTGTGCTTTGTTGAAACAACATGGACTATGGGTCCATAATCAAAATCAACAGAAGAAAGTGCTGCTGAGAGAGTCAGTCTGGAGGAGAAAGCACACTCTACTATTATGTTGTGCTTGTCAGATGATATTATCATAGAGGTTGCTGAATAGGACATTGCAACAAAGTTGTGTTCGAAGCTTGAGAGTATGTACATGACAAAGTCTCTAACCAACAAGTTGCTGTTAAAGCAACGCCTGTTCTGTTTAAGGATGCATAGGGTACTCAGCTGAGGGGTCATCTTGATCAGCTGAATAAAAGTATTGCTGGATCTAAGGAATATTAATGTAAAGATTGAAGATGAGGATGCATCACTGATCTTATTAGTTTCATTGCATCCATCATATGAGAACCTTGTACAGTTATTTACTGTTGGAAAAGACTCAATGTCTTTAGAGGATGTGAGGTCATCTCACTCCATGCTCGAGAGGTATGCTATAAGGCATCTAGTTCTGGTACCGACAGTCAGTCTTTTGCGTTGGTGGCCAGTGGAGTCAGCAGAGAATCAGGAAACCCTGGAAAGAATAAATCCAAGTAGGGTGATTCCAAAGGTCCCAAGGCAAAGGATGTCTGTAATTAATGCAAGGAGCAGGGCATTGGAAAAATGAATGTCCAAAAGAGGAAAAAGTAGTAGGGTGATCAGCAGGGTACTGCTGCTTTGGCTGAACAAGACGACAACTCTGATGAAGATCTGGCCCTACAGTCTCAGAGTCAACAGGGCACAAGTATGTGTCATTTCTGGACACAGGGGCATCTTATCATATGTGTCCAAACAGAGAGTGGTTCTCAATCTACGAGCATGTGAAGGGAGGACATATTGCTATGGATAACAGAATGGTGTGCAAAATATTTGAAATTGGCTCGGTTCAACTGAGGACACATGATGGTAAATTATGCACACTGAAGGATGTTAGGCATGTTCCACATATAACCAAGAACTTGATATCATTTAGTCTTCTAGACAAAAGGGCTCATGTTCATAGGTGATGGTGGAGTGGTGAATGTCTGTAAAGATTCAGCTGTGATTCTGAAGGGTATCAAGTAGGGGACATTGTATATACTACAACGGTCTACTGTATTGGGTTCTGCGGCTGTAGCATTATCAGAGGTTCACCAGTCAAGGTTGACCAAGCCGTGGCATATGAGATTGGGTCATATAGGTGAAAGAGGGAAACAAATTATGTCTAAGTCTGATCTACTTGGGGGACATAAGGTCAAGGAACTGGATTTCTGTGAGCACTGTGTGTTTGGGAAGCTACATAGGATCAAGTTCCCAAAATCAATTCACATCACAAAAGGAACGCTTCATTATGTTCATTCTGATTGTTGGGGGCCTTCAAGGGTGGAGTAACTGGGTGGTCACATGTACTTTATGTATTTTATAGATGATTATTCAATGATGGTTTGGGTAGTCATGATGAAGCATAAGGGTGATGCATTCAAGCACTTCAAGCAATGGAAGTGGCTGGGAATAAGATCAAGAGGCTTAGAACTGACAATGGTCTGGAATTCTGTTGGTTTGAGTTTGAAGAATTCTACAAGAATGAAGGCATTTCTAGACACGATTTTGTCAGACACACTCCACGGCAGAATGGTGTTGCAGAGAGAATGAATCAAACTCTTCTGGAAAAGGCAATGTGCATGCTTTTAATTCTGGTCTAGCAAGAAGATTTTAAGTATAGACTATCGGCACAACATGCTACTTAATCAATAGGGGCCTCACACTGGGATCAAACTCAAAACACCACTTGAGGTTTGATCATGGAAGTCTACAGATTACTCAGGTCTGAGGATTTTTGGGAGCATAGTCTACTATCATGTTATTGAAAGTAAACTAAGACCTAGATCCAAGAAATAAGTATTTGTAGGGTATGAAGATGGAGTTAAGGGGTATAGAATCTGCTCTTCGGCTGAAAATAGGGTTATACTTAGCATAAGTGTAGTCTTTGATGAAAATTCTATGCTTAACTTATCTGTGAAGGCCACATCTGAATCTGAAATTAGATCTAGAACTGAGAAGGTTGACAAGCAGGTGGAGCTTCAAGTAGAATCACCTGAATTAAAAGACTTATATGAAGATAGTCAGCACTCATTAGAAGCAGAGCTGGATCCAAACCAGTCTACTGAATAGGGGTCAGTAGATTCTCAAACGGCTGAAGTTGGTCAGTAGAGTATAGCTCTCAACGGAGTTAGAAGGACCAATGTTGGTCCCCCAGAAGGTATGGGTTTGAGGACATGGTTGAATATGCACTTCAGGTAGCAGAAGAAGTAGATGGTTCTAACCCAACACTTACAGGGAAGCTATGACATGTTCAGAGGCATCTCAATGGCTTGCTGCCATAAGAAATAAAATAGAGTCACTTTAGAAGAATGAGACTTGGGATCTGGTCAAACAACCACAGAATAGAAGGGTGGTCAGCTGCAAATGGATCTTCAAGAAAAATGAAGGAATATCACCTGCTGAGGGTATCAGATACAAGGCACAATTGGTTGCAAGAGGGTTCAGTTAGAAGGAGGGGGTGGACTATGAGGCGATATTCTCACCAGTGGTCAGAAACACTTCCATCAGGGTTCTACTAGCAGTAGTGGCACATCATAATCTTGAGCTTGAATAACTAGATGTGAAGACAGACTTTCCACATAGGGATGTAGAAAAGGAAATATACATGACTCAGCCAGAGGGTTTCCAAGGTCCTGGAAAGGAAGGGTTTGTTTGCAAGTTGAAGAAGTCCCGATTTGGACTTAAGCAAGCTCTAAGGCAGTGGTACAAGAAGTTTGATAGTAACATGATCCAATTGGGCTATATAAGGAGACTATATGATTGTTGTTTATCACAACAAGCTGAAGGATGGTTCAATCATCTATCTGGTTCTGTATATGGATGATTTGTCGATAGTTGCTGTGAACAAGTCTGTCATTCAAGATCTGAAGAATCTGCTCAAAGCTGAATTTGAGATGAAGGATTTTGGGAATACAAAGAATATTCTAGGGATGGAGATATATAGAGATAGGAAGCAGGGGAAGTTGTTCTTGTCTCAACAGACGGGTATATTGAGAAGATATTATCCAAGTTTGACATGTCAGCAACCAAACATATAGACTCTCCAATGGAGCCAAATCTACATATGTCTGTTGTGTTTGCTACACAGTCAGTTGAGGAGGAAGAATACATGTCTAAGGTTCCATATACTAGTGTAGTGGGCAGTCAGAAGTATGCCATGGTTTGCACTAAGCCCGATTTGGCTCAGGAAGTCAGTGTTATCAGTAGGTTTATGGCTCAATATAGAAAGGAACACGGGAATCTGTGAAGAGGATGTTTGGGTATCTTAGGGGTACATCTGATATTGGACTCATTTATGGAGTTGGTACACAATGTTTAGTCGCAGGTTACTGTGATTCTGATTATGCTACTGATGTGGACATCAAGAGATCTATGACTGGGTATGTGTTTACTTTGGGTGGTTTTGTGGTAAGTTGGAAGGAAACTTTATAGGCAACAGTGATATTGTCTACTACTGAAGCAGAGTATATGGTACTGACAGAAGCAACAAAGGAGGCAATCTGGTTAAAAGGGCTAGTCAATGATCTGAGTCTATATCAAGATCAAGCTAGGGTGTATTGTGACAGTCTGAGTGCAATATGTTTGTCTAAATATCAGGTTCACCATGAAAGAACCAAGCACATTGATGTTAGGTACAATTTTCTAGGAAATGAAAGGAGGGTCAGAGTGGAAAAGATGAGCACTGATGTAAATCTTGGTGATATGTTCACAAAACCATTTCCAAGAGGCAAGTTTCAGTTGTGTCTGGACTTGTTGAACATCCAAAGCTGTTAATTTGTATCTTAAACAATCAGCTGAAGTGGGGTTTTTCTGAGGTGTTCAAATATGAGGACAAAGAGGAAGTATGGCACTTGGTTGTGCATCTATTTATGTTTAGTATGCATTGAGTGCAAGTCAAGGTGGAGATTTGTAGTGGTGACTTAAACTATGCATCATGAGTCTGGTCAGCTGAGTGGCATACTCAGCTGTGTTTGGAGGAAGCTTATGGTTTGGTGAGCACAGCAGTGGGCTGCTGTTGAGCCTATTGTTCAGTTGAAGAAAGTCAGCAGAGATGAACATCTGATGAGTCTGCTGAGTTGGATCTCAGTATTACTTGGGGAACACGCCTGTAGAGGTTTTCCGTATTAGTATAGGTTACTTCTGGGGTATTTCAGTCATTACCTGGTTTGACTGTTAAGGCACTTAGGGATAGGTTCCCAAGGCCTATAAATACCATTTGTATTGCATGTAAATTGTAACCTTTTTTGTGAATAACATAAATCCTCGTTTGCCCGTGGAGTAGTCATTGCCGAAAACCATGTTATATCTATCTTCTTTTTGTTTCTGCACTTGTTTGATTATTTAAATATCTGTTCTTTTCTCACGATCACCATCTATTCCTGATGATCCGTTATAACAGAAGATTTGTAGGTTACAAATTTAAACTCTTATTATCTACCTTTTTCTATAATGAAAGGGATGGAGGATACAAACTTAGGACCTCTTGGTGCCGAGACCTCAACATCTTTCACTAGGACATATCTCGTTGACAACTCTTTTTTTGAGGGGTAAAAACAATATTTATTAATCATGATCAGCTAAACATGCACGAATTACATGGAAATTGGTGGTGGAGTAGAACCCCATATCACACATCCAACCAGATGGAGACCTTACATAGCTAAGAGATGAGCATGCCCATTGCCACTTCTTTTGACAAAAAAAAAATGAAACTTTAACAAAATTAGTTAAGAGCATACGACAATCTCTAATTGTCAATTTTGGTGACTTGATCTTTAAACTGAGAAATATCTGGTGGAACTAATCTGGGAAAACTGAGACTGAGATTGATGGTCAGTTCAGTTAAGTATATTCAGTTCTGTGAAAGTCAGTTTGATGAAGTGCAACTGAGTTTCTTCGAAGCCAGCAGTCAGTTTCTGGACTACTGAGTTATGCTGAGTATAGCTGAGTTCTACATTTGGGCAGTTGATTACAAGTCTGGGAAGTCAGTTTTGAGCTGAGTTTCGTCTGGTGGATAATAGCTGGAGTTGGGGTCCACATCTGGGGTATTTATGGTAGTTCCGACAAAGATCTATACGGTTAGGGTTTGGGACTTGTGTCTATAAATACCAATGTTGTAATCAATGCAATGTATGTCTTTTCAAAGTGTTGTTCACACACTTGTGAAACCTTGTAATTCTGTGCATAATAAATATCTCATTTTCTGTCCGTGGAGTAGTCGGCACAACGCCGGAAACCACGTTAAATCACTGTGTTCTTCTTGTTTATGTGTTTTATCAATTCCGCCATTCTTTACGTTTGCATTGCTTCTGTGTTTGTTTCTTTCTAAAACTGCAAGCTTTATGTCTGTGTTTATAACAAACTGGTATCGGAGCGTAAGGTTCAAGATTCAGGAGTTGTAGGTGAACATAGTTTATCTTCACCAAGACCGGTGACCGGTGCTAGGATTTTGTGATCAAAGGTTTGTTCTTTAATTAGAAGGATGTCAGCAATGAACGTGAAGATTGATAAATTTACAGGGAGGAACAGTTTCAGTTTGTGGCAAATCAAGATGCGGGCCTTGTTAAAGCAACAAGGATTGTGGACACTTTTATCTGATAAAGGGGATGCTAGTGCAACAGATTATGCCAGTCTGGAGGAGAAAGCATATTCAACCATCATGTTGTGCTTGTCTGATGATGTTATCACAGAAGTTGCTAAGGAAGACACTGCTGCCAAGTTATGGTTGAAGATTGAAAGCCTGAATATAACTAAGTCATTGACCAACAAGTTGTTGCTTTGAAGCGATGGTCGTTCGGCTTTGAGGATGCATGAGGGGGCTCAGTTGAGAGATCATCTTGATTAGCCGAACACAATATTACTTGATCTCAGGAATATTGATGTTAAGATTGAGGATGAAGATGTTGCTTTGATTTTGTTGGTTTCATTACCAGCTTCCTATGAGAACTTTGTGCAGTCCTTCATAGTTGGAAAGGACACGGCTTTACAGGATGTAAGGTCCATGCCGGGAGCCGAGACATAAGGCGGTGGGGCGGACAATCGAGCCGGGATTGATAGTCAGTAGCAGCAGTGGAAAAGAGCATGGTCTGTCTAGAAAGAAAAGTTCCAAAAAGACAATGTCCAAAGGCCCTAAGTCCACAGATGTCTGTAATTATTGTAAGGAGTAGGGACATTGGAAGTCCAATTGTCCAAAGAGGAAGAAACAGCGGGAGAACAGTTCTGGTACAGCTGATGTAGCAGTTGAGCATGATTCAGATGAGGACATGGTCCTAGTGGCAGGAGAGTCAGCACATCAAACTGATGTGTGGATTCTGGACTCGGGGCATCCTTTCATATTTGCCCTCACAGAGAGTGGTTCTCAAGTTATCAGCAGATAGATGGTGGTCATATATCTATGGCAAACAGCAAGGTCTGCAAAGTAGATGGGATTGGCTCAATTTAGTTGAGGACAGAGGATGGAAGATTATGTAAACTGAGTGAAGTTAGACATGTTCCACAAATGACCAAAAACTCGGTATTTCTCAGTTCTTTGGATAGCATGGGGTTTAGTTTTAAGGGGGAAAGTGGTGTGCTGAGTGTCTATAAAAACTCAGTTGAGGTTCTCAACGGAATCTAGAAAGGGACTCTGTATATATTACAAAGGTCAGTTGTTGCTGGTTCTGCTGCCGTGGAATCACCGAGGTTCATCGATCCACGCGCTTACAAAGCGTGGCACATGAGACCGGGTCACATGGGTGAAAAGGGATGCAGGTTCTTTCTCAGAAAGATCTTCTTGGGGGATGTAAGGTCAAGAATCTAGACTTTTGTGAGCATTGTGTGTTTGGGAAGCTTCATAGAGCAATTTCTCGAAAGCGGTACACAACACAAAGTCATCACTTGATTACATTCATTCTGATTGTTGGGGGCCATCAAAGGTGGAGTCATTGGGTGGTCACAGATATTTTGTGTCCTTTATTCATGACTATTCAAGGATGACTTGGGTGGTGCTGATAAAACACAAAAGTGAGGCATTCAAGAGCTTCATGCAATGGAAGGCTCTAGTGGAGAATCAGTTAGGGAAGAAGATCAAGAGGCTTCGTACAGATAATGGTCTGGAATTCTGTTGGACTGTGTTTGATGAGTTGTGCAGAAATGAGGGTATTTCCAGACATCATACAGTCAGGAATACACCTCAGCAAAATGGTGTAGCTGAAATGATGAATCAAACTCTTCTAGGAGAGAGCAAGATGTATGATTTCTCATACTGGTTTATCAAGGAGATTTTGGGCAGAGGCTGTTACCACAGCTTGCTACTTAATCAATAAGAGTCCTCACACAGGGATCAGTCTCAAAACACCAGTTAAGATGTGGTCAGGAAAGCCTGCAGATTATTCAATTCTAAGGGTATTTGGAAGCACAGTTTACTATCATGTCAGTGAAGGAAAACTGGAACCAAGGGCCAAGAAAGGAGTGTTTATGGGGTAAGGTGATGGAGTAAAGGGGTATAGAATTTGGTCATCAGTAGAAAACAGAGTCATTCTCAGTAGAGATACAGTTTTCGATGAAAAATCTATACTCAGTTCATCAGTGTGGAGGATAATTGAAACTGAAACCAGAGCTGAAACTGAGAAAACTGACAGTAAGGTGGAGCTACAGGTGGAGTCAGTTGGAATGCAACAATCAACTTATCCAATTCAGTTTTCATCTGATCTGGTTTCTGAACCAGGGCTGAATCCAAACCAGTCAGCTGAGCAAATGTCAGTTGAGCATCAAACTGAGAACGTGGGTCAGCAGAGTTAGAAGATCCAATGTTGAGATACCCACTAGAAGGTATGGGTTTGATGATATGGTTGGATACGCACTTCAAGTTGCAGAAGAAGTGGATGGTTTTGAACCTTCTACTTATAGGGAAGCAGTGACATGTTCTGAAGCATCTCAATGGCTTGCTGCCATGGGAGATGAAATGAAGTCATTACTGAAGAATCAGACTTGGGATATAGTGATGACGGTCAAATTATACCCGTAAAAGTCATCAACGTTGACCTTAAATCGAGAGTAATAATATATATTTTATGATAAATCACCTGTTTATATGGATTATTTAATGTTATGTGATTTATATTATATAATTTGGTATTTATCCATTTATAAGATATAATTCGTTATTTATCCGTTTTTATTATATTTATCCGTTTTATTTAAATATGATTTACTTTAGGATAAATATTTATTTTTGTAGATTGAGATAAATTTTGGAGGATAAATACAAATGGAAGAATTAAATCTCAAGATAAATCAAAGGAAATTCAAGATAAATATCGGATTAGCACGAAAAGATCGGATAAGCATGACAAAAGGCTCCAAGATGGCGCCAAATTTGAGGATATGCATGAAGGAGGGCGCACTTCATCTTTTGGAGATCGGCCGGGAGTTATCTCTTATTTGTTTTGACATTTTGATGTATATCTCTTAATTAGCTTGAACCCCTATAAATAAAGGCATACATTACACACGCCATACACACTTTTTTACACAATACAATATACACAATTTATAATAAAGTTCTCGATTTTTCTTAGAGCAGTTTTTATGCAAGATCTGCAATAATGTAAGTTCTTGTATTTATTTGTTCTTAGTTCTTTGTAATTAAGCCCCCAATTATTATTTATTGTTTGAGATTGTTCGTTCTTCACCGAACAATGTAGATCTAAGGATACGATATGAGGCAGTGGGGATTACTTGTCTATAAGGATCCACACGCCCAGATCTGTCATCCGGTGACCTATAGATGACTTTGGTATGTTCGACAACCGTGTTTTTAGTAGATCTATATAATTGCTTTATGAGTCTCTATTTTATCCGTTACGTATGTAGAAACGCTAAGATTTAGTTGTTCGTCGCGTCAATCTAGCCACGTCTTTATGGTGTGATTGTCCACTTAGAATTTCTTATCTTAGTAGGTATGGCTACGGCTACGTTGCTCGTCTGTTTTAATTAGCGTATTATTAGGAAATACCAATATAGGGCTCCTAGGTCGGCTCATGAATTGATCTTCCGGGACTTTCAGCGAGATCTAGATCTGTTCTGTATTTGGGAATTGTCGACACCTAGTTATACGTACATCGTAGATTAACATGATACCTAAAAAGTTAGTGTTAATGGGACAGAGACTGATGCGATCGCTTAGGAAGTACGCCTGAAAAAAGGAATGTTGCCTAGGTGAGGAATACGGTTAATATCGGCATCCCTAGTTTTGTAAGCGTGCGAGTCATATGAGACGGAGGCCGAAAAAGCGAAGTCACGTGATGTAGCATAGTGATCTAGATGGCCTACCCGGAGCTAGATCTAGTTTAGGGGATGACTCCCGTAGCCAATATAAAAGAAATACGGATCGGATTAATAGTTGTCGAGTCTAGCTTAATTATATAGAATCTCTAGATCCAAACGATAACATGATAATTGGGGAGGTTAATTACGTTGTTTATGTGTTGTGTCAGGTCGTGTCCTTTACTTTTTCTTGTACTTCGTTGGTCGTAGACCACCTTTATGTCCTTGACATGAATGATTAAGTGTTTGTATATAATGACCCACAACTGGTTCCCTGTGGGATCGACCTTGATTCGCTTGTAGCTATACTACGATGGACCTAGTCCTCTTGCTAGTATTGGTTTTGGTGGTCAAGTATTTTAATTTCACTTGATCTACGTCATCATCTAGTTAAACATCCAAATGATAGGAGAATTGTTACTTGCAAATGGATTTTCAAGAAGAATGAAGGGATGACTGAGGCAGAACGAGTTAAGTATAAGGCACGTTTGGTTGCAAGATGGTTCAGTCAGAAAGAAGGGGTGGACTTTGATGAGATATTATCACCAGTAGTCAGACATACTTCAATCAGAGTGTTACTAGCAATAGCGGCATAGCAAGACCTAGAACTTGAGCAGTTAGATGTGAAGCCAGCTTTTCTACATGGTGAGGTAAACAAAGAGATATACATGACTCAGCTAGAGAGTTTCCAAGTTCCTGGTAAGGAAGATCTTGTGTGTAAGTTAAAGAAGTCCTTGTATGGACTGAAACAGGCTCCTACACAGTGGTATAAAAGGTTTGACACTTATATAATCCAGTTGGGTTACAACAGAAGTCCTCATGATTGCTGTGTTTACAACAGTTAGTTGGAAGATGGATCATACATCTATCTTGTGTATGAAGAAGTCTGATGTTCAGTATCTGAAAGACCTTCTCAGTGCTGAGTTTGAAATGATAAATTTGGGTGCAGCCAAGAAAATTTTGGGGATGGAGATCTGGAGAGATAGAAAGCAAAAGAAACTGTTGTTATCTCAGCAGGGCTATATACAGAAGATTTTGTCAAAGTTTGGCATGTCAGTTGCTAAGCCAATAGATACTCCTTGGCATCAAATGTTCATTTATCAGTTTTTGCTTCACATTCAGCAGAGGAGGAGGAGTATATGTCTAGAGTTCCCTATGCTAGTGTAGTTGGCAGTCTGATGTATGCCATGGTGTGCACTAGGCCTGATCTGGCTCAGGCAGTCAGTGTTGTCAGCAGGTTTATGGCTCAACCTGGAAAGGAACACTGGAAAGCTGTGAAAAGATTGTTCCGGTACCTTAGAGGTACAGCTGATGTTGGTCTCATTTATGGAGGTGATACTCAGAAACTGATCACAGGATACTGTGATGCTGATTATGCAGGTGATGTGGATAGTAAAAAATCTATGACTGGTTATGTTTTCATATTGGGGAATTCGGTTGTCAGCTGGAAAGCAACTCTTCAGGAAACAGTGGCTTTATCAACTACTGAATCGGAGTATATGGCTCTTACTGAAGCAACCAAGAATGGTGTCTGGTTGAAGGGACTAGTCAGTGATTTGGGGCAACATCAGGATCAAGTTGAGATTTATTGTGACAGTTTGAGTGCAATTTGTATAGCTAAGGATCGGGTTCATCATGAGAAAAACAAGCATATTGATGTGAGGTATCATTTTCTAAGAAATAAGAAGAGGGTTGTAGAGAAGAAGATCAGCACCAAGGAGAATCCTACTGATATGTTCACTAAACCAGTTCAGCGAGCAAGTTTCAGTTGTGTCTGGACTTGCTTTGAATATTCAAAGCTTGTGAACGAAATTTGGATACTCAGTTGAGGGCCAGATCAACTTGAGTGGATTCTGAGGAGAAGTCTGTTATTGTACATCCTGGCATTGACGAATGCATCTGGTACAAGTACATCTGATTAGGCAATCTGGTGACGTTGAATGAGAGTTCAAGTCAATGTGGAGATTTGTCAGTTTTGGTGACTTGATCTCTAAACTGAGAAATATCTGGAGGAACTAATCTGGGAAAACTGAGACTGAGATTGATGGTCAGTTCAGTTAAGTATATTCAGTTCTATGAAGGTCAGTCTGATGAAGTGCAATTGAATTTCTCCTGAAGTCAGCAGTCAGTTTTTGGACTACTGAGTTATGCTGAGTATAGCTGAGTTCTACATCTGGGCAGTTGATTCCAAGTCTGGGAAGTCAGTTTTGTGTGGAGCTTCGTCTGGTGGATAACAGCTGGAGCTGGGGTCCACATCTGGGGTATTTATGGTAGTTCGATTTCGACAAAGATCTATGGCGGTTAGGGTTTGGGACTTGTGTCTAAAATACCAATGTTGTAATCAATGCAATATGTGTCTTTTCAAATTGTTGTTCACACATTTGTGAAAACCTTTTAATTTCGTACATAATAAATATCTCATTTTCTGTCCGTGGAGTAGTCGGCACAACGCCGGAAACCACGTTAAATCACTGTGTTCTTCTTGTTTCTGTGTTTTATCAATTCCGCCATTCTTTACGTTTGCATTGCTTCTGTGTTTGTTTCTTTCTAAAACTGCAAGCTTTCTGTCTGTCACTAATAATACTTCATGCATTTGATAAATCTTCCAAGCGGTCAATGAATTTGTGATGAAAGGATAGAGAATCTCCTTCGAAAGTAACGGAAAAAAATCCCCCGTAAGAGCGAACACAATAGCATGGTAACCGAATACGCTTAACCAGTCGGAACATCATAATCACCACTCAGCTTCATAGAGAAACTATTAATAATCTTTCCTTGGGAATTTCTAAGAAGACCACCCACAGAAACTGAATTATCTCCAAAAGCCGCATCTACATTAAATTTGAGAATACCTAGAGTTGGAGAAGTCCATTTGATTGGAAAGCTTGGTGTAAAGTCAACTTCTTGGGATCTAGTTGAAGCTCGCAAGAATTCTTCTGCATTTGAGTGGGCCAACGTGGATCTGACTCTAACTTCTTTCTCATCAAAATCCACCCCTTCCGAGCTTTCCAAATGTTCCAAATAAGGTAGACACTTCGAGTTATTTCTCCTTCATCTTTTATATTCAAGAGCAACTTGAAAAAATCAAACAAAGAAAAGATTTCTATTTCAAGAAATAATAGATGGTATCTCTATTAGGAAAGTGTATCGTGTGTGGAGAGATTTACTAAACCTATCGGTAATTATCGGAAGTAATTCCGGAATAATAAAATATAAATGATAGAACACAAATTATTGGATTAATTCCGTAATTATTGGATTACTATGGCCGACTTTGATTAAACACGTTGGATTAAGACTCGGCCGACTTATTCATCAATTCTGATTGGTTGGATGACTCAATTACACGCGTCCGGATCGACTTTTCCCACAAGAAAATTGACTCTAATTACCATGTGTTAATTAGGCTCTAATTAGGCCGACTTAGCATCGTGTGTGTCCACACTATTCTGGAACATTCCAGCCGCCTCAAATAAATGAAGTAAAAATTAATTTTTGGTTAATTTCATAAAGAAATTTTGTCCAAAAAATTAATTGTGAAAACCGAACCGAACCGAGCTCAAGGTCAAGCTCGAGCCGGCGGCGGAATGCGCGCTTGCGTGTGGTATCAAGAGCCATCTAGGTCATCTCTCCAGATCTGACTCGAAATAGAAACAAAATAAAATTACAATGAATAAAATAAAGGACTAAAGATCAAAACGAGGAGAGTAAGTTACCATTTCCTTAAGACAAATTGCTCCGGTATTGTGCCAACGGTAGTAGCAAATGTCTCTCAAGATACAATGGCTTCACGACTCGGATGTAGAGGCACTTCAAAAATCCGAGCTCCGCCGAACTTAAAGAGTGATCCGACTACTCTCCGATTCAGAAAGTAAGACTATATGAGAGTCTCTTTGTAGTGGAAGAGACAAGAGAAAATTCGATGCTCTAACCTTCATCCATGGGGTTCTTTATATACTAGAGAGGATGTGTCGATACTCAATTCTTATTGGCCGAGGGACATCATAGTCGGCCAACTTTTCCCCCAAGAAAAGTTGTTAAGGCCGACTTTGATTAAACACGTTGGATTAAGACTCGGACGACTTAATCCTCAATTATGATTAGTCGGATGACTCAATTACATGCGTTTGGCTCGACTTTTCCCACAAGAGAAGTTAATTACACCGACTCTAATTAACATGTGTTAATGAGACTCTAATTAGGCCGACTTATCTTCGTGT